>CAMXCT020001202.1:267500-552500 GCA_947184155.2 Cladocopium goreaui
AGTGAATTCCAACAAAAAAAGTGATAAAGCACAACTTTCTATCTCTTTTGGGTGGTTGCTATAGTCATCCCCAAATCGAAAAGTAAATCCTCCACGAAAATTACCAGGCCAAAGGGCCTGGTCGGCGAGCGAGGCCGAGGCCGAAAGCTTCAGGCCGCAACAACCCTCACGGATCGACTGGTGTTTTTTTTTTTGGGGGGAGTAATCTAAAGTCATTAATAATCTAGGAAAATTATAACATATTATAACGACCGAACCATGTTCTCCCGAGCCCTGGAATCCATGGGTTTTCATGGTTGGGGCATCATCCCAACCCAACATTGCCCAGATATATGGAGGTTTCCATTGATTTATAATGGAAATCCATCCATAAATGGATAGGGTACACCCAAAATGATGGAAGCCCCAAGAATTTTATGTACCAAGGTGCACTTGCAGAATTGGATCCTTGGTGTTCAGTACTTGGTGAAGATGGTGAAGTTACTCAGCAATACTAGTAATATTAGTCAATATTGATCAACATTGATCTAATATTACTAGTATTGGTGATTAATATCAATATTTAATCACCAATCGATATATTGGTGAATCTTGAATATTTTAATATTGAATATTGAATATTTTAATCGATATTGATCTAAATGTTAGTCAATATTAATCACTATTAATCAATTAATCACTATAGAAATCACTTATTATCAAAATTAATATTGATCAATATTCATCATCCAACCATTGGATCCGTAGCCGGAGTAGACCTGACAAGATTGAAGACCCAGCAGCCCGCAATTAGCTACCCTCATCACCATGTTGAATCAGTAAATATAGCAAGATCATCTATATATATATATATTATATATATATATTATATTATATATATTATATCTTATATATAATATTGTCATATTATATTATATTATATTAAATTATATTATATTATATTAAATTAAATTATATTATATATTTATTATATTATATTATATTATATTATATTATATCATATTATATTATATTATATTATATTATTATTTTATTGTTAATATATATATATAATATATATTATATATATATATATATTTTTTAAAAAATATTATATTATATTATATATAGTATATATATTATATTATATTATATTATATATATTATATTATATATATTATATTATATTAGATTATATTATATTATATATATTTTATTATATATATATATATTATATTATATACGTACATTATACTATTATATTATATACATTATTATTGTAATATATATATATATATATGATCATTTTCCATGGCTATATATGCCAACTTCCTGGAGTGTATCTAGATTGATGGTTAGCTTTACAGTCAGTGCCAGAATTATAGAACGGAGCCAGGAGGACAAAAGTACGGTAAAATACCGTACCTTTGTCTTCCTCCGGGTTCCGATTCGGAGCGGAGTCGGGAAATTTAATTATAGAACGGGGAGGAGGACAAAGGTACGGTATTTTACCGTACTTTTGTCCTCCTGGCTCCGTTCTATAATTTCTGGCACTGACATGATATTTACTGCATATTTGTACATATACAATCTATAAAATGAAGATTTAATGAGGATTTAATGAGGATTTGATGAGGAAATGAAGATAAAATGCAGATAAAATGAAGATTTGATGAGGAAACGATGATAAAATGAGGATAAAATGAGGATAAAATGAGGATAAAATGAAGATAAAATGAGGATTTGATGAGGAAATGATGATAAAATAAAGATAAAACGAACATAAAATGAGGATTTAATCAGGATTTAATGAGGATTGGATGAGAAAATGAGGATAAAATGAAGATAAAATGAGGATTTGATGAGGAAATGATAATAAAACGCGGATAAAATGAGGATTTAATGGGGATTTGATGAGGAAATGAGGATAGAATGCAGATTTAATGAGGAAAAAATAATTATAGAACGGGGCCCGGGGAAAATTAAATATAGAACGAAAATGGGAAATGTGAGAAAAATGGGGGAAAACAGAATTATAGAACAACAGCGCTCCGACAAGAATTATAGAACGACGAAAAAAATTAGGAGGAAGATCAGATACATGTTTTTTTCATACCTTCCGAGGAAAACAGAATTATAGAACAACAGGGTACGGTAAATAACCGAACTTTGGTGTTTACAATACAAGTCTTGAGGGGGATGGAAAAAAGGCAGTTTGCTCAGCTCTTTCTGGGACCCCGGAAGAGGTTCTATAATTCTATAATTAATTTTTCCGTTCTATAATTAATTTTTCCGTTCGACGGAAAAATTAATTATAGAACGGGGCCCGGGGAAAATTAATTATAGAACGAAAATGGGAAATGTGAGAAAAATGGGGGAAAACAGAATTATAGAACAACAGCGCTCCGACAAGAATTATAGAACGACGAAAAAAATTAGGAGGAAGATCAGATACATGTTTTTTTCATACCTTCCGAGGAAAACAGAATTATAGAACAACAGGGTACGGTAAATAACCGTACCTTCGTCCTCCTCAACTTCCGTTCTATAATTCCGGCACTGACCATAGATTACTTTTTTTTTTTAAAAAACATTTATATATACCCAATGGATCCAAACACTATCTGAGAAGGTACTTACCCCTCTAAATCATACCCCCCAATATTTCCTAAGAAGGTACTTGGATCCATAGGGATAGAATCAACGGTTTTTTGGAGTGCCAATTTCGACCTATGTCTGTCTTCGCAACTCCACTTGGCCAGGAGTCACGGCTCCACGTGGGCGGAAGCGTCGGAAGGGGCTGCTGCCCATTGGTGTGCTGCCAGTGGCAGGTGCGCCGCAGCGACAGGCATAGTAACTCAGGGGGACCCGAAAACCATAGATCCAAAATCCAAAACCCTTCAAAGACAAACCCTCAAAACTGTGGAAAGATCAAAGACAAAGCCTAAACTCTACAAAGGCCTAAACCCCAAAATCTTATTACCCTTATTCTTGAAACCTAAAAGCTTCTAAACCTAAGAATGATGTTGGGCAAAATGAGGTGGGCCTTTTCACAGGGATACCGGATACTCGTACCTAGTAACCACCCAGTATGGTACCTGTCGAGGACCAGCTCCTCCACCCAAGAGACGACGTCGCCTTCGCGATGACCGAAGCAATGGTAACTTGACGAGACGCGACATGGTGACACGGTCCTGTGGAGGAAATCTGTAAGTTTGGGGATGAGTTTTTTTTTTGGTTGAACAAATTGAGCAACCGAAGAGATCACTGATGATTCTGATGATTGAAAGAATGGAGATCGCTGAGATCACTGGTTAGTAGGGGATGAGTGGTTAGTACGGATGCATATAACCAGTGGAGGAATCCCGTCCATTCACCAAACTCCGCAATATTGTCAATGGCTCATGCGCCCATGGGATCCTTGAATTCCGCCCATGTCTAGGTCCATCCTATCCATCCACACAAAAAGTGTGTCACTGAGCAATGGAAAACACAACTGGAATTTGTGAGGATCCTTTGAGAAAACACAACTGCAGCACTCATTTTCTCGTGGCACCGTGCTGCTGTTGCTGAGGCACAGCACTTGCAAATCATCAGCGATCAGAGGCGGTTTCCTGGATTTGCTGCTGTTCCACTTTGGAGTCTTTGTTTGATCCTTTTGTATCCTTTCACATCATGGGGGAAAAATCACCATGTTTGACAGTCTGGTTGATTTGATTTCCCGCATTACCCGTCAAGTCCCCATCTTTCTTGGGCAATTCCCAACAGTTTAAGTTCAAATCCATATGCAATATAGATGAAATCATGATAAGATCATGATAAATCATATCCTAGATGCTCCATGTATGGAATATTTATCTACATTTGGTTTGGGGTAAATGTAGGGATTCATATTCCATACATGGAGCATATGGGTATCATTTACAGCAAATTTCAGGCCTTGGCCCGGCGCCGCAGCCCGGCGCGGGCACCGATTGCGCTGCGCCCCGTGCGGCGGGTGCCTGTGGCGCAGCGCCGCGCTGCGGTCATTGCGGCAGGGCCCAACAAAAGTGTGGGCTGGGGCCCCCTGAGCTCAGTTGGACTGGACCATGGTTGACCCCTGTTTTGTTGGGAGTATAGGATTAATATGGATTAATAAACCCCGGATTGATTAATAAACCATGGTCGGTTTATTTTTACATATTTTTACTAGGGGGATACTCCTCCAATAATCATCATCTGATACTTCAATGGTACCCTCCCAATTAAACAGCCTAGGGGTTTATTAATCCAGGGTTGACAGTATTTTGAATGGGAGTTTGTGATAGTTTGTTGCTGAATGATTGAAGAAGACATGGTGATGTAAATGGTTCGTGGTTAACGATTAGTTTTGGGGTCAAACTATACATTATATTGCTTTTTGTATGATTTATAACATATATATATATATACACATATTTGCTATATTGCTATATTGCTATATGAATGAACGACCCCGGATGTAAAGACGAATAGGTTGATCATCCCCTTTTTTCGGTAGTTTCGGCTTCAGCTCATGAGTGGTTGCAGATTGTGCAACTGCCCCTTTCCTGGAGTGGACGGAGTCTGCGCTTTGTGCCGGTGTGTCTCCCGGCTGGTGGGGGAGTTCAGAGCACTTCAGCCTGTACTGCGATCCTGGGGGGTCAGCCAGGCCAGGCAGTGGACTTCCCTGCTCCAAGAAGAGCAAGCTCAACAGCGGGCCAGGGACAGGCTTTGTGCTCCTGTGGGCCCTCCTACTACGGGAGGGTTACCAGTGCCTCCCCCACCTCCTCCTCGTACGGAGGGCATTGCGGTGAAGAGGGAGGCGGCGGCGAGCGCACCAAGCGCCCCAGCCGAGGTTGCTGAGGCACCTTCCTCGAGCGCCCGGGGAGCTAGAGAGGAGGCTGAGAGATCCAGATCGCTTCAAAAGCCCAAGAAAGAAAAGAAGAAGGAGAAAGCTGAGGGAAAGAGGAGTAAAGCCCGAGATAGTAAGACAGAGAGAGGAGAAAGCCCAGGAAGAAAAGAAAGGAAAGAACGTCCGGGAAGCAAAGATAGGTCAGGAGAAGAGTCTGCACGTGGAAGCAGAGAAGCTTTCATTGACAAGAGGCCCGTCAGCAGGGCAAGGAGTCCGAGACTGGAAGATAGAGACAGGGGCAGAGGCAGACCCCGAGAACCAGAGCATCCTCCTAGAAGGTGGGAGGGTCCTATCTTGACGGTGAGGCGTCCGATCGGAGAAGCGGAGCCCAGGGCCGATCCACAGCGTAAGAGGGCGCTCAACAAAGGCAGAAAGAAGCGAGAGAGGCAGCGGGCTTGGCGAGAGGACCGAGCTCAAGGTTAATGGCATTGAGGAGGCCAGCGGCGGCAGGGCCAGCTGGTAGACGGGCTCCTAGGGTGGGAGCAGCTCTGCGTAGACCGGCGGGTCGAGGCGCAGGTGAGCAGAGTCAGAAGGGCGAAGCAGAAGAAAAGTTTGTGAACGGAGAAGAGGTGGAAGCCAATTTGGCTCCTTTGGGAAGATTGGTGCAAGGTACTCCTGTCGTCGTCGTTGGGGAGTACCGACAAGAAGGATGTCGTCTTTGCGGCACAGTGCAGGGCCTCCAAGTGCGCCACGTGGGCGATGTAGAGTTGCAACTGACAGGGGAGGGGACGGAAAGCGAGTCCCTCCTGAAGTGGATCACCGGGCACCCCACGGTGCCAGTGCGGGTCCATCTGTGCGGCTCAACTTGCCCCAACAAGGTGGACGCAGAAGGTCTAGTACACGCCACAAAAATCCGACAGAAACAGAGGAGCGACGAGGGAGGCTGGTCAGAGAACCTGCGAGAAGGAAGAGACGAGAATGCAGAGCTGAGGAGAGAAGCAATGGCATTGCAAGAGAAGGAAGCGAAGGGGAAAGAGAGAGCAGACCAGAAAAGAGACGACAAGAAAACAAAGAAAAAGAAAAAGGAGAAGAAGAAAAGATCCTCAAGCACCGGAGGATCCAGCCGAAAGAAGGTGAGATCGAGCAGAAAGAGGGTCAACTCACGAAAGGAGCCGAAGGATGTCTTCGGGTCAACTGGCCTGGACCCCGATTACAAAGTGAGGAGGAAACTGGTGAAAGCATTGAAGAAGAAGTTGAAGAGGAAGAAGGAGGAGAGCACCAGCGGCGATTCAAGCTCCATCGATGGGAGCGGGGAGAGCAGCGACCAGGGCAGCTCCGAGGACGAGGGGATCTTCGGGGACACCCACAAAGTGCGGGTGGTGGCCCGCCGAGCTCCAGGAGTTACTATCAGGGAGATGCAGAGTCAACTCCTGACGGCAGCAGGCACAGTTTGGGACCAGGAGAAAGGGGAGGTGCCTGCGGTGGCGCTGCAATATTACCGCAACCATCTGGCCCCCCTCCTTTCAGGGGGGGCCAGCCGAGAAGCTCTGACCTTGTGCTGGAGCTTAGACCTGGCGCTTCAGGGGAAAGTTGCCAACACGGTCGACTGCTTGGCGCAGAGGCTGAAGAGTTTGCAGCTGACAGCCAATGGAGGGAGTTGGCAAGTCAGTCAGAGGGTCGAAGTGGTCCCGCCAGAACGGGGACAACTGACAAGCCGCGCAGAAACACAGGCTGCGGCCAAGGAAGACAAGGAGGAGCAGAAGACGAGAGCGTTAGCAAAAGGAAAAGAAAAGGGAAAGAGCGAGAGTTCAGGGGCAGGGGCCCCGTGGCGATACGGGCAAAAGGGCGAGACAAAAGGGCGCGACAAAGGGAAAGGCAAGAGGAGCGAAAAAGAGGAAGGAAAGAAGAGCTCCTAGATTTGGGAGCTGAGGCTGAAGACACATATGAGGGCCCCCTCCTAGGTTTGGGAGGAGAGCCACAAAGAAGCTATGAAGAGGTGCGAGGAGCCCCCTGTGGCCTTAGTTTAAACCAGGGGAAGACTGCCCACGGCCGGGACACTGTCCTTGGACAGGACCGGGCCAGGTGCAGTACGGGAGTGCGCGAAAATCGCCCTCCTGACAGCCCTGAATGTGGACCCTGGGTGCGTGGACACGGTTCTGTGTGGAAACCGCCTATAGGTCTTATGGGGCATGGCGCCGGAGAGAGGTCAGATGGCGCAGGCGTTTTTCCACAGTTTCATGTTTCACCTAGTGGCGAAGCTCCGGACAGCCAGTTCGCTGGTAGCCCCTCGGTGTCATCCAACCGATGCTTAGGTGACTTTGCAGATAGTCCCTTGGACGATGCCCCGCAGACCTTCGATCGCAGTGGTGAGAAAAAGAAGATGAAGGATCCGAGTGCAGTCAAGAAGTGTGGTCGAGTTGAGAAACTTGTTGGTTTACCCTGGGGTTCCTGTTTGCCCTTAGTTCAGTCACTGCTGATTAAATCTTCTTCAAACTTGAAAAAGAAGCACAGCGAGGCCAAGCCCACGGGTGACGTATTCCCGTTACCCACCAGCACTGACATTTTAAGGGGGCAGGAACGTCTGGCCAGGGTTGATGTGGTTATGCTGCGGTCTCTTTGCTTGGGTCTCAATAGTTACGCGGGAGTTGACTTAGAGTCAGGGGCCAGAGTGACTCCTTTTCAGCTTGAGTTCCTGGAAGGGCTGTGCGGAGATTTAGCAGAGGTTTCAACATGGGAAGAGACGTTTAGCTTGTCTACTTGGGAATCCTTTTTTAGTAGTCGCAGTGTAGACTATGTTGGTGATGAAGTGTCGGTGGCAAAAACTACTTCTTGGTCCAACCTTAGTCCAGCTATACCTGCAGAAGTAGGAGGGGTGGAGCTGTCTTCGGTATTGGAAGGGGGTTGCAGACACTACGTCACACATTTCGAGGACTACCTAGTCCCTCCTGAATCCATGGAATACACCAAGCCTCCGAGGGTCATGGTAGCTGATGACCAATGGGAGGGCGTCTGTCGAGGTCTCCTGTCATCGGGTATCTGTGGCCTTCTCCCGGAGAGCGAGTTGTTCCATGTGAAGGGGAGGCCTCTCCTAAATGGCCTCTTCGGAGTGCCCAAGGGAGACAGAGCAGGAGGGATAGAGTTGCATAGGCTAATCATGATTTTGATTCCTCTGAACAACATTTGCCGGCCAATCCAAGGAGACGTATCAACGTTGCCAGCTTGGTCCTCAGCTGGGCCGTTAATGTTGATGCCCACTCAACAGTTGCTCATTGGGTCAGATGTGAGGTGTTTCTTCTACATTTTTAAAGTTCCCGCTGCATGGCAAAAGTTTCTCGGTTTCAACAAGGCTGTACCGACCCATCTGCATCTGGGGCAGACCGAGCGCCATTTTTTGGTGTCTCGAGTCTTGCCCATGGGGTTCAGGAATTCAGTCAGTCTGGCACAGGCAGTCCACCGTTCCGTGGTGAGAAGAGCCAAGGGGAGGACGAGCAATCGCCTCCTGGATTGCCAAGAGCTGAGGAAGGATCGTCCTTTCCCCAACACTGATCTGATGCATCGAATATATTTGGACAACTTTGATGAGTTGGAACGCATGGACGGGAGTTTGGCAGCGCTCCTGAAAGGTTCTCCAAGCCCCTCTATTCTAGCCCTTAGAGCTGAGTATGAGGCTTGGGGTATTCCTAGGCATCCCAAAAAGGCCGTGCAACGTTCCTTGAGGGCCGAGGTACAAGGGGCTATGGTGGATGGTGACAAGGGGTGTGCATACCCCAAACCTGACAAGATCCTAAAGTATACCCAACTGGCGCTACTCATGCTACAGTGGAGACTGTAGACCAAGGGAAGTGTAGTCAAAAACAGATGCAGGTAGTGGCTGGGGGCCTCGTGTACATTGCTACTTTCCGTAGGGCCCTAATGGGTGGCCTGAATCACATCTGGGCGCTTATCGAAGAATTTAACAAATACCCACCGGTGATACGCCTGGAGATCCCCTACTTGGTGGAACTGGAGATCAGTCGGTTTATCGCACTGCTGCCGTTGGCATGTATCAACTTCCGAGCGCTACCCAACCCCCAAGTGACTGCAAGTGATGCCTCCACGACTGGGGGAGGTGTCACTGTCAGCAGGGGACTGACAAATCTGGGTCGGATAGCCACCTTGTGCCCCTCGAGGGGAGACGTCCCTGAACTTGGTGAGATGACCCAAGTACTCACTATAGGTCTCTTTGACGGGATCGGGGCTCATCACGTGGGAGTTGCAGACAGGGGAGGGTGTGACCATCGAGATCCCTCCTGATGACAAATGGGAGTCCATGGGAAAGGTGAAGCTGGAAGGTAAGGTGGAATCTGACAAGTACCTAGTGGCAGGTTGGAGAAGGCTAGGTGAGCAACCTCTCCCCACGTTTACCACCTCACGGCCACGACAGCATCCAGGGAGAAGGCCGGCGGGGCTGGACATGTTGACGGCGGCAGAAAAAAAAACACAGTGGGAGGAGGACAAGTTCAGGTTCCCTCCTTACCAATACCAGACCTGCCATCAGGTCGGGAGAGAGGATGTGCACCGCTTGGTCAATGCCGAAGAGCGCGAGGTGATTCTTCGCTTTCCCAGGCATTACACAGTCAACTGCCTGCCTAAGTCCAAGCAAGGTTCTACGGAGCACCAAGACCTCAGGTTGACGCTGCTGGGCAACTCCTGGAACGTCACTGTGATCACATGGCTCCTCAGTCAATTGGGAGCGTGGCTGGGAGTAAGTCTGCAACTGACAATCCAGCACTGCATCGAACGGACGTCGCCAGGAGCCAACACGGATTTTGCCACTTTCCTTACCAGACAGCCGATGAACGGGCCGAGGAAAGCTCTCATTCAGGGAGGTAGCGATCTCCTCGTTAAGAAACTGCTCAACTTGGTCAGTATCAAAGGAGAGGACATTCTGGTGAATTCTGCTTCAGAAGAACACTGAAGTATCACAGACTCAGAGCCAGTATTCCTGCAAATTTGTGGAAGTGGTCCACAGTGTGCGGATGGAAATGGAGAGGCCATAAGGAGCACATCAATGTGCTGGAACTAAGGGCCGTGCTATGTGCCATGCGTTATCGTACCACCAAGCAACGAGTCAGAGACCAGAAGATCATACATCTAACTGACTCACTAGTGTGTCTCCATACCCTCACTAGGGGCCGCACCAGCAGCAAGAAACTGCGAAGAACCCTAGCACGTATCAATGCCTTACTCCTCCTCACCCGAAACACGGCAGTGTGGACATATGCTCACACTGCCCTGAACCCTGCTGATGCCCCTTCAAGGGGACGTATCAAACGGAAATGGGGAAGAAAGTAAAGCAACATGTGGAAGGGAGGAGTAAGGCAGAGCGGAAAACAATACGTGCCAACCTGGGTCCCCTTAAGGGGTTGACAGTGCAGCCCAAAACGAAAGATCGCTACAACAAAGCTGTCCAAAAGTTCCTGAGCTGGACCAACAATCATGGAGTTACACTTCCGCAACAGCGCTGCGAGATGGACCACATCCTTGCCGACTACCTTGAATACATGTGGACTGAGGGAGAGGGGAGGAGCCTAGCCGCTGACACGGTAGCGGGACTACAAGATCGAGACCCTCACTTGAAAGGACATCTCGTCATTAGTTGGCGCCTGTTAAAGACTTGGGCTTCCCATGAAATCCCCTGTCGGGCACCTCCGCTCACAGAGGAGGCGCTGCATACCCTTGTCGGTCATACACTATTTCACAGCCGTGCGACTTTTGCTCTCTCCCTTCTCCTAGGGTTTCATGGGCTCCTTCGAACTGGGGAGCTTCTTGAACTTAAAGGCAAGGATGTCTCGCAATCTAGCTCTACTTCTGTTGCAGTGATATCCCTGGGATTGACCAAGGGCGGACAACGAACAGGAGCCGCAGAAAGTGTGACTATCACTGAAGCCGACACGCTACGGCGCTTGTGGCAATGGAAACAGGCGATTAGTCCAGGCACCAAGTTGTGTGATGCACCACACAAATGGAGGAAGATGTTTCAAACTACGGTTGAAGCTCTGGGCTTGGAGCAGTATCAGTATAGACCTTATAGCTTAAGGCGAGGTGGAGCCACTTTTTATTTTCAGCGTCACGGCCAGCTGGATAGGCTCCTCCTTCAAGGGAGGTGGCAGTCCAGTAGAACAGCACGTCTGTATATAAATAGTGGATTAGCTATCCTGGCCGAGACTGAATTGAACTTGGCCCCTCATGCACGCATGTTTCACAAACAATTTTTAAGTACAAAGTCATTACCCTTGCCTCAACTTGAGCATGCCATACATGGCAGGGCAGGGGGAAGTGGGAGAACAAACTCCAAAGAGAAAGAACAAGGGAAATACGGAGTTTGGGGTAGGCGGGCTGGTTGTTCCCCGGTTTGGCGGGGCCCAGCACTACCCGCGTTCTTTGGCTCATGTTTACCTCGGGTAGGCGAGGAAGCATGGGGGGAACGCTTATGTTGATTTTATGAATGGCTGTTTGGTTGAATGGGAGTCTGAATTCTTCTTTGTGAGAAGAACAAGTTTGGTGATGTAATTATTTTATTTGCCTCTGTGAGGTTTTTTGACCTAACAGGTCTTGCTGTGCACAAAAAAGGCGGGAAACCGGTGAGTCTTTGAATGAACGACCCCGGATGTAAAGACGAATAGGTTGATCATCCCCTTTTTTCGGTAGTTTCGGCTTCAGCTCCCACAGCCACCCACCCTCCTGTTTGAAGAGGGAGAACAAACTCCAAAGAGAAAGAACAAGGGAAATACGGAGTTTGGGGTAGGCGGGCTGGTTGTTCCCCGGTTTGGCGGGGCCCAGCACTACCCGCGTTCTTTGGCTCATGTTTACCTCGGGTAGGCGAGGAAGCATGGGGGGAACGCCTATGTTGATTTTATGAATGGCTGTTTGGTTGAATGGGAGTCTGAATTCTTCTTTGTGAGAAGAACAAGTTTGGTGATGTAATTATTTTATTTGCCTCTGTGAGGTTTTTTGACCTAACAGGTCTTGCTGTGCACAAAAAAGGCGGGAAACCGGTGAGTCTTTATATATATATTACTCTCTCTCTCTCTATCTATCTACCTATCTATCTATCTATCTATCTATCTATCCATCAATCCATCCATCTATCTATCTATGGATCTATGGACACGGAACATTATATATATATATTCGGATATATTCGGGATGATCATCATCTATTTTGGGAATCCCGTACTTAACCAACCAGTAGACTACAATGACAGACGTTTTTTGACCACTGCTCACCTGGCCTTGAGGCAGAAGGCCATAGATGGACACAGTATTCATGTCAAACCCGTGAAGGGAAGATGTGTTTTGCAGTCTGATGGGGGGAATCACGGCAGGAAATGATGATGGGACTGGACCAGATTGTTTTTGGATGGATAACGCAGATCTCAGCAGATTGAATTGTGAAGATGTACTGAACTAGCCATATAGCGGCTGATCAACAAAGAAGTAGACTTTGTGCGTGTTTATACAACCACAGGATGTTACAGGGGAACTCAGCCAGCCGTTTACACAGTTCAATTCGGCATGACTGCTGTAAAATTGTGCTTGTTTGATCCACAATTCGGATGGTTCAAACATTTTTTGTCACAGTTTCAATTCCACATGTTAGTGAAATCCAGATCATTCCCACAATGAAACCCACAATGTTCTAATGTTTTTTTTTATTATTTCATTAAACGTGCATTCTTCAGTTGTTCATGGTAAATTTCCATGGTAAAAACCACGACCTTTTCTGGTGTTCCAGTCCGCAGGTGTCGATTCGGATGCCTCCCCCGAGATGGTGTCTGACTCGGATGCAGAGCCTGTGGAGGCAGAAAATCCATGCGCGGATTTCATATTTCAGCTGCAAAAACCCATGGATTTCTACCATGGTTCTACCATACGTATATACATAGTATACATATATATATATATACATACATAATATTTATATTTATATATATATTATGTATATGTATATATATATATTATGTATATGTATATATATCCACATATTTTGCCCAAAACATGAGGGTTGTTGGGCATGAAACTGCAAAAAATGAGATGATGCAGGGTTTCACTGCAGAAAAACTAAGGATTTTACCAACACACAGCAAGAATTGGCGCATCTAACCAAACACATGAGATTTCACAAGACAGAATGAAGGATTTTGGCTTTCGCCGTAGAGATTCTTGCAACAACCACAGAGACCTTCAAGCAGATCACCAGCAACAGATTAGGACAAACATGGAAGCAAAAAGAGAGATCTTACCAAGAGAAAATGGGATTTACGCTACTCAAACCACTGAGGGATTTACACAACAAACAACCATCCGGGAAATCCCTATCTTGCTTTCTTGCATTTAGCCGCCTGACACGGGACATGATCGCTTTGCGATGGCAGCTCCTACTCTTGCTCCTGGTTGGGACGACTGGAGATGAGATCTCGGTGGTGGTCAGCAAGAAGGTCTTCGAAAAGCGATTTCAAGGACATAGCTACGACAAGTGGAGGGACTTTGTGAAGGCAGCAGGAGAACAAGACAACCCAGGAGGAGAAGCCAGACTGAAGGCTGGTTTCACTCTTCTGTTTGCGGCAAGCGCCACAGTGACGGTTGGCACCATCATTCACTATGTGATTGGAAAGGAGTTTGCTGCACCTTGCACGGCATGGGTGGTGATCCTGATCCTGCTGATGTATGCCGCGGCGGTTTTCGTCTATTGCATGGCCACATATGCAGATCCTGCACAGCGAGTTGTGACGAACCTTCTGTTTGGGCTGGTACCTTGGTGCGTTTCCTGTGCAAGTTACCTGGTGGCCGTGCAGCTCGTGGATGCTTGCAGGGGCTTGCGAAACATGACACATGAACCCATCGCAGAGGCACCGGAACCGGAGCCACCCCAGTCGATTGCATGGCTCACCGGAGGCCGTCGAAGCAGCTCGGTCCAAGACTTGCAACTTAGTCTGGAAGACTTCAGCTGTGATCTTCGTTTCGGCCTGCTCTTGGCAGTCCTGCCATCGCTGGGCATCTCGATTTGGTTCACCCGGAGCTACGCCACGGGATTCACAGGTGTTGGAACCTTTTTCGATGTGCTTGCCCTTTGCCTGTTTGTGGATGTTTGGCGACTTGTGATGCACACTTCCCTGCTGCTGGCTCCTTCATGGACTTTCCCAAAGAGGCTGAGCCAGGACAATGCAGACGTGCCTGGCTTGTTCAAGCTCACCTTCCTGTTGTGTGTTGCCTGGCTTGTGGCTTTGGTGCTGATGAAGCGGCATGCCACTGGTGTGGGGTTCACGGACCCCATCAAGATCCACGTCTTGGCATGCCTTGCATCCTATGTTTTCTTTTTTGTCTCCCTGGTGCTTGCAATGCATTACAACGCAGCCATTTTCAAGGAGCGTCTGAATTTTCAGCCAAATGCGCTGACTGCCACATTTCTGTGCATGGTGTGGGCAATAGCCGCTTGCATGCTGCTCACAGCCACCATTTTCAATGCGACGGAGCCAAACACCATCGGAATCCTTGCGATGGTGGCAAGTATCCTCCACGCGGCCTCCACCTTCTCAGATTCGGTGCCTGGATGTATAGCAATGATGGTGGCGTCGACAGTCATGACGTCGATGTTTGTCCTCTTCTCCGTGCACTACGCGGCAGAAGTGCGCGACGCCATCGGATAGCCACGACACAACGAGGCGCGAGGCACGATGAGGCACGATGAGGGACGATGAGGCACGATGCAAGAAACGCGAGAATGCCCAGTCCACTCTAATTGAGCACTATTCAGAATTTCTTTCATTTGCAAATCTTTGAATTTATGTTCCAAATGAATCCAAATGATCAAATATGATCGAATATGATCAAACTGTACAATACTTGGAGCATTGCAATGCGCATGTCTCACTTGAAGTTGGAGCCAGGCAACTTAAATGTCTGCGATGGCTAGGCGGTGCTAGGTGTATTTTTCATCGCTCATATTTTAAATGGTGTTCAAACGGGGAAAACTCATGATTCACCATAAAACTTGGGGAATACCCAAGATTCATCTATAAATATCTATAAATCATTATACATCATTCATTACCACAATCCGGCTTGGGATATATGCCAATATATTGATGTGATAATACTAATATATATATATATATATACATAGTATATATTTGATATAGTAATACAAGTCTAAATATATAATAATATATATATATATATATAATGTATATGTACATATATGATATAGTCCAGTAAATGTATATATACACGATTTCTCTATATATGATTTAATATAAGACGCAATATAATATGATATAATGTATATATATGTATATATATAATTATATATATATAATATGATATACGTATATAGAGTCATGGTATTTTCCAGGTGACTTGTGACAGAGCTTCTTGGCTCAAGTAACGGCCATCATGGGCACTTTGGCGGAGGTGACTGCCCCTGGTTTCGGCGAGACGCGAGCTCAGCGTGGGGGAAGCTGCTGGCTGGGCCTGGAAATGATGTGAAAATATGTGAAATGCTTGGGGGATTGGGCAGTTGACAGCATTTTCGAGTGCCATTTCCAAATGTTTCCAAGGCTTGTGTCCAGAGATGGCGTGCCCACCGGGACCGGGTGGATGGTCGCCTGGTGGATTGATAGGTTTCTACCCTCTGGTAATTTGTTACATAGCTATTGAACATGGCAATTTTTCATGGGAAAATCAACTATTTCTATGGCCATTTTCAATAGCTATGTAACAAATTACCAGAGGGTAATGCCTAGTGGTGTTTCGCAAAACATTCATAATGTTTGTGAGCTCTTCATGCCGGGTAAGCACTCCGTGTGCGGAATGCAATCTGTGAAAATTGGCTGCAAATTGACTAGCGACAAACGTGTGGATGCAAGTAAAGACGAGTTGCCAACTGGTTGATCGGAAGATTCCCTTTCTTAACAGTGCTGGAACTTCTCTACGACACTTGGTGGATAGGTTCAATTTGAAGAATCTGTACTTTCAGGATCCCATTACAGCAAGTCGCATGTGAATGGGCCGACAGTCGATTCCTGGTCCAAAACCTGATCCAAACCGTCGCTGACGTTGTAGCCGCAGGATCCCCCTGAAATCGGAACAGGTCGTGAAGTCTGCATCTCGGGGTGCTGGCATCGAGAAACACCATCCCCCCCAGCATCCGGGATCCGGATCCCCCGAGGTGGGAACATCAACCTGGACATAAGCCCTTCAATAGCTGCTCGGAGTTGATCATTTGGGGTAAATTTTGGGTATCCCAAAGTCTGTTGATGAGTATTTTGAAAAGTGACTATTTTTTTGGGGGGGGCGGGGTGGGAGTTGCACCATAAAAAACACAGCCATTTTTTGTGTAGCGAAATGAAAGATGGAGATGTTCGAGAATTGGGGAGCCCCAAGTTATGCAGTTTCATGATGTTTCATGGTTTCTGTTGAGTCGGGAAAAGCATTTTTGGGCGTCCCCCATTCTCGTGGCACCCAGATCCTTGCTGCAATGGCTGCAATGCTGAGAGGTCTTCTGGAATCCACCAGTATCCACCAGTATCTCCACTTGGGATGTTTCTGTCACGCCTCAAGTCTGAAACTAATTCTGTGCCCGATGGATTTCTTATGGTTACTTGCTGTGCAGATTCTGAAGTCCCTCGTACTTTTTGAGCTGTGATGAAGAAGACAGACCTGGCCGTTTGTTATTCTGTGCGAATAAACGTTTACGTCGTATGCCAGTTGTAATGCATGTTTTTATCTAGGAATCTAGGAGTTTGGTAGCTTACTTATATAAAATGTTTGTATATAGATGTATATAGAGACAATACAGGACGATTATATAAATACAATTAAGACATATTAAGACCACTGTTTGGGAAATTATTTGATCCCAAGTTCTTCAGATTTGGAAACTCCCAAGTTCTCCGAATAAAAAACGGTTGAACCTTCAGGTTATCAGCTGCCAAAGTGGGTTGGGGCCTCGGCGGTCCAGGTCGATTTTTGATGGTGCAGTACCGTCACCACAGTACTCTTTTAAAGGGGAAGGTGGAAGAATCATGAAATATCCATCCTTACGTTTCTCGAAACTGTCTGTCCAGTAGGCTTTAACTTTATAGTTTTACATAGTGTCGAAGAGTGTCGACCAAAGTTGGGACACCAAAAAAAAGCCACGTGTCAACCACGGAGAGTCCATGAGCTTCATGACTTGATCGATACAAGTTCTGTCAGATCAAGAGGTAGGATGATTACTGGCCAAGAGCAGTTCATACCGATCATAATATATATACATATAAAATAAACTGATATATATATATATATATATATTATATTAATCCACTGCTCAAGACATGATTCATCATGATTCTATTCTGCTGATTCCTGTTTCTTTCTTTTATCACTTTTTTTTTTGGGAGCGTTCTCACCATTCTTGCCATTCTTGACGAGCCCGGAAAGTCACATCCAAGAGGCCTCAGTGCTGTGCAGCCTACAGGTCAAGCATCCAGATGCGCAGAAACCATCCATGATCCTTCAGCCGGAGGTAGCGATGGGATTGGAAATGCACCAATCACCAAGGCACTAAGGATACTAAGTACATCTAAGCACCAGGGAGCAGGGCTCATCATTTCAAGTTTTGATTAGGAAGTTCCTTGGTGACCCTGCGACCGAGTTACAACACTGACACTGGTCACCAGTTTGTAATTAGAAACGGCTATGATTCACACTGATTCCCGGACCTCCGATGCCAAGTCCAAAGGTTCCAAGTTTCACCTTGAGCCCTTTCAGGACTACATGGGTTCAAAGAGGAGACATAACATCCACAGCTGGAATGTGGCCCACATCGGCCCGGGACCCGAAACCAGTGGCTGAGGATCCCCCAAGAAGTGCCCAGGTTCCCATCCGGGACCATCTCAGTCCTAGTCATTTCATACTTTTCTTGAAGATCATTGGGGTGTTCCCCCATTCTTGGCACACTCATTTGGGCCTGAGGATGAGGAGTTTATCGGGAAATCCATGAGAGTTGTCCTTTGGTAAACGTAGCAATGAACAACACCAATTTTAAAAATGTTTTTCCCATTTAAATGCACAAAACATAGTTAAACATTTTCCGTCGTCATGTTTGATTGCCGGAGGGTGGCACTAAAAGCATTTATGAATCATCCCAGTCAACTGCCGCAAAAACAGATCATCTTCAGAGTTTAGCGTGGATTTTTCGCTAGTCACAAGCCATCCACCGAGTAATGCCCACAACCCATGTTGGTGACTGGGGTTAATGTGTTATATAATGTTATATATACTAAGAAGCATAGAACATGCGTTTCTTGCTTATTATTAAACGATAATATTTATAGAATTCATCAACTGCTCATCCACGAACTATTCACGAAGTGGGAATCTGCAGACTGAAATCTCCGCCAGGTGCGCAGTGCGCCATGTTCGAAGGTCAGGGCTTCAAGATGTTGGAAAAAGCGACCAAAGAGGAGATCAACGCCCAGGAGCTGCCCCAGATGCATCGATGGCAGATGGACTTCCCATAAAATGGAGGTTTCAATAGGGAAAAGGACACAAGACTAGACCTGAATTCACAGCAATTCGGTGGGTTTGCTATCCCATGTTTCATGACTGCACGATGCCTATAGGCAATTGGTGCCGAAGGTGCCAGGGTACGTGTCAAACTTTGGGTACCCCAAAAGGGATGAAATCTCGCTCCAGAAAAGCACGACCAAAATCGGTGAGTTGGGACATGTTGGGACTCCAAATCTGACCCACACCACCCTGATCACGACATCGTGATCCGATTGGTCACAGGACACCTTAGAAGGCTTCACGCCGCTTCATTGGGCGGTCCTCTCCGACAACCCCAAGGCCGTCATTTGATCAGTACATATCAGTACTATGGGGCTGGTTTCTACCAGTTCTACCACCTGTTTATGGTGATATTATGGATTGTTTGTATTTGTTTGTGGCATTGGGTATACTGTACCACATTACTGTATTCCTAATCACCTACTTTTGATCCCCCGATTTGGAGGGTCCAAATCTCAGCTTTCAGTTTCCGGTCCAGCGACCGCAGGCAGTGATTTGGCTGTTGAATCACAACGCTGACCGCGAGATCAAAGACATCCAGGGACGCACTGCGGAAGACCTTATTGAGGAGACCCGTAAAGAATTCGTCAGATTAGTTAGGATTTGGATGATTTTGGGCCTTTCTCAATGTAGGGGGTTTACCATCGTTTACCCACGAAAATGACAAGCTCGTGCCTTGATATTCTGGTGATGCGTCAGTATTTGCGGGACCATTGGTTTCTTGGGGGGATGAATATCCAGCTATAGATCAGCTGTTTGGCGTGAAAGTATGGTGCCAGGGTTGCGACCAATATATATATATATACATATATACCCATTTGTTTTGAAGGTCCCAGTCAGATCTTCATGAAATAAGATACAGTAGTCTTTTGTAGCGATATCTTGCCTGATTCAGGATCATCTGCAAGCTCTCAGGGCCAATTCCTGTCCACCTATGAACCATACTATGGATTTCCAACCATTCATATTCGAAGGTATGAAGCCCAAGTTCATCCCCAACCACCACGCCGCCATGCGGTCGAAAGGAGAACTGGGGCGACTTTCACCAGCGCTACTGGGGACATGCTCCGAAGAAAGATGGGCTCCCAGACTGTGAGAAGGCCCATCATACTGAGTATACGAAGTAGTCTGACTAGTACAGATAATTTCATCTTTTGCTATGGTAAATGTGTATGACAACCAGCTAAGAAGTTTTTTTTTTAATTGCCAGGAATCTAAGATTACCATCGGTAAATGTCGATTTTTTTCAACCCAACTATTGGGGATTTTTCATATCCAAAATCCCCAGAGAGCGACATTTATTTTCTACAGCAAAGTTTTGATGCAAAGAGGCTGAGATGTGAGTCAAGATGTGAACAAATGTGGTGGTAAATTGATAGATATTGATAATTTATTGATACATTTGGATCCTGTCATTTGGTGTGTCGTCGTGAAAAACACCACTCAAACACCAAGTCCAAAGCATCATGACCATGGCCATCATGATTGCTACCATCATGGTCACCATCATTGATAGAATGAGAGGAAGTCCTGTGCATGTGAGATGATCACACAAGAATGCTTCCAAGCCAGTGGTGCATGTGCATGCCATATTCAATCATATTCAATCATATTCCATATTCATTCCCTGCTGAAATGCCTGACATGCGCATTTCCCCATGGGGCCATGGGTGCCATGCCAGGTGCTTCCAAAGAGGATCAAACAGATGAGGGATGCGTGGGGCACTTGGCCCACGCTGCGATAGCACCTGTGGTAGCACCTGTTGTGAGCCCACTGAAAATTCTGTGATTCGGACGCTCATTTGAATCATGAGGTTGAAAGGGATGTATAGTTATAATATGTTATAATAGTTACAGTCATATTGTTGTAGTTATATAGCATAGTTTTATAGCATAGTTATATAGCATAGATAGTTATATAATAGCATAGTTATATAGTTTTATATAGTGGTAAAGCACCGCAGAGTAGCGATTTCCTTTGATCATATCGCTTGGCGGCGCCGGCGAGGTTCAAGGGTAGCTTCTCAGCGAATGAGTATGACTTGGAAGGCTACAAAGCCATCCCCCTTTGAGCAGCTCCGTCAGCTCCATGCGGGGAGGACCTCTGTGATAACTTAAGTGAGTCCAGGGCCTTGAAAAAACGTCGAAAAGAGACAGGGTAGTGGAAGTGCTCCTAAAAACTTTGAGAGCTTCCCATTCAAGAAATACAATCAATATCAATCCGAAGAACAGCGATGCTTCGATGAATGGACTCACCATTGATAGGATGATGACAACAAGCTGTACAAAGATTGGATCAGCTCAGATCCCTTTTCCAGGGAACGCTCTTCGTAGTAAATGTGCTGGGTTCATTACTGGGCTGTTTTCTGTAGCGTTGGGGGATCTACCAAAGCATGCAAATGCCATGTTTGAAAGTGCTGGATGTTTACAACGATCCTTGTATGAAGATTGAAGAGATGCATAGAACATATTATGAGAAAAGCATGTATTGTGCCAAAAAAGGTGTCACACTTTTTCCCTCAAGAAATCATAACTGTGAACAAAAAGTCGAGCCGCTTGGCAGGTTTGGGATGCCTGTTCCGAAAACAGAAGAGTTGTAAAACTCATTGGCACATGCCATGTTTTCGATTTATCATTGGCAGCAGTAAGTGTTTCCTGTGGACATTCGCAAGAACTTTCAGCAACTCATCCTTTGGCTCCAGCTGCGATCAGCTTCCCACGATGAACCATGCAACTGCAGCTCAACTCAGTGCTCCAGTGCTCCAAACCTCTCCACGCCAAACGGATGATCATCATGAGGTGTCAACCAACAACCAACAACTAACGATCTCTAACGTTGTTCAGTAATATCCCCAATTGTTGCTTGGTATCTCCATTTTTGATGGTCAACATTGGTCAACGCCTCTGTTTTTTTTGTTGAGTCAAGTGCCTCCCCTAAAAACACAAAGTGACGCTCGATTTTTCAGCAAGATACCGGTGGTGACACTGGCCAGTTGGCCCCTAAAAAAACCCATGTTTCCATCCATTGATGAGCAACTCTCGGTCGGAGCCTAAGGATTCAAGGACAACCCCTGCCACCATGACCCTTTCAGATCTTTCAGGGTCAACTTCCGAGGCTCTGGGTGGTGGTTTGGCTCCACTCTTCGAATGGCGCGGCTTAAAGCAACCGCCCGGGGGCTTGGAGCAGTCAAAGTTCGACGTGTTTTTACTTCATAAATTTGAACCTGTTTTGTGCGTGGGTAGCTGAACCACCAGTTTGTTGCACAATTAACAATTATCATATATATATATACAATTATATACATAATATGTATCTATATAAAACATACATGATATATGTGTATAGCCGCTGTTCTTGATCAATATTCGCATGTTTGATGCCTCTTGCGAACATACGCGGACCAGGACGCATTTGGACTTCCAGCAGGCCGCTTCTGTAGCTGAACGACACAATTTGATCATCGTGAGGGGTTGCTATCCAACATCCACTATCAATGGAGGTTTATTATAGTTGGGAAAATCATCTATAAATGGGGGTTATATACCAATTTACACCATTTGGTAACTTAACATTAGTATGGAAAACACACGATTTTAAAAGGTAAATCATCATTGTTATCATGTATAAATGGGCCATGGTATGTGAAAGAACCAGAGGTTTTGTTTGTTGCTAGGCTTATACCATTGATATTCCTGGAGTAAATGGAAACACAATCCACGAATATAATCCGAAAATCCCAATTTTTTAAATATATTAATTGAATTTAATTGATTTCCTATTCAGTCCAATCTCACCAAACTACCTCCAAAATGGCTGCCTTCTCCAGACACATCGCAGATTTTCCCGCTTCAATTTTCCGTGTAGTCACGTGTAGTCAAGTTCTATGGCTTAGTTTCCCACGGGGGATGTTTCTCATCGATTAACAGGGAGCTATAAATCTAGATAAAACGCCATTCCATTTCATACTGCGGATTTTTCAAACATCCTGCACCAAAAGGATCCAAAAGGATGGTTAAAACCCAAACAAATGGGATGGTTCCCATCAACTGCAGGATTTCTTCCATAGGATTTCCATGGGACGACCTACCATTGGCCATGGCGTAACCGCAACGGGCTTCCGCAACGCAGTTCTTGGACAGCCTCTCGATTTCACCCTTGGTACCCCCGACGGTCTTGGAGGTGCCCTTGGAAAAAACCGGGTTTTGGATGGCGATTTTCTGGCGGCCAGCCATGGCTTGGTGAACTGTTGGCTGATTTTTTTTGGGGATATAGAACTATAATGGGTATTAATAAACCAACCAAAAAATATATTGGTTTATAGTAGTATATTAACTATATGTTTTTTTTTTTAAATCTAAACCAACTAACATCCCTGGGTATTCTTCGTTCGCACCTTTTTTCGGAACGCGATGGGGCCCCGTGGCGCAGTCGATGTTGCGACGGTTGAGGTGGCGAGCAAGGCACATGCTTTGCCCTATCCTCCTCACTGGTCCGAAGAGCTGGATGCTGCTTCAGGTCGCCAGCCGCAGCCGTGAAACGTGTGTCAATGGGGTGACACCAGTGGTGGTTAAACCCCCCTATGTTTGTTTTTGTAGGGAAAAGGATGATGATATTGATATGATATTGAGCTGTGAATTTAGGGTTTATATATTTTTTGGGAAAAGCCCAGCTCTCAGATATTGATGACCCTATGATACTATGGCATCATTTCGAGTTCCAGATGTGTTTTGATAGGTCACTGATAGGTCTGTTTGCTGCAAGGTCAACTGCATGATGGTCACTGGACTTGTGCTGGGTTGTGATTGCATTGGGCCTGTTTCATTGAACAATCTCGGAGCCCAACAATGATCTTTTGAAGAATGATCATGAGAAGGGGCAACACTCATCCGGAAATGGCTCAACATTATTGAACCCATTACATACCCCCCCCCAAAAAAATGGTTGGTTCATGATCCTTAAGTACATTTCAATACCTCAGGAATGACCAGCGATCAGTGGGTCCCAGGGGCACTGGTCAGGTGCACTGTATTTCTATCACGAACTCCGTGATGAATCTTCCTGGCAGCGCGGAGACTTAGAGAATCAAAAAGAGATGTTCTGGGATCGGATGCCACCGATGTCGTTTGTTGATCAAAGTTGATGATTGTTTTCAAGACATCGACATCTACTTACTGGTGCGTTTTACGTAGGGAATGAGGGAATGATCCTAATAATCACTAGTAATAATCATCCTATTCCCCCAGCAACCCATCCATTCCCTGCTAAGCACCAGTAAGTCTATTTCTGGAATGACAGAAACATATAGAAACATGATCAAATCGCAGCACCAAAGCCATGCTAAAGGTGAATTTTCGCTGGTGCGCCTTGAGGTCACGAGAAAGTTACGTAGTGATGCATCGAATTTCGACGACTGTTAAGTGGAATGCATGTCAAACAGATCTTAACACAGATTTTGCAGCATTTTTGGGGGTCAGAAGTCTGGTCAGAAAGAAAATTTGGAAACATTCAGCAGAAAGACTTGTGGATCTTGTGGCTTGTTGATCTTATTGCAGCACTCCAAGGCATCCGCTGACTGATACCTTTCGCGAGGTGGAGCCGTGGACGGCTTGGCAAAAGGCCTCAGTTGTGCCGCAGTGCCTTCGAGGTGCTGCAACAAGTGGCCACTTTCGCGGTGCTGCACCCAGGGACCCAGTTGGAACGGCACATTTTCCTGTTGAACTTGGATACCCTCTGGTAATTTAACATAGCTATTGAAAATGGCCATTTATAGTGAGTTTTCTCATTAATAATGGTGATTTTCCATAGTTATGTAACAGTTTACCAGAGGGTAACTTCAGGCATTGTTTGCCAGAAAAGTATCGAAAAGCAGACCAAGGAGGAGAATCGTCGCTTAGATCAGCTGGTTCGAACCCCAGCCAATAGGGGGATGATGGGGATGGTCTTCGCAAAATCAGTGCCACATCGCCAAGCGGCTAAACATGGCTAAACGATTCATTTTTGGATTTTCGAGGATGACCATATCCCATTAACTTTCCATTAATGGCTGAATCAGTGCCACATCCCATGGCATGGTCGTATTCATCCCATGGAGCTTCACCAGACACGTCCGGAACGATCTAAATCCCGAGGCTGTTGGGATCGAGCAGTCCTTGACCGAAATCCAGGCGATTGCATCACTGACTGGGACTGGGACAAACGTCACCGAAGTGTGAGAAAACAGGATAAAATGATCTAAAATCATGTTCAAAAATTGTTATCTGGTGGTTATATATATAATATCATATACACACTGGATCCCCTCCAACCAGTGATTGGATGCCGTAGGTTATTGATCAAATCATTCAAATGAGCCTTTGGATGTTTTTTTGTTTGTACTTTGCAAGTGCAACTTCCGTCAAGATACTTTGGTGGCTAGTCGGACTGGGTCTTGACCTATGGGTCAATCTTCTATGAAATTACTTATGAATCGCTTTTTGGGGTGCTGGCATGACATGTTGGGACAATTTGTGTTTGGCTAGCGACATGTTTTGCAACCAGCTTGGATCCGAATGGCGTGGAGAATAAATGGCTGCCGCTTAGGTGTCATATTTATGGCTCAAACTGATTTGTTCCGCATTGGATTGTTCAAATAATGATAGTAGTCATAACATGTAATATATGATATGTAATATATGTAATAATTTATTAATATTTCCAGTTGATTACAAAAATGAGGAGACTAATGATAGGAAAATGATACGAAAACGATAGTCAGACTGGCTGTTGGTAACCAGCCCTTGCCAACTCAGGCTCGGGCTGCTCAGGTGCAACGCTCAGGCTTTCTGAAACTCTCGGTTTCTGGTTTTTGTGCATTATGAATAAATGAGGATGACCGATAATCAATGGGAATTCCAGGATCCTAAAATGCGGGTACTGTACCATATAAGGCATTATTTTGGGGATATTCCCTTACATAGGCCTTATATATGGTAGGTACCTCCAATGTAGGTTCCTGAGATGGCCAGTGAGATAATGGGAGATATTGGGAGATTAAAGATATTGGGACTATCCGATACAGGAGTTTTGGGAGTCCCAATCAGGGTTTCTGAAACTCTCGGCTTTATGAATAAAACTCCAAGGAACACTATCGGAGGGTTTCCATTTATTATCATTAATGATACATTCCATTTATTTTCATAAATCCAATGTATCATGAAACTGAGATGAAATTGGATGAATAATCCCATTTATTAGTAAATAATCATTCCATTTATTATCATTAATCATGATACATTCCATTTATCAATATCTTGAATATCATTCATTCTCACCGTTTGTAATAGGTAAATCAACTATATATTTCTATGATCATTTTCAATAGCTACGTCAGATTATTGGGTAATGCCCCACTTCAGGTTGATTGGATTTACCAATGATCATTGGGAATTCACCGGGAAAGCCATGGGAAAATCCAAGGTCCAAACACGACACATTGGATGCGGCGATGGCTGGAGTCAATCATCGTATATTCATGTGTAGGTAAGAAAAACGCACACACACACACACATATATATATACACACTATATATATATAGATACATATATGTAAACACTGTACCCTAAATGTAGAAATACCATAGAACGCAGCTACGTCAGCCGTCGACCAACTGGGCTCCGGATAAGGATCTACAACAGTGGGTTGGTCCGCTTGGACCAGAGGGGGAACAGTGCGCAGCAGTGTGGAGCGGTTGGGGTTGAGACACCACCCATTTTTTTTGGAAAGTCGATGTGATCATGGAAAATCTTCGAAAATATGGGTAGGACAACATGGGAATGGTAATCATCGCCGTTTTTTTGTGGTTTAACTCTGCAAATATGTTGTAATGTACTGTGGGTATCCATGCCAAGATGAACATGAAATGGGATATAATTTTGTACTCGTAAGTATCTATGCCAAATTGAAACGATATACATAAAATACTTACATACCGACAACATGCCCAAAAGGTGTTTATGATCATAAGCATGCTTTCAGCCAAAAAATGTGTTGATTGTGTTGAGATGGGGAGCAAATTATGTTCAATGGATTGGTTTAAGGCCGAGGGAAAATCTACAGAAAAACATATTTTTTTTCGCATGAATTTCCTGTAGATTTTCTCTTAAGCCAATCAATGTGCTGACAACCTAGGAGAAGAACTTGGATTTATGAGCTCTCTGTATCCACTGCAGCTAAAGGCCCTCTGCTGGATGTCGAGGTATTTCTACAACAACATTACAGGGTGCAGTACCTGGGAAGATCCCTGTGAGAGATGGAGATATGATATCCACGTGCGCACCACAGGGGAGTTGGATGAACTGAGAGCTATGCTTCAGGGGTGGTTTCTGAAAATTTATTGAGAATCGTCGGAGGATTGTTTGGTTTGGCATTGTTTGGCTGTGCTTTTGGTGTGAGTTTCCTGGATTGCTGCTGGCTGATTGCATGAAGAAACCAGCCATCAATCATCAACAATCAGCAACCAATTCTTTTCACCATCAACCATTTCCCAGCTTACTTAGCCACTTTTTTTGCTGAATCTTTGGCCTGTATATCACATGATATGGTGGTTTCCCAAAATATGGGTACCCATGGGTACCCCTAAATCATCCATTTTAATAGGTTTCCATCATAAACCATCCATTTTAGGGGATCCCAAATCTAGGAACCCCCCTAAGGCCCTACGTTGTGAGACGAATTTCGCATGTTTTTTTGCGTCGCCAAGGTTCGTTATGATCTACTTGTAGGCCAGGGAGATCGGTGCTGGTTTTATGCCACTGGGATGAGCCAAATATCATATCGTTTCCACATGATTGTCATAGTCAATAGCAACGCAGTCATAGTACTCCTGGTACTTGTGCTTCCAAGATTTAGATAGATTTAGCATCATTTACTAACGAGTGAGCTTGGAGATCATCTAGTTATGCATCCACCCGTTCGCCGCCGCCCTCCTTTCACCGCAGGCTTTCTGGTTTCTCAGGAGAGAAGCTCCCGCAGCTGCGCGCGAGAGGTGGGAACCACCGTGGTACCAGTACCTGGAGAACCCAAGAATACCATCCGGTAATCAAACGTGGCAATGGGAAATTCATGGCAATTCCCGATAAATTAGAGGTGTTTCATCTACAAATGGGAGATTTTCCATTGCCATGTTTGATTACCAAAGGGTAAACAAGCCAATTTTATCTAAATTTAGCAACACGTGTGGTATAAACTATCTAAACCATCCCCAATTCGAGGTTGATCATCGGCTGTGGCAGATTACATCGTCACTGAGGTGTATGGAGGTGTGATGCGATCAGTGTCCCCACAATGCCCAGTGGTCTGATTCGTTTCAACTTCCATTCGAAGTCCGTAAAAACCAATCGATTTGATGTGCCTGATGTGCGATGGGATGAGGATTCCAAGCCATCCATTTTCCATCCATCGAAACCATGTCTTTGTGCCATCCGTTTTTACTTCGTAGAATTCCCAAGCCGGCTGCACACCAACAACCGGCTGGGATTTGCTGGGACGGTGATTTTATCATGGCAGGCCCTGCCGGACCTGACTCATACGCAGGGTCCTGAGATGCCCGCGATTGAAAGCTGCGATTGTAAGACATGGGAATTGAATTCAAATGGAAGGTTTTTTCTATTCCCATCATCCAGTCAGAATTATACACCCACCAGATTCCCATTATATCTTAACCAGAACTTGGAGGATCATCCCAGTACAAGTGCTCTTCCATCATTATTCTTAGGATATATATATATATTATATACACATAGAGTGGTACCCATCATGTACTAGGAATGATGATGATCGAATCATGGTACATTCCGAATGATGATGTTTCAGATTGGTATTTATCTTAGTACTGGGATCATATGGTTATATATAAATATATATACACCACTACTATAAACATAGCTATATGCATAGTTGGTATAGCCACTACTATGTATAGTTGGTATAGTTATGTATATATATGATATATACCACACTCTCTCTCTATCTATATATATATATATATATAGTTGGTATAGCCACTTGATATTCCCAGTTGTGGCAAGCCGAGGTTGACCTCCCTGGCCTCGTCGGTGAGCTCCGTGCAGAGCATCTTAGCCAACTCGCTGACGGCCCCGGCCGCACGGGGGACCCAACAAAGGGCGACCCGTGACCGGCGTTTCCGGCGTGACCGGCGGTGGGATGGAAGTTCACAATGATAAACCAACCAGCTATTGGGGATTGGCCATTTATGGAAAGCCCCATATATATATGTAATATATATATATATAATATGTATGTAATATATATATATATATGTAATATACATATGTAATATATATATATATATACATATGTAATATATATGTATGTAATATATATGTATGTATTATATATATATATATGTAATATACATATGTAATATATATATATATGTAATATATATATATATATATGTAATATATATATATATATATGTAATATATATATATGTAATATATATATATATGTATGTAATATATATATATGTAATATATATATATATATGTAATATATATATATGTAATATACATATATATACATATATATATATTACACACACACACATATATATATATATATTACACATATATATATATATATCATTTATTACACATATATATATGTAATATATATATGTAATATATATATATGTAATATATATATATATATGTAATATATATATGTAATATATATATGTAATATATATATATGTAATATATATATATATGTAATATATATATATATATGTAATATATATATATAATATATATATATATTACATATATATATATATTACACACATATATATATATATTACATATATATATATATGTAATATATATATATATGCATATGATACATATATATATATATATATATACACATGTATCTATGTGATATATATATATATGTGATATATATATATATGATATATATATATATATGTACTATAATATATATATATATGTAATATATACATATATATATATATATTGTATGCATGTGACTTGACCAAGGACCAAGAAAAATGGGTAGGACTAAATGGGATTTCATTGGAATTCATGTTGATTTACATGTATCATGGCGATTTAATGGGATTGAACGGGATATATAACCTACTTGGGGGTGCAACTGGGGTTGGTTATATGGGTACAAACACAACTGGAACTGCACCCCCAAGTAAGGTCTTTCCACCCCAAAATGGGTTGATGTTTGCTGAAAAAAGAGCCAGGTGTGGCCCTTTCCCGACTTGTCGAACAGTTATTAGAGTTATCTGGTCACCCACTTGGCGATTTCAAAGTGGCCCCACATTGAATTCAGGGACCTCCTTGAACGCATGCACTTCTCTGAGGGTGCTGATCCTGATGATCCAGAGGCCATGCATCTCATGTGGCAAGTGTGTGCTTTGGCGCTTTGAACTCGTTCAAGATGGACCTTTCCAGGAGTCCGAGCATCAGAACACCCTTGAGTCTACAATATAAATCAATATCATCAATTCTAGTATGAGGTACACACGAACCTATTTCGCGATTTTCTATTCAATTATCCTTGAAGGTCAAACTTTTTTTTTATGACTACTCTGTTGACATGTTCAGTAAACCATTTTTTGGGGGTTACGCGTGCGGAGGTGATCCATCCCCCATCCCATGCTTATTCATATACACTGGCAGCCGAGTGGTAGACAAAAAACGGGAACAGACACAATACAGGAACCTAAATTGGAGGTACCTACCATATATAAGGCCTATGTAAGGCCTATGTAAGGGAATATCCCTACAAAATAAGGCCTTATATGGTACAGTACCTCCATTTTAGGATCCTGAAATTCCCATTGACAATATCAATGATATTTTGTAAATACATTATCATAACATTAGTAATATTAATATCACTACTATCATAACATACTATTGATCATACGGGTACACACTATTAATAACACTCACACATATCATAATATCACACATGTAAATACATTATGAATGATATTATACACATACATTATATGGGGTTGTCTGAAAATAGTCACCCCTAAAATTGATGGTAGATCATCATTTTCCCCATATTTCATTGCTGTTAAATGGGGGTATACCCCATTTTCATAAATCATCGTTCTTTGTCCCATGAAATATCCGGTTATATAACCATCATATTCCAATTTTTGCTTGTTGAACCATGTTAGATCTGTTAGATCCCAGGCAACATTCAGGTCCTCCCCATGGGTTTTCCACATCTTTTTATGCGTTCGCAGGAGGGCACCCTGCAGTACCCCCCGAATCCTGCAGTAATACCCCGCAAAAATACAATTTTCCATAGGAAAAATGACGGTTACCCTACAAGTAGATACAAATAGGATACCCTCTGGTAAATTAACATAGCTATTGAAAATGGTCATTTATAGTGGATTTACCCATTAAAAATAGCGATTTTTCATAGCTATGTTAGTTTACCAGAGGATAAATCCCATACCATGGGGGTGAATCCCTATCCAATTGGGGGTTTCGCAGAATAGCACCCCAAAGTTCTCATCGATGGATTTTCCACCAGCCAGGCTTCAGGTGCCCGTTGGGCCAGGCCCAGGGCGAGACGCAACGCGTTGCCCCTACCGCCCGGCCCCTGGAACACACGGAACCGGAAGTTCCAGCTGGGGGTGTGGTTTATGACCTACATATCAACCATTGGTAACCATTAACCGTCATTAACCCAACCCAGAAGCTCTTCATCTAAACATGAATGGGATGTTTTGGTGAGATGACATATTGACATATGGGAAGAGAATATCTAGCTAAAAGGGAGTTATACTACCTTGATGTGAATGGCAAGAGAAATCAACCTTTGGCCACGATTAGTTGGTAAATGGTTGTTATTGGGAAATTAACCTGTGATTTTCGATGAAGCTGGATGTAGTAGAGATCAACACGTGGGCCACATGGCTCTAAATTTAAGGTGGACAATGACTTCTTAAGTCGCCAGCTTTGGTTGCAAGACCGCCTGGAAAATAGCTCAACGTTCTTGGAACAGAGTTTTATCCCAGGCTCATATCCCCGCGACTTGGGTTGGTTTCAGGGAACATCAACAGGAAACAATGGATTTAACGACCAAATACTGAGAGCTGCCTGATCATTTTTCCAAACAGTTTCTAAACAATGATGGGACCCAATTCTATCCCATCATCATCATCATCATCATCATCATCATCATCGAAGAGAACATTTACAAGAACCCCGTATTTGTTTGACGCTAAAACCATTGGGAACCATTTTCCAAAAAAAACACGCAGCAGGAACATGTTTTTATTGTTGGAACATTTTGAAAAAAATGGTAATGTGTCCCTCCTAAACCGTAATTTTCCTACATTTCCATGGTAAATCAGTCCTTGCCCCAGCCCTCGAGGCCCAAAGCCACTGGCTCCGGGGCCCCGCGGCGTGCATTGTTCTCGATGCCGCCGCATCAGCAGCAATACGCCTCGCAGGCCCTGGGTGGGCTCAAATCTAGCTGTTCCAAGCTGCGGAATAAATTGCACTTTAAACATCAACAAATGGGGGTTGAATGGGTTATTGGTTAAATATCTATGGATAATGATGGTTAATAATGGTTAATAATGATCAATATTGTATGCGTATGTATATAATTATGGGGGGTTCCATAAATGGGGATACCGCTGGATGGTTTATTTCATGGAAAATTCCAAACAAAAATAGATGATTTGGAGGTACCCCATTTCAGGAAACCTCCAAATAGGGATTTAATGAGACATTGACGAGATATATGTGTATATATATAATACACATAATGGGATATACTTTAGCATCAGGTTTGTGAGCCACAGATGATCCGAAAAGGACAAACCATTGGTAAAGTGCATTAATACCATGTCTGCATATAGTAATATATAGTACAACTGTAATTCTCGTTTGGGGTGCAAAGTTGGTCTAGTGGGAGGCGATATTTTCCAGGCAGGCCATGTCTGGATCATGTCTGAATCAATAACCATTATCCAGACATGGTTAATGATGGTTAATGATGGTTAATTATGGTTAATGATGGTTAATGATGGTTAATGATGGTTAATGATGGTTAATGATGGTTAATGATGGTTAATAATGGTTAATACTGATTTAAGCATCATTATCAGTATTAACCATTATTAACCATCATTAACCATCATTTACGGAACCAGCAACTAGAAGCAACTCAACTTCTTGCAACTTCTTGGATATCTTGGGATCGCCAAAAAACCTGAGGTCTTTCAAAGCCATCCCTCTGCGGCGCATGCCATGCACGGCTGGCCTGTGTGTTTTGGGCCTTTGGTGCTTGGCTGGGTGAAGGAAGTAGCTGAAATAATGATTGAGGATTGGGTCAAAGGGTTGATGTATAGGTAGAAGATGGATGAAGATGGTAGAAGTGCCTTTGGTGATAAAGGCCACCTCTCTATGAATCTTCTTTGTGGTTTCAAAGACTTTTGTGTCTTCCATACCTACTTGGGCTGATGATTCAAAACTGACTAGAAGTTGTTCGCTTGAACATTTGAGCATCAGCAACATCAACTCCACATCCGTCAGCTTTTCGGAGGCATCAACTACCCCTTGGTAATTTAACATATGGAAAATCACAAGTCTTAAGAGGTAAATCATGGAACATCATGGAACTCAACGGGCCCTGGCCAGATGTTGCCAGTATCATTCCCCCATCACCACCACCACCACGGCCAGGCCGGTAGTGGAGGCTGCACCTCCACCGCCTCCCTCGGGGTCCCCCGTGAGGGGCTGGGGAGTCGGTTGATCGCGTTGCGCGGCAGCGCGTCGCATCCAAAAAAATCCGTGGTACGGCAGCGGGGCAACGTGCTGGGCAAGGCTGATTTGGATGGAAACTGATTGAGTTCTTGAGTATGACGCTATGACTCAGTATGACTGACTGGTTGTATCATGTTGTACCGTTTGTAGCTGGTTGTTTTATTCGTCGTCATGTTCAAAAGGTAGAAGGGTGACAGAGAGGAGTTGTGATAATCCCAACAGGATTTGGCACACAGAGACGAGCAGGTTTCAGACACGGCCGACACGGGTCCTCATGTCCAGCTGCTTGCGATGCTCGGATGCTGGATAAAAGATGAAAAAGATGATAAAAGTATCTTCCTCAGAAATGAAACAGTTTCCCTGCACTGGAGAAGGCGATGTCGAAGCTTGAAGTGGCTGGTAATGCTATGTAATGTTGGTAGATGATTCTGTGCTTACAGATTCATGAAATCATATGCAATCATATGACATCATGATTCTTGGAGGTGCTGAGGTTGCCCTTCTGGGTAGCGACAAAACAGATCCATGCGGCACCCATGGGTACGGCACCGGAGCTGGCGGGCGCCGATGCTGTCGGCATCTTGTGGCGACAAGTCTTTGAGGAGTGGCAGAGATGAAGTGAAGTGCCACCTGAAACAGAAGATAAAGCCAATGAAAGAGATATCATACGAATATGAATAATATGATATAATATGATATATTTTAAGCCATATCCTGTTCATATTCAACAGATCCCATACTAAACCGTGGTCTTTTAAGTGGATTTTCACATCATGACTGGGAAATCTGGGACCGTTTCATTGTGGGATGAAACCCAGGAGATGGATGAGCAACTTAAGACGCTCCTGGCACAGGACGCCCAGGACGGCTCGATGGTCGTAATCAAAGGCGGCCATGGAAAACCCCGAGATAAATGGAGGTTTATAGCCAGGAAAATCATCTAAAAACTGTGGATGTTAGATGTTCCATTGCCATCCATTGCCACGTGTTTTTTTGATTACCGGAGTGCAGACATGACTTGCATCCTGCTGACTGTTGGATATCGTATGACTTATAGTATCCACATACGAGGCGTAGCAAGTCATGATGTCAGTTGTGACTGGTTCAGGTCTTGATTGACTCAGGGAGAAAATGCATGTGGTAAACCCAAGGCCATAAACCACCCCAAAAAGTACAATTTTCAAGGGTGCCATTTCCACCATCCCCGAAATAGTAGCTATTATTGCCATATTACTGTTCTTGCTGATGTGTTATGCAACGTCATGACTGCGAACTTTTGTGGGCAATCGTTGTTTTGCCCTCCAGACCAATCCGTGAGTAGGTTTCCACTAGTTCATGCTCTCCAATGGCTGGTTGATCGGTTTCCCTAAGATTACCCTCTGGTAATGACTAACATAACTATGGAAAATCACAATTTTTCATGGGAAAATTCACTATAAATGGTGATTTTCCATAGTTATGTTAAATTACCAGAGGGTATGTGGTTTCCATTCTTGTTTGACACTATGTCTCTATGTATATTCCTGTGTCTGAAAATGCCACCCCCAAAAAATATTAGACAGTAATCATTTTGCTCATCAAAATAGCCATTCGGGAGTATACGGAAATTTCAGATAAACCTAGATATCATATGATATCATATATTATTGGTTTTCTCTCCCCTTGTATCCCCCATTTTATCAACATCCCTACAAATATCCCATCCCTTATCCCACTACTCAATACACCCAAAAAACAAATCAAGTCCCATGAAATTGATGCTTATATCACTCATTCTCCATCCCTTCTTCTGGTGGCATCTCCCATTTCTTGCTTGTAGGTATACAAAAATTATATATATATAATATATATATATATATATCCCCATCAAGAAAGCTCCTAAATCCCATGAAATCCCAATTGTAGATCGCTACATCACCCATTGTCCCTTCGGCATCCAACTTGGCGCAGGATTTCCGCGCGAACGCTGCACCCTTGCAGTCTCGGGGGGGCCTCCGTATGGGGCTGGGCACGGGCCGACCGGGCTTGCCTCCAAGGGTGGATACGAGGCAGACTCGACATGTGGGGGGTCCAAAAACGGGAGGCCAAGATGGGCCAATTCTCCAAGTTAGTGCCATTTTTTGATGTTCTTTGTCAAAAACAGATGGAAAACTGATGATCAATCATGATAAATCGATAGGATTTATGGTTTCGGGGTACCACATTATTGGACAATCATCATGTGCTTTTGTAGGGCGGTGTGTGAGGTGGACCTTTTTTGATGGCCAATTTTCCTAATCTCCACGTAAGGATTAGGTTGTCGCAGTGATTGTAGCTGAATGACAACCGGGATGCCAGCTATAGTATCCCATGCAGAATTATGGGATACTATAGCTGGCATACAAAAAACATCAAAAAACTATTAAATCCAACAAATTATGATTTTGGCGTTGCAACACATTTTTTTGTTTTATTTGCCAAACCGTTGGATTCCACGGTTTGGCGGCCACCAGGCAGTCCCAAAGTGCCGCTGGCAGCCCCATGAAGCCGCACTTGGAAGCGCTGGCGGAGAGTTTGGAAAAGCTGCAGTGGACGGAACAGTCGCCCAGAAAAACCCTTGGATCGAACTTTGAGGTCCTTCCCAAGTTCTTAAAGCTCAGTTTATGTTCATAAATCATCGTAAATCATCACAAATCATCATAAATCATCATAAATCATCATAATTCATCACAATTCAATCATGTTCATCAGAGTTCATTGTTATTTTATGGTAATTATTATTATGTATTTTTGTCATTTTTTGTCTTTAAATTCTGCTGTGAGTTTCCCAAAAAGAGTGCCGCAAACATCAGGCTGGCACAGCTGCGGCACCTTACCAAGATTCCGGCCATGGCCCATAGAGTCTGGCAGCCTCGGCTGGAAAGATCTGCGGTCGGAAGCGCTGAGCAAAGGACTCAGCAGCTTGGTACTGCAGGTGAACTTAATGAGTTTATGATTGGAAATTTGTGAAATATTGCAGCTTGGTCATGTATTTATTGGGTTGTTGATGAGTTTCGACCTTTATGTTTTTCTGTTGAACATATCTTTTGAGAAAGCTGTTTGAAGCTGGAATGATGCGACAACCCCCCTTCGTAATACGAAATACTATGAAATACTTCCGAGTTTGGGGCCCGAATTCATAGATCCAATACGAAATCGGGCTTTCTTGGGTAGTATTTAATATGATGCTGGCGCCAGGGATTATTTAAGAGTTTTTTTGTTGGCAGAATTGCACTTGATTCTGGGACTGTTCGGCATGGCGAAGCACACCCTTTGTCAGTTTCAAATTGCTTGAGAGGGTGACTATATGCATGTTATTGATAAATGTTTCAGATTGATGTGTAATGATACATACTACACACGTCTATACAACTTCCAATTTTTGCCATGTACCCATGCACATTTTGGACCCATTTTGAGACACACATTGTTTCTGATGTGGATGTACATCCCAAGTGGATGCTGTCAGCATGCCTCGGTTCTCTAAGGGACGAGGCCCCACAGGCCCCAGTGGAACGACTCAGAGATTTTCAGGCAGAAGCCCGAAGCAGGGCTCAAGCGAGACGACGAGACGAAGAAGACATGCGGCTGGGTTTGATGAGTTTTTTTTTCACCAAGAATTGGTTGGTGATGTTGAAGTAAGCCTTGAACAGCGTGACACATTGCGGGTCTGGTTTTACAAAGCTTCAGAATCACAATCAACGGATTTTTTCATATAAGCTCTCTGCATCTCTCTGCACTGAAAGCTTAACCTGGTAGTTTTATAACTCAAAAGCTGGAACTCTTTCCGCAAGTTTCTGATGTTGGATTGCCAAGGTTTGGGGGTTGTGAATTTCTTAGCCTTATTGTCCGCTGGGGTCCGAATTTTGTCACAATCCTCAACCAGATTACAGCAGAGGCAATGGCTTGCCGCCATAACTGCAGCAGAAAATGCTGATAGCAGACGAGAGGAGGTTTTTCAACGGGACAGCGACGAGGAGTTTTATGCTGAGCTTTGGGGGTTGCCTCTTGGATGAAGATGTCGATTTTCACTGTTCTAGTTGGAATTATCATCCCATTTTCCTTGGGTTTTCCTTGGTTTTTACCATTAAAACCTCCATTTATAATCGTTTATGGGGGATTTTATTGGTTTTATGCAGGACTGTTGCTTGGATCTCTGGGTGGGACTGTTCGTGATGGACTTGTTTGTTTATATAAATGACCTCCTTAAAGTGGGCTGGAATCCTCAATCTGGCAGTGCGGCCAAGGCCCAACTCCCAAGGAGGAAACACACTCAAAATCACAAAGGGTGAGTTTGGGCATGTCTTGGCACCAGCATATACGGTTTTACCAGCCGATTGACATTTATTTCTACTGTATGCAGCTGGTACACTGTACATGTACGCTCGTAACACTGTCAATGTCTTTATCTAAAGTAATTTGTCTATATTTGTCTTTTTATGTTTTGTTTTTAATTATGTATGTATATATATGAGCAACCGTAAAAACCCCGGCAATACTAAATATGTATTCGACGGACATTGGTTTATGGAAATTGATGGAAATTGTTAAAAACACGAGGTAAGCGATGGGCCCTTCCCAAATTAGCGATACCCCTTTTCAAGGTTATGTCATCATATTTCTCTAATATCCACATTAGCGATACCCAAATATCACATATTATTCATGGTTCATCACATATATATATATATACATGCAGCAGCTTCCTGCAAGCGATACCCCCCAAGTTTACCATATATCATTATTGTACAAACGTGTGGTAAGCGATGGGACCTTCCCAAATTTGTGGATGTCTTTTCCGTGAACCTAGGGTTTTCACAATCGCTCATATAATTATATACACATATCTAATCATATATATATATATAGAGTGCATATACGCATAACGTATGGTACATGTATACATGTTTTTTCCAATGATTGTCAACTGTTTGATGGTCTGCCAAAAAAATCGCCAAGGCCTCCGGATGGGCGGGTGAGGTTTGAATGGAACAAGCATCGACAAATGGAGGTTTCCTAATGGCTGGGGGTACCCCCAAAATGGATGGTTTATAGTGGAAAATCCTATTAAAACGGATGATATGGGGGTACCTCCATTTTAGGAAATCTCCATATATACTGTAGATATAAATCCAATTCAAAATCATTTAAATTATGATCCCACACAGCATTTGAGGGATAATTGTCCCAAACTTATTCCATGAAATCACCATTTAATGCATGTGAATGGTGATTTCACTGGGATTTATAATGGATCTAGTCAACAGAAATTGGGACAACACTTTAGAGCAATTCGATGCATGTGTTTGAATATAGAAGTATACCCCAAATCATGGCAATGGTTAAAGAACAAATGATGTTAAACTTTTGGATGGAATGGGGTAACCATGGGTAACCTATTTTCAGACAAACACCATATATATATATATATATGTATATGTATATTTATATGTATATGTATATGTATATGTATATGTATATATGCATATATATATATATATTATGTATATGATTATTCATTATTATTGTATGATGTGAAAATCAGGGAATTCCTGCGTGAACTGCTGCTCTTTCAGATGGGAACTTGATCATGCATTCGCCAAGCAGAGAAAATCATCAAAATAATGATCATCTATAGAACATGAACATCATCTAAAAATCACGATATACATGTGTATATATCTATATCTATACATGTGTGTGTATATACATATATATATGTATACAATGTTTAAAAAAACAAATGTGTGATTTTCCTTTACCAGGTTACCAGACGGTTGCTGGGAGCCGACTTTTGACATCTCAGTCCTGAGGCGCGCCAATGAGCGTCGACGCCGAAACAGCCGCAGCAGACGGGAGAAGCCCGGACTCAGGACAGACAGTCTGGGTACCCTCTGGTAATTTAACATAGCTATTGAAAATGACCATTTATAGTGAGTTTTCCCACTAAAAATGGTGATTTTCCATAGCTATGTTAAATTACCAGAGGGTATGTGTTCGAGTAGGGTCTGAAACGAGGTTAAATTGCGTCCAATGTTTCGGGAGAGAAGGTGCTTTATTTTCAGACACACCCAGTAGGTCATTGCTTTGTTTCTTGCCATTGGGAATTGGATGTTTAAATCACCGTTGGTTGGCTCTAGTTCCATTAAAATACCATCAAAATACAATTTTTGATGGTGAAATCACCGTTTGCGTTGCTTAAACTCCAATTTTTTTTTTTAAAGTTGATTTTCCCCATATAACTTGACCCATCTGCCCCTCCAGGACCATGCGCCCCGTGTCCCCGCCATCCCCGGCATCGCCTGCCCCGCCGCGCGCTGTGCGCCCGGTTGGCCCCGCGCCGCTCGCGCTGCCGCGGCCGCGGCCAGTGGTGCCGCCACCGGCACCGGTGCCAGCAGTGCCAGAGCATTTTACATGGAAAATGGAGGTTTTAATGGGATTTTCAACGAGAAATCCTGTATGAATGGAGGGTTTCATTGGAAAATCCGATAGAAATCCGATAATGAGGATTTCATGGGATTAACATAGCTATGGAAACTCAAAATGGCTCATTTAGTTCGAATGATTTACTGATAGCAGTTGCCAACTGGGATGCATCCAGTGGTGAGGATCTGTCAATAGCTATTGGACCATGGGGTATCAGGTATCAACCAGTACTGGGACCAAATGAGTAGCTAAACTATGCTAAACTCCTGGTTGATGAAGTTCGGAGATTTTACTATTGGGGATTGTCATCCATTGTCGGAATCCCAACTAAGGCATAAAGGGATGACAGATGGGTTTGACCACTCAAGTGGTGAAAGGTAGGTTGACCAACCAGCAACAATTGGGATTCAACGAAGAAGAGCATGAGGATATTAGTCAGCAACAATGAGTCAATATACTGGATGAACTGATGCGCGAAGGATAGTTAGTATTTGTTGTTGGTGTTTGTTTGCCACAAATGGGGAACTATGTAAATATGCTGCCCGGATAGGAATGATTCTATGCTTTTGAAAGGGGAACCCCTGGTAATCAAACATGGCTTGCTCGAAAATCCCCAGTTCGATGCTTTTCACAGCTAGAAACCTCCATTTAGTTCGGGGATTTCTGTATTTTCCATTATTGTCCAATGATTTTCCTCGTAGTTCAATGATGTTTAATGGAATTTCCCAGCGGCCCGCCATGCTGACACCGGATACGGTATCCAAGATGAACCATACGGCTGCATTGACCTCGGTAGAACTCAGATATATCTTGAAAATTCTTGAAATACGTTGACACAGTTTAATATTATGGATTTATAATATATATTTATTGTTACATTTATTATTATCATTATTATTATTATTGATATGAAGACTAAACTATTGTTATACATTCATACATTATTGTATATACATATATATATATATACGTATATATATAGATATATAGATATGACATAGATATGACATAGATCACCCATATGGCTGTATATAGATGTAGATTCATTTAAACCACAGCCACAGCTCCACGTTGCAGCCGCTGTGCCGCCTGGTGAAACCCCAGGCGCCCACTCCCGCGGCCATCATCTGCTTCGATGGCTCCGGAGAGGTCCGTATAACTTATATACCTGTAGGTGAATACGGAATCTAAATCTATACTCAAATAAATCCTTTACAGTAATATATACGACATTATAAAACATTTTCATTACATTTTTTTAAATTTATTTATATAATATCATATTATATATTATTTATATATTATTACACACAATGTTATATGCGTTATCTGTGTTTCCACTTCTGCGACATTCTGCGACAATGATCCCCAGTGATTCGTCAGGAAATTCCACAAAAACAGGTGACCTGGCACGGCAGGGTTGGTACACCTATGAGCCCCCAATGTTTGTTGGACACCTACAAACAACTAGGGAAAAGCAGCATTTTTAATAGGTAAATCAACCATTTTTATGGGCCATGTGAAAAATAGCTATGTTAAATTATCAGAGTGTAAATCCACATATTTCTTGGGAGAAAATCCTGAGGTTCACCATTGGAAACTGTGAAAGAATGTGACTCAATGTGCTTCAGGCCTTCTGTGTGGTTGTTGTAACATATTGTAAAATTATATGAATTGTTTATCTTATTCCGTTGTGGGTCTTGCAAAGTCTTGCGAACATGTTCACAAAAGATGTATAGTTATTATATTTGGATCTGTTTTGTCCTGTGTCATTTGAATGCACTTCTTCGAACCTTAGATGCAACAGCAATAGTTGTTCTTGTTCTTTCCAAGCCGAACACGTTTCATGACAAAACCAAGACATGACAAAAACATGTTCTCAAAGTGTGCAGGTCCAGTGCACCATTTGTTGTGAAGACTTCGTGAAGGGCGATCAACTTCGACTGTTGCCATGCTTGCACAGGCAGAGTCCGCAGAGTCTAAGTGGGTCTAGACAGAAAATCTAGCGGACAGCGGGATTTTTTTCATCCCCAACAAAAGCAATATTACCAGTAGTAAAGCTGGTTGGTGGTTTGGAACATTTTTTATTTTTCCATATATTGGGAAAAATAATCCCAACTGACTCATATTTTTTCAGAGGGGTAGGTATACCACCAATCAGAAAGCAATTTCAGTAATACACTAGCCATATTTTGATGGTTTATACTACCACTCATTTGTTTTGACATTGGCAATGGTAAAAACGATGGATTTACCAAGATCAGGCAATTTTATTTTGACCTCTCGTCGTAGGCAATACCAAGATCAGAGGCGGAAATCCAATCTATTGATAAGCTACTCCTGGTTGGTGGTTTGGAAGATGAATTTTATGACTTTCCATTCAGTTGGGAATATCATCATCCCAACTGACGAACTCCATCATTTTTCAGAGGGGTAGGTATACCACCAACCAGCTACTGTGGATATTCTTCTTGTGCATGTTACATGAGAACATGGTTCCAACTATCCACACGCCTCTGCAGATTCCAAAGTAGAACTTTATGCAGCTATTGCCCAGACACAGAAACACCAGTGACTCTTGCAGATTGCAGCCCATCATTTTTTTTTGAATCATATGTCTTGTGTCTTGGGAGGGAATGACTTTTGAAGCTGCAATCTCTGGTGCAACATCTCTGCCGAGGCACCAGAGAATTTCTTATATGAAGCACAAGGGATGTGGGGTTCCATTCTTGCTTCAATCCGAAAGGGGCAGAAACACTGACTCCCACCGGAATGCTTTTAGTGGTTTTATATGGTTTTATAGCAATGTTGAGCATGAGGGAATGCTTGTTTGATTCTGTACAAGCACACACCCTGTGGCACCTCAGTTTTAGACCTCAAAAGGAAAGCATTGGGTTTTCCATGCAGCACGTGACAGAACAAGTTCTTCCTCTTGTGTCCATGGATTGTTTGGAAATGCATCCGGCCAGAAAAAAAGAATTCATCACCCCAGTCAAATACAATCAGGCTACATCAGAGTTGATTCTCTAGCCATATAGATGTATACACGAGATATTACGAAATGCAGATTCACACATACATCTATGTATAATTATGTGTATATATATACACTTATACTGTAGCTATACGTATACAAATGTACTGTATACGTGTAGAATCCTAGACGTTTCGGGGGACAAAATCCCAGCCATCGCGACATCCACAGGTACCACATCGCCTGCATCGACTCTCCTGGCTGGGGCCCCCAGTCGAGCGATGGCGTTCAGATACAACGAACTGTTAAGGGCTAGTTTTCATGGGGATTATTTCATGGTTTATAAATGTTTATAAACTCATGTTCACATCACTGGGCCCATCCTGTAGTACATGTAAGCTAGGGGATTTGATTAATTCTGAGACAGCCCATGTATCCATGACTATCCATGTGTTTTATTTCTTGCCAGGTCAAAAACAATTGGACAGTGGATCATGGCAAAAATCGTGCGTTGTGTAAGATTTGAAAGCCCTGCAGGCCGCCTAGATGGACATCAAAGAACTAGTTCATGGGAAGTGTTACGGAGGTCGAACCCGCATATTATCCCCATGTCGGGCGTGTATATAATGTATATATATGTTTTGCAAGCATTTGTAAGCTATTTGCTGTGGTTGATACCATCTCGTTAGTACCTCAAAAGTCCCACCAATAGACAACTGTGCAACAGCACACGCTGTTAAGCGAAGGTCAGACCTGCCCAGTGTGCAAGCGCAATGTCCACACCGAGTATGAGGGCGATTGAGGACCATGCCTTGCAGCCAAACACAACCCCCACAACTCATGAAGGGGAGATGGTTCCAAGGACCTCTCAATACAACACTAGCCTGAAATGAGATCAAAATGAACATACCATAGCTGCCTTGGCCCTTGATGCCCAGAGGCTTCCCCTTGTTCCAACCATTTTGAGGAAACCATGGAAAAAACATGGGGAACCGGCAACCGGCTTTAGACTGTGTATATATATATATAAGTGGGGGATTCTCATCCCAGGTAGGATGCACAGACTAGACATATGAAATAAATATTCAAAGCCTCTCAGCAGCATCCATCGGCCGCATGGTTCTAAATTGATTTTTTTGGGCGTCCCATTCCCATCGGATGGTTGATCATCACCCATTTCCATTTGAAATTACCATTTGGATGTAGAGATCTCTATCATTTCTATCCATTTCTCGATAAACCCTGGACACCCAAATCTTGCCCAACAAGCCGTCAGTCTAAAGATTACCCTCCAAGAAACAGATAAGCCCACCATTTCTAGATCATGCGCTGGAAAACCTATTTTTTCCCTATATATTTTATATCATATATATATATATCATTTTTATATATATATATACATATATATATATATACATATATATATATATGTGCACATACACGTGTTAGTTTGCTGAAGGGTACATCCCACTGCATAGAATCCATATGAAATCCGCTTGAAATCCCCAAGGAGGTAGGCCCTGCCGCTCCATGCTCTGCGCCGGCGATGGAATCGTTGCAAACGCCGGTCGAAGGTAATCTGCTGAATCTGCTGATGGTAGATATTTGCCCTAATTTGATGTAATATATGTATATATGTAATATATATATATATATGTAATATATATATGTAATATATACATATATATATATACATGTATATGTAATATATATGAAATATATATGTAATATATATATATATGTAATATATATATATGAAATATATATGTAATATATATACATATATATATATACATGTATATGTAATATATATGAAATATATATGTAATATATATATATATATATATGTATGAAATATATATGTAATATATATATATATATGTAATATATATGTAATAATACATATATATATATACAGAACATCCCACAACAATAGAGGACCATTTGCACAAACCGATGTCCAAACAAAACTAGGATTTGTTGCAAACCAATGGGCAATCTCTTTGTGCCGCAGGTGCAAGGTGGAAGTTTACAGATTCAGATGGATTTCATAACGTATTGAATCTATATGTATATATGTACATACATGTATATGAATAAATATACATGTACATGATTTTCACTCATTTTTGTGTACATATATATATATATATATGTATATATATATATATGTATATATATATATAAATGATACAGATATAACATATGCATGCATTAGTTTGCATTGCAGTGCCTTATTGCATCAGATACCTACCGACCTTACCTACCTACATACATCCTATGTTGAGAGATTACAATGATTTGGGTTATACTTCAGTTCAAGTCACACAAGTGACTCGAACAGTTTTACCTACTATGAAAGCATTCCATGAATCGAAGTCACTTCCACACAGTGTCCAACTCAAAGTTTAAGAATTGAACCTTACTTAGTTTTCATGATCGAGTTTTCTTTGCACAGCAGAGCAATAAATCAGGCGGCGGTTGAGTGTACCTTTCTTGATCTGCAGTGACGTTCACCGAAGGATCTTTGAAATCCTTTACGGTGGCACGGCTCCGGGCAAACAGTGCTGCTGCGGTCCTGTCAACCATAGGATGTTTGTCCTTGACTGGCTAGTCACGGCTAGTCACTACAACCAACTGGGAAATGGGATGAACGCGGGAAGCGAATACGAACCAGAAGTGCCACTTTCGGCATCGTATTTTCGGTGCCCTTCAGAATCTGTTGACACATGGGTATGTTTTCCCCTACAAAGGCGGGTTATTTTTGGTATTGAAGTTGAGCCACCCAGTTTTTTGCCCACAACGGTTTTGATCCGTAGCTGGGTGCGCGAGCTTTGCAGTTTTGACCTGCTCTCAAGCCAAGCAATTTTGGCCTTTAGGGAGTTGAAGGCTGGACATTTCTCCACAGTCAAAGTTACTAGGAAAATGATCTCGAACTGGGAACACACTGCCAGGCTTGACCACCAGTATATGTGCATTACATTTAGTCATAGATGTCATAGTCGTTGTCCCTTTGCAGCTGTGAGCCATCTACCGAGTTGCCTTTGAAAACATCAACAGGTACCACTGCTTTGTATTCAACGGGTTTCCTCAGATGACCAGTTCTGAAGTCTTCTAAGAAAGCTACCCACCTTGCGAAATCCCCTACTTTTGCAAGGGTCTCCCAAGTTACGCCATAGAATTCGTGGCCGTACGTTCATGTTACATCCCCATGGTGTTAATGTATCTCGGATCCCGTTCGTGATGTTTTTTTTAGCTGCCCAGCAATGCCTCTTCTTGCACTACCGTACCTCTTTGATTTTAGGTCCCTCCACTCAACACCACCATCTCAGTGAAAAAAGTCCCCAAGACATATCAAAACCATCTTTCAACTTTAAAAATCACCATCAAAAACTCCCATCTTCCAGGGATCTCCCCAGATTTTCCCCAGATTTTCCCCACCCTCCCAGGGCCATCCAGGGCCCCCCCTGGACCTTCCTGGGGTCCGCCATGATCCGCGCGCCCGGCGTCAACGCCGTGCTCAATGGCCTGGCCTTGGCTCGGCAGATCCTGCGGCGCCAAAACGCCTTTGAGGAAGCCGTCATCGGGAGGCGCGGCGCAGGGGGGACGGTTCCTGTTGATAGGATGGGATATTATTCAAACGAATAGTAGATTTATGGGATCATATAGATTATTGAATTATAGATTATGATCCTGTTCGATTTGAATAATAGATTTTATAGGGATAGGATGGGATCGATTATTCAAATTATGATCTATTATATGATCCATTATGGTATATATTATGGTATATATTATGATATATTATGATATATTATGATATATTATGGATATATATATAGGGAAAATCTACCATCTGGTTATTCAAATCCCTTATAAATGGAGGTTTATAGCTGGGAAAATCATCTATAAATGGGCAATTTTCCATGGCTATGTTAAATAACCAGAGGGTATGTGATGATGATAATTATGATGGGATCCGAGATACTATTATGGCAGATAGGATGGGATCTATTATGATGATCGATTATTCATGATCTATTATTCAAATTATGGTAAATTATAAATAGATAATATATCATAATAGATCATACTTAATAATACATATATGAAGTATGTGATCCATTATGGTATATCATGATATATTATGATCTATCACATGATATATCAAATGATTTATTATGGTATATATCACAATAAAATGATCCGTTATTCCTATTATGATCTATTGTGGTATCTTATGATCTATTATGGTTATATTACGGTATATCTATTATGAGGATGGGATCGATTATGACCTATTATGATTAGGACATATTAGGACGATGGATATGAAATTATCGCTTTGGCTGCACGACCACCTGAATCAAAAGATGCAAAGTGGACAAACGTGGATCAGACATGTTTATCAACACAAAATTGCTGGATGCCGGGAACCATGCACCAATGCAACAAGATGTTCTGAAATGATATCTCCCAACTCATTCTGTGGATTTTTCTTCACAAGGGTCATAGATATGAACTTAGACCCCCCATTTCTGCAAAATCCCTGAACAAAAAAACATCAATTCGATTTATCAACCGAAAGGCCTTGGGTGCCAAAAAGCCCATACAAAAACACATTATATACAGTAAAACATTATGCTAGCCAGAAATTGGCTTTCAATGCTTTCCCCTAATAATCACATCAACACCTTCATTTCTCTTAAATAATGAAATTATCGTCATGTACGCGAATAATACAGAGTCCCCGACCAACTTGAAAATCAAATTGACCAAACTGAAATTTCCCAAGAATGACAATCTGGAGCTGTTTTTATTAATTGGGGGGTTTGAAATAGGACGAGGGGATTAGCATGGGTGCAGAAAGGCTCCAAAATGATGGCTCTAGGATCATCGGCTTCTCCAGAGAAATGATTCCAGAAGCCTCCAACGTCCGCTGCCAAATGTCTAACACCAATTAGTTGATCCCCAAGGGCCCCCCTGGAAAATTATTTCAGATACTCTTTTGGGTGGGTCTAAAATCTTCCTCAAGGGTCCCTGCTCGTACTTGAGGGTATGACTATTGCTATGGGATGTTCTTTTTGGATATTTTAGTAGAGTTAGAGTTAGAGGCATCACTTTCTGAGACCTTTTGTGCTTGTTTTTGGCTCGTTTGATGGTCGGTGGATCCATTGATGATGCATAAAAATGGATTCTGGGGGACTAAGCATCAGTTTGAAATTGATTATTTGGATATAATGAGTTCAACATTGCTTAAGATGCTGGTTCAATAGTGGATTGGTTCATGGTTGCTTTTGACATGTTTTTTGATCATCGTTGATGAGTATGGGTAAGGTTCCCAGGCACTGGAAACCTCGAGAGTAGACCTTTGTCCGACTAAAAATAGGAATCTCATCAAAAACAGTGCGTTTGCAGCCAAGAGCTGTTGAATATGGGCCAAACAGATTCAACATGAAACCCAGAGAAAGATATGTAAGCTCAGAAGATTCGATGGCTTTATATGTACAGATTGCCATGTCGATCTCGTACAGTAGGTTTATCGTGGAAAAACAAGAGGCAACCCTCTTGTCTCTCGACCAGACATTGGCGTCTTGATGAGTTGGTATGTGGACTTTGCAGAATCCTGACCATTGTGTCACTATATATATATATATGTATATATATACATATATATATATACATACATACACACACCTCATTCACGAGGTGCATGCATTGATATTTAGCTCCAGCACTTATTGTATGGACTGGAAATGGTGACCATAGACCAGCTCAACTGGATTTCCAACGGGTCACGTTGGGTCCCCCTGGTGGCCCACAGGAGACCCCCAAGCAGCTTCCTGGATCTCCGCGAACTCTCCTCGCCCTCACTGTGGCTGCTGGCGTGTCGTCGCTCCCACAAGCAGCTGTCCAAAGCGCTGGCTGGGGAGCATCGCAAAGAGGCGCGCGGAACCAAAATGCCCTTGGATGCCCTGGAAAGCATGAAAAGTCTCTTAGCATGTTTCAGGTTTTTAAATGGCTCTGGATGTAAGATATTCATAGAAATTCTAAGTCCTAGAAACTGAAGAGTAGATGGTATGTTAGATAATGATACATAAACTATGGTATCATTCTATTATGCTTCCGGATGCTGCCAGATGCTGGCTTCCAGAAGACTTCCTTGGGCGAAGTGTTTCGCACTTCTTTCTTTCTCTGAAAATCCAGGTACCCTCTGGTAATTTAACATAGCTATTGAAAATGACCATTAATAATGGATTTTCCCATTAAAAATGGTGATTTTCAATAGCTATGTTAAATTACCAGATGGTAAATCCAAGTATCCCTGAGGGTCACTGGATTGTTCCTGAGCAGAATGTTGCGCAATGCTGGTGAAAATGTTGGAAGCTCCCAACTCGCCCAACCACAGGTGGAAGAGTTATTGGCCCAATACTCTGAGCTCCTGCGTTTCAGTCAGGTGGGGGCAGCTGGTGTTGACCAATAGCCCGGAGGTTTGAACAGCTTGAAATGGGGCAACTTCCCCAACAACTGGCTTAGGATTTTAGGCCACAGAAATTGGAAATCACTTGGCTCCCCGGTCCCAACAAAAATGGTGTCTCGCTCCTCGAGGAACCAAACTTGCCAAGCAAATCCTTAGTTACAAGACTTACGACCATTCAAAAACTGGGATCGCCGTTATCGGACCACCCCACTGTTGTAACTGGCCAAAAAATAAAATGGGCTTCTAACTCACTTAAACCAGGATATGAAAATCATCGAACATGATCCTCCGCCCACTGGTGGATTCATAGAGGGGTCACCGAAAAATTCCAGTACCAATAGGTAAATGAATGCAAATGATATGGTTTAGTCGGTTTAGTCATGTTCAGTCCAAATACCAAGCTATAGCTTCATTTTACCAAACTGTATCCCCAGACCATTTAGATTGATATTGACATTGAATGACTGGTGGTTTGGAACATGAATTTTATGACTTTCCATTCAGTTGGGAATGTCATCATCCTAACTGACGAACTCCATCATTTTTCAGAGGGGTAGGTGTACCACCAACCAGTTGAATGATAATAGTACCATACCCTCTGGTCATTTAACATAGCCATGGACAATTGCCCATTTATAGAGGTTTACCTATTAAAAATGGTGATTTTCCATGGCTATGTTAAATAACCAGATGGTAAATGGTTTAGTACAATGACCAATTCATAGCCGGCCATTCTTGGGAGGTACTTGATAAGGCCAAGGCTTTGCGGCCGCAGCTTCTGCTCAGACGCTTGTCCTTGGGCCTTCTGGTCATCAAAGGTAGCGCTACCTGGGAAATCCCTGAAGTGAATGGAGCTTCGAATGGGAAAATCGTGGAACTCAAAAGGGGATGATATGTGTCTTACTTCAAAATGGGGACAACTTCTCAACATTTCAGGTGGAATTCTGGTAAATCAGGATATGTGGTAAACCTGGTGACAAAACTACAGGGGGTGGATCGAAACTATCGGCACTTGGAGGCACATCATGAAGGCTTTGCAATATATTGTAAGGGATGGAGGTTCCGAAATGACACTTTGCATTGACTGGCACTGGAAAAGTGGAAAAATCCATGAACATCTCCCATTTCCAGCCATGTTCTATCACATCTTATGGATGAATTTCATGGAATTTGCCCATGAAAAGTGCGGATTTCCAGCTGACATTTGCCACGGGGTGAAGCCACCTAGGGCTTTACTCAAGACTCGCGAGTCGGTGGTACTACCAGGCGCATGGCAGGGGAAATCTTATGCGTTGAATTCTTTTATCCTCAAATCACAGGCTGAATCTGTTGAAGATGTTTGAGTTCAAATTTTAAACGAGCGACACTATTTGGCTTCCATGGAAGTTCAATCTTTAAGCCAGCTCCCCAAAAAAGTGGAATATATCCTCCAGTAGTCAAACATGGCTTCGTTGGGGGCTAGAAACCTAGATTTCGTTGGATTCCCAGCTTGTCATGTTTGATCACAGGGAATCTCTAAGGGCCACGATTTCAGTGTTATCACAACTCCCCAGTGGCACATTCCCAGTCCTCCAACTATAGGCCGTGACCACCGGCCTACAGAAAGGGTTAGTCAAGCCTGGGGTTGGAAGCCCAGTGGAGATCGGATTTATGGATATTTATGGATCAATAGAGCGATGTATAAATGTCTATGATACGAAATCTATGAGCAAGAGTTATTTCAATTTCAATATTTTCGGATCGGTTTGTCTGAAAATGGGGTGTTCCTCAATTTGTGGACTGTTTAGAATTGGTAACTTGACAAATTAAATGTTCTACGGAGTGTTCTATTTTATTGGGGGGACGGGTCAAAACCTTGGTACCTGGTGAACATCAAAATAGCTGGCAAATGGAGGTTCATTCCCCTCGAGATGGTATTATAATGTATGATAATGAATTATAAATATTTATAATGTATTATATATTGGTATTGATCCATCAATATCCATCACAATTAATACAGATGCTTACTTTGACTTTGCGATGATCCCACTTATTGATTGATATTTTTGGTCATAGCTATGGGAACAGATTGTTTAGCCATGATTCCAGATCCGGCGATAAACCCGATCATATCAGCGAGAAATGATGAGATTTTTGGACGGTGAATGAAGTAACAAAAACATACGGCAAACATCAACTGGTTGGTGGTTTGGAACATGAATTTTATTTTTCCATTTATTGGCAATGTCATCATCCCAACTGACGAATATTTTTCAGAGGGGTTGAAACCACCAACCAGTCAATGATGGCATTGCTTAAAGCAAGAGTTTTCAGAGTATCCGTGAAGCACGCGTTTTTTTGGGGCACCGAGGAAACGAAAGGAATTCCTTCGGCAGTTTTGCTGCAAGTGAAGAACAAGGCGCACAAGAGTCGGCGTCCTAAACAGTTGCTGCTGTACTGGTCGCATGTGGGAAATAGCCAAACATACGACGACTTTTGACACCATATATGGAGATTTCCTCAATATTCCTATATGGGGGGTACCCCAAATCATCAAAGTTATTGAAACCCATGGTATGGTGACGACTGGGGATCCATGACGAAGCCAACAGATCACCACCAATCATCACTGTACCTATAGATGGGCCATGGGATTAGTTAACTGGTTAGCAACTGGGCTATACATGCAGGCTATGACCCATTACACACATACCCAGTTATAACCCAGTTACTAACCAGTTGACCCAGCATCCCTGGTTCACCAGGAAGCCACAGAGAAGCTGATGGCCAAGGACTAAGGTTTTTTCAATGGATTTTACTGAGGAACACAGGTGGAATATGGATGAATTGAAACAGGAAAGACTTGCTGCTGCGAAATCAGCCCGATTCTGGACCCGAACAACTGTGGGATTGATGGACCGCTATGACTTCTTGGTGGCTACAGAAGAACAGCTGGATTTTCCATGAAATAAACCATCCAGCTATTGGGGTATCGCCCATTAATGGAAACCCCCAGGTCCAACCAGATCTGGCCAGTTGTCTTCCAAGTGCCAACCAGTTCTTCTCATTGGCCAAGGAAGATGTGCAGAAGCAGCAGGCCAACTACAACATGACTCTTCAGCGAGGCACTGTGGGGCACTGGGCTCAGGTGAACCATGGCTCAACAGTCACCGAAAAGCATGAGGAACGCCAGATATCAGGCGTGTCAATACGACAAAAAAAACACATCATCGAGCAGATAAATCATGAAACATCAAAAGGACTCAACATGATGAGATAGCAAGGATGAGAAGGATCAGATATTCATATTATTTCATATTGATCAATCACTCTTTGCAAAGTCTCACAGTTCTCAAAAACGACAGAAACAACGACTGCACGGCGGACTCTGCCAGGACTACAGGGCAAAGGATACCTGGACCTCAATGAAGAGGTGCCATGGATATGCCATGGTGATCCAGCCAGCAAACCTGGGGAACGATGTGGAATATATCATGTTTGTTTCTGCATGTTCAATGCTTGCCGATTTTTTCTCCAGTTTTTTTGATGATCCAAGGAGATCCAAGGGATGTGTGTGTGAGATAACCCCACACATCAGGTTGAAACCAGAAAGCGATTTGGGGGCGACACTTAGACTTGAATTATGTTTGACCACCAAGAGAAATAACCTAGCTCCTGAAAAAGGCAATTCCAACTGCCAATCTTGTCAACTCGAAGACTCGTTCATCGAGTTTGTTTTTTTTCTCATCACGGTCATCAAAGCTGTCTGAAAATAGGGTACCCCCAAATTTGATGCTTATAGTCATGCTTCATCACCAGTTTCCCTATAATTTTCCCCACTATATAAATTGATCTAAATTGCAACTTGGATCCATTTTGGGGGTATACGGTATATCCCATTTTGAGACACAGCCCATGTGCATTGCTCAGCCACTGCTAGCACTTGCCAGCTGCCCACTCTCCGGCTGCCACCTCACTGGAATCATGGTTTGCCTATAGGGGTAACTATCCAAAAATAGCCACATTTCAGATTCGTAAACAGTAATAATATATATATATCTATATCACTATATACATTATATAATTATATATACATAATTATACTAGTATATATATATATAGTTATATGTGTGTATATATATATAATAGATTGTTGTAACTGTGAAAAGTGCTGCCAGGTGTACTAGTTTTCCCTGCTGCTTTGTAGCAGCTTAGTTCTCCCAGCTGGCTGGCTCCAGGTCCTTAATGGATTGGTTTAAGGGAAAATATGGTACGTACGCCGTGAGACAAATGACTGGTTGGTGGTTTGGAACATGTTTTTTTATTTTCCATTTCATATATGGGATAATCCTTCCTATTGACGAACTCATATTTTTCAAGATGGTTATTGCACCACCAAGCAGGTAATCCAGGTCCATGTTTGGGAGTTTGGGGAGAACATGGTAAACTTCGAAAAGAAATAACCACTCAGTTTACGAAACTGTGAAATGTCAAAAAAATGGTAGGGTGGAAATTACATGGGAAAGCAACTAAAGACATATATAAAGGCCATATTAGAAGCCATATATAAGCCATATATAACTGAGGATACTTCATATGTAACTGGGGGTATAATCCAGTTGCTAAGTGGGATGCACCCCCTAAGTAGTCTTGTGATTCGAAATGAATCCTTTGCAGCCGACCTCCGAGCGAGTCTCTGGAGGACTTGATAGGCCTCAGCAATGAGATGAAATCTGTGGGGGAGCCCAATCGATATTCAAAGGGGCACGGCACCTTGATGGTTTTCTACTTCAGAATAGGGTTTTTCTGGCCATTTACGGGGAACACCAATCGCTACGCATGCTTTTCCTGAGCATTCAGTGCTAGTTTTGTAAGTACTCCATGAGACAAATGATGACTTTACTAATTGGCGCTTTCTGTGATCTAATTTTTGGCAATCAAGAATGGACCCCGCTACTTGGATCACTGAAATCCCTTTTGGACAGGTTGATGGTTGGGAGGCCATTACAAAATAGTCCAAAATAGTCCAAATTGTCTTAAAGTACAATCCGTAATGTATCAACAAGGATGAACCAACCAGCAACCAGCCAATCACATCACAGTGAACAGATGATACATTCCCATCTTTTCTGACTAAATCGATGAAAATTCATCATTCAATCCCATATTTGAGGGAAAAAAAAACCTTATTTTCTGTGAAAATCAATGGAACATCCCATATCCCCATATTTGTTGATGAGGGAACACAAATCCATTTTCTGTGATGAACTTCTTGTCTACCAAGGTTTGGGAGAGTCACTTGGGCTCTGCTGCTGTGCCCTTGGCGAGTGGAGAACGGAGACTGCAAGATGTTTGGAGCAAGGACTTATGTATTCATATTTATTCAATCCATAATCTTGACACTGCATTTTTGAATTGGAAATCATTGATATATATATATGATAATATATATATATGTATGATATATATATATATACATAATTCATGAAATGTTCCGATGTATAACTGCTTATTTGGACTTCGATGGAATTTCAATGAAGCTCCTTGAAACAGGTATGGCGGAAGACCAAATATCGAGTTCCCATTGGCTCGGAGCCCCGCGGAGCGAGGAGGGGGATGGCGAAGTTTGATCATCCCACATCCAATTCAAATTGATGAAGATTCTGAAGTGGTTCATTTCTATGGATTTCTGGAATTTCTGGTTAAGATTTCATAAGTCAATTGAAATATATTTAAATCCAGGTCGGCAGAACCAACCATATCCAACCTCTCCCGCACTTTCTCTGTGAAACATCTCACATTGCGCACTCAAATAGAACACCGTAGATTCTGCACTGCAGCCCACAGCCAGTCCCACTGGGCTGCCGTTGCATTTGCCGCAGCATTTCAAACGAAGAGATAGAGAAGATGATAAGACCATGAAAAGGCATTCAAGGCACAAGGTGCAAACATCTCAGAGTGTTGAGACAGGATTAGTCAGCTGGTGCAGATGTCCGACCTGCAGCGGGAATCTTCATGAATGCAGAATTCTTACAGGGATGAGAAGGAATTCAGACCACTGCAGCGTCCTTAGTGTACAAGGTATTTCGCTCAAAATCAGAGGTCAGGGTCATGTTGGCAACCAGTTGGGAAGACACCGGCAACAGCATCCTTTGGCGCCGCTATGGCAGAGCCAACTGGTGCGAAGGGGTCCATCTTTGATCACAAGGCATTTGGGGCACTGATTGACTGAAGAATTTTGGGGAGATCATCCAAATCTGATAGAGGTTTGAATAGAATCTGTATTTTGATACTTTGGTGTTTTGGTGAAATCCCCTATGTTCAAACACCCCTGCCCAGTATGATTTTTTTTGGGGGGATGGGTGGCTGAATCATGAGCCGTCCAACATGAGCCAGGAAACAGAGACCTTAGCATTGGAGGAGAGCCTGACTTGGATCTGTTTATATATGGGCCAAAACAGGACTACACTGCGTTCATCAAACCTGGCTCCACTGGAAAGAACATATCCTGTAAATGGAGGTTACAACGGGGTGTGATTACTGGAGGGTATGACTTGGGTTGGCAGTGACTTGGGGTGGCAGGCGACGTTTGGGTGACGGAGAGAGACCATGACATAAATTGGAGGTATTGGATGTGACTTGATTTTGCTGACGAAAAAATCCCGCCATGGTGACGGAGTGTCAGCCCCTTTTTTTGGATAGTGAGAAGTGTCGCACAGCTTTAGATGTTTTCATAATGTATTTTCATAATATATCCATATATATCCTTGGTCATGGCCCTGGTTTTGAGACCATGGATTTGCAATGCTTAGATGAGTTTTATATCCATGGATTGATGAAGGTAAAGACCAGGGATCATCGGTGCCCTTGAGCCACCAGAGTTGTTTGTCGTTCCAAAACAGGTGGCTGGTTTCCAGTATTGTACGGTATTTTCCATCACGATCTCCCGGTCACAGAAACATTTCTTCCTGTTTTTTTCTCGCACATCCACCTCACACCATGGGTGGCCATGGCTCGTTGAGCCATTGACTGAAGACACCAGGCCCCAAAAGCAACTTGACAGCACTCAGGGAGGTCTGAGGCCGACAGTGACACAGGTGGTAACCCCAGTCGTAGGGGGTACTAGTCCGGTTCCAAGCGGTGATTCCCCATTTGCAAAGCCATAAAGCCACTTGCAGGTGATAGTTTGCCTGCTGATGCCATTCCATGGATGGAAGGGCTCCAGGTAGACAGTGAAGCTGATGAGCTGCTCCTCAGACATTGCCAATTGTTCTCATTGGGTTGTACTGTAGTCCCTATACTGTGTCATCCTACATCAAAATTCGTTCTATGAATGTTAGAGGTACCTGCCCCTAGTTGCCACAGCTTGAGAATGTGCCACTGCCATGGAGCTGGAAAGCAAACCGACAGCAAGCGCCATGGAGGAAGTGACTGATGGCAGCCCGAAACTTCAAGTGTCTTTGCCAAGCGGACGCTGTAGCCTTGTTGCTCCCACTGAGTGGCAGCGTTGCTGATTTGAAAACGGCCGTGCAGCAGTTTTTTGGACACAGATTCATGATGCTTGCAGATCTCCCCGATTGAGGGGTGCCAGACTTCTTCAAAGGCGGACAGGGGGGGGCTTCTTCCAAGAAGGGGGGAGGGGAAGGAAATGGTGGCTTCCCCATCGCTTTTTTGAACCCACCTCCCTCCCCTCCCCCTTTTGGCAAGAACCCCCAGAAGCCCCCCGACCCTCTTCTTCGAAGAAGCCTCAAGGAGCCCCCCCTCCCTTCTTCTTTTGTGGCCCTCCCTCCCTACCCTGGACTCGGGCAATGACAGCACAGCTGTCCAGGATCAGCTGGGGAATGTCCAACAAGTTCATGCCACACGCTGCTTTTGCTGCAGTCTTGGCTGATGGAACCCTCGTCAGATGGGGCAACCCGGGCTCGGGCAATGACAGCACAGGGCACAGCTGTCTAGGATCAGCTGTGGCGTGTTCAACAAGTTCATGCTACCTTTCTGTTTTTGCTCCTGTCTTGGATGGAACCGTCGTCACATTCCGGACTCTGGGGGTGACAGGACTGCTGTCCAGAATCAGCTGAGGAACGTTCAGCAAGTTTAAGCCACACACTGCTTTTGCTGGAACCTTCGCTACATGGGGCAATCGGAACTTTGGCGGTGACAGCACAGCTGTCCAGGATCAGCTGAGGAATGTTCATCAAGTTCAGTCTTGGCTGATGGAACTGTCGTCACATGGGGCAGTTCGAACTCTGGGACAGTACAGCTGTGCAGGATCAGCTGATGCATGTTCAACAAGTTCATGCAACACACTCCGCTTTTGCTGCTATTTTGGCTGGTGGAACCGTGGTCACATGGGGAAATCCAAAAACTGGTGGTGCCAGCACAGCTGTCCAGGAAAATATCACCAGCTGCTACTGGTAGCATGCATTGCAGCATTTTTTGTAGCGCAAACTGGATCGGGGCTGGGCAGCAGGTGCTATGGTTATCTATAACCAAACTGCCATGGTCACAACAGTCAAAACCCAGTTTTCTTTCCCATGATGATTTAATGGGACACAAATGGGATTATCATGGATTATCAGGGGATATATCTATATATATATACATAATATAAAAATAGAACCTGAACTAAGATTAACAGTTGGATTATTTTTTTCAAAGAGGGGATGGTCACCCCCTAATGAATAGAGGGATTTATTTATTGTAAGGATCCCCAATTAAAGGGATGGATGACCATACCCCATTAATCCCATGTCTTCAGTTGTCTTCACCATGCTACTCTTTGGTTTTCCATCTCTAGCACACGGTTGGAAGGTTGGAACCTGGGGTTCCTTATGTTTTGCGCGTTTGAGGTATCAAACTGATCAAACCTACCTTTTTGGTGCTTGAAATTTGGGTTGGCCCCCCTCAAATTAGTTTTTTTTTGAGGGGATGTACAGTACGGGAGCCCGTACTAGTTATCATGACACGGAGAACTATCATGGCTTCCCATACTGAGATCCTGAGGAAACTATAGAAGACTCCAGTGATGTTCACACCGTGGTCGTAGACGGGAATCCAGTCGGAGTGCTCAGAATGGCCGTTGATGACATCCTGACTGCGTTACTTAAAACTGTGGTGACAGAACCTTAATCTGCCCGTTTGGGTTGGGATCCCTTCTTCTTGTTCTTGTCCTTGTCCTTGTGCTTGTTCTTCCTGTTGTTTGTTCTTATTCACGTCCTTCTTCTTTGTTTTCTCTTGTTGTGATATTTGATGATATTTTGTATGTTTCTTTTTTTCAGTCTTCTTCTGCCCTCTTCTTATTTCTTCTTCCTATCTTCTTTCTCCTCCATTTTCCTTCTGCTTGATGTGCTTCCTTCGCAACGTAAAACGTCGGGCAACCATCGGTCATGTCAGAGATGTCAGCCGCTGCTGGATCAAGGTCAAGATGGATAAGCTTGGCCCTCTGGTGATCAACACAGATGGCAGCATTGCTCGTCAGGGGCCCGATGGATCGACTTCACAACGGACTGACCATCCCTGGAGCAGTTGACCGTTTTTTTGGTCCATGGTTTTTGCGGAAAATCCATGGAGATCCCAGCATTTCTTTGAATCAAAAACCACCAGTTTCGAAAGTCTCCCCAGTGCTGAGACACTCGGTTCACACACTGTCAATGATGCTGTCTGGCCCTGTCCTCCCGGCTTCGATTGTGTTAGATTAGTACCAACATATGCCAGTCAGTGAACCCATTTCCTGACAGGGATGCTCTTCAAGGACTAGCTGTTGATATTGGATGGGGCGCAGAAAACCACCAACCAGATTATTGAATACCATTCCCATATTTTTTAGTTGTTCAATGTAAAAGTACAAGCGATATATGTGTGCATTGGTTGAATACGTACATTAATATACATACATACATTATTATGCATGTATACTATATACACGTGCGTGTATGATATTAGTGATAAATCCCCATGGCATCCCTACTCTTTGTCCCAGAATAGAGGCGACTCAACCAGCAGTCTTGTTGCTTTTTGAGGCATCAACAACTGGCACGAAATGACCGAGCTGGAGCAGCAGAACACGCTGCGCGTGTTGGGGAAGCGGAACAAGCAAAGGCGGGGAGAGGGGAAGCTCCGAAAATCTTTGGGATGAGAACTTCGGAGGATTTTGAGGCGTGCAGATTTCAGATTTTGAAAAATCAGGACTGAGTGACTTAGTGACGAGAGAAACAGTGAAAAAGTACAGCTACACCACTCACCTCCCACATCTGTCAGGCTTGCGAAGCTCAGGGAAGCTGAGGCTTCTAGCAATTGAATTGCCAGAATTGTCATGGATAATTGCTATGGGTTAAAAAATGCGGGTCTGCCATCTTTTGGGCAAATACATGGAAAATACATTGGTAATGATGCAAACGAATGGATGAGTTGTTGTTGTTTTTTCGATTATAACACCATGGATTTTGAATGTAGTTGTAGTTTATATATAATTATATATTGAATATATATTGTGATTAATCAATGTATATTGTACAGTTTAGTTCTGGATCAATACAGGATCTATTATTTAGTGTCAGGTCTTGGAGGTGCTCACAACTAGACTTAGTATATACACTTATATTTATATTTATGTTTATGTTTATAGTTATACAAACAAATATTCTAAACTACTGATAGCTACTAAAATGTGCAAAATCTAGTGTGTTTGGTATCGAGAAGACCCATGGGATGGCAAAGACTTCGAAGCTGCAATGCGGTCGCCGAATCTGCGAAACGCTGTGGGACCTGCGGGCCAGTGCAAGAGACGAAGAGTCAGACTGCCTTTGTACAGAGTCGAAAAGGAGATTCCCTCTGGTAATCTGTTAGCTATGGAAAATCACCATTGTTTCTCTTGGCAAATCATCGAACTACGTTTGCCATAGCTGCCATAGCTATGTGATATAAATGACCGAAGTGATCTGAAGGGCACTTTGGGTGGATCTTGCGGGTTATTCGATGGTCAGATTGCTGGGGGTTCACAAAAAGAAGCCTCATAAGTCAGAGAGAACCTATGATGAGTACTGGGACGATCCTTGACATTCTACGAATATATATGTATATATATAGTCAATACAAAATATTGCGTAGTAGCTTGGTCGCAACTTGCTTTGATCCCATCTCGCTAATATATGAAATACCTTTCATGTGGAAAATTTTCACAGATCCAACACCAAATACATCAGGGTTTCTTTCCCGGGGTATTCGATATCGAAAAAGGATGAAACCGGGATAAACACAGAATCCCAGAATTTTTCAGGGAACCTCAACAGGAACTCCATCATTTTTCAATGGATTCTTGGGATCCAACGTGCCAGCTTTTCAGGCCATGACTCCTTGGGAAAGATCTCCTCCTTTTGCCAGAATGGTGCCACCCGGAAACGTCTGTTCCAGGACCTACAGACGCAACACGAAGGGGGGAAGATGTTTCCGAAAAAAAGGGATGGTACCCTCTAAACATGCAACACGATGCAACAAGATGTGAAAAACCCACCGTTTGTAGCTCATGTTCCGAACGGGAAACCATGGGTTTTTGTACATTTTTGGCATGTTTACCCTAGGGTAATATCTTCTGGTCTAAAGCATCGCTGAGACATAGACATTCCAATATTGGATTTCCAGGCCAGCCTTGTTAGATAAGCCTCGTCAGCTTGCCGGAGATGGGACCACCGCTGAAACAGATTCACTGTGTAAACCTTGGGAAATGGATGGACATGGGAGGTTAAGTGGTGGTTTTGTGGGTCATAAAACAACATGGAGGAATATGTTGTCATCATCATCATCATCATCATCACCAAGTATGTATATATATATATATTCTAGAACTAACTAAATTACTCTATAACACATCTGTCGAATTTTCATCTTTGGCGTAGACGGCAGATCCATCCAAGACGCCACAGATTGACGGCACAGATTCGCAGGAGTTCTACGCTGGCTTCGATTCCTCCTTGGATGAGGCCGCCTTAGAGCTGTTGAGTCGATGCCTCGGATTGCCTCGGCCCGTGAAACGGATTCAGATGGTGTCACGATGTGATGTGTGGGAGATATATGATATATATATAATGATAGATATATTATATATACATATTATAATATATATATATATAATGATATATATATATATATGAAGATATCCAATGAACCATTCAAAAGTTGAACAGCAATTCGGGCTTCGCAAGTACTTGGGCCCTGGGATTAGTTAACTGCTCACTAACTGGATTATAATGGGTTATAATGGGTTATAATTCTCATTGAGTCAGTTACAAGCCAGTTAGCAACCAGTTAACTAATCCCAGGGCCCATGAAATGCATCAGAGTCAGCGCTGGAAACATGGCTGAGGAGCCAGGAAGCGGCTAGCTGAAAAGCTTGGCTTTAGGACTGAAAGCGAAGACGTGGTTTATAAGCCATTTACCAAGGCATTCATGTAACTGGGGATACTCCATATAGAACTGGGATGAACTGGGGGTTTTTGACACGGTTTTTGAATGTTTTTGACCCATTTACTGTGTGAGATGCACCCCCATGTGCTCTACAACTCTGAAGTTTGTCTAGGGGAACTCCAGGAGAACTGCCAGCCATTTGGGTCGTCAGGAGCTATGCTGATCTTGAAATGGCGCCCATGGCGGTCAGAGATGAGGTTGGCTCATGAATCAGATCGATGACATTTCTGTCACCCCCAAAAAGATAGAAAAGTAACATCCATTAAAAATCCTACTATATGAAATACTGTAACAATCTGTAACATCATTTTTGATCGCTTTTCTTCTTTTTTTTGAAGCAATTACTTCGAGCTCTAGGCGACGGCGAGACGCTTCATGGACCAATGTGACTCGCATGGCCGCCGGCCGGGTGGTGGGGGGGGCCAGCCTGGGAGCAGAGGTAGCCACCATCTTCACCATTTATTGATGTTTGGGTTCCTAAAATGGGAGGTACCCCTAGGGCCCTAGTTATCATCCAGCTCTTTTAGAATGGATTTTCCCTGAAATAAAGCATCCAGCTCTTTTAGATTGTGATTTTCCATGTAAACCATCCAGCCATATTTAGGGCCCCACGACTTAGGAAACCTCGATTGTATAGATCCATGAGGGCCCCATGGCCATGCTGTGATTTGCTGTGGGAGAGCAATGACCTGGTCACTGAGGTTGGAAAGATGCGCAGCCTGCCATGTCCAAAGCCGGGAGATCCCGGGGCTACACCAATTCCTTGGGACATGCTGACAGATTTGGGAGCCATGGAAACGTGAAGTCGGAGACTAGCAATCCCCCATGACAAGACTCAAGTACCAACTAAGCTGGTCAATCTGAAGCGATAGTGCGGATCCATTTGAGTGGAAAAAACCTTGACTTGTTGGGCGGAATGTACATTTAATTGCTTCATTAGTTTATATATGTTTATATTACTGTAGTTCCAATTCACTTAGAACCAGAGATCATAGAAACCAGAGATCATTAGTTCCAAATCTACTTGATCATAGAAACCCAGTTCATTATGAATGCAGTTGGCCATCGCTGGTTTCCCACTTTGTCCCATCGTGTTTTTCCCTCCACCGTCTCTCGAGGTCGTCAAGAAGATGAAAGATTGGAGTGGACGAGGTTCGGACATGGTGACTTGAAACTTGGCTTAAACGATGCTTAGATGGCTTAGATCATCTCAAATAAGCTCTTCAAATCATCTTAAATCATGATGAAATACAGATGCTGAAAACTTAAATCATCTTAAATCATGATTTTACAGTGAAACCATGGAAAAACAGTACACCGTTGTTTGTTTCTGCGCGGACCCAGAACCTTCCAGTTCGGCTGCAGTTTTGCCCCATTGCCCCACGTCAGGTGGCAAGAAAGAGGTGAGCCAAGTGGACCAGGCAGCAAAAATTCTGGTGATTGTGAGTCCCCTAAGTGGGGTTATCCGATATGATGATGAAACAAATTCATACATAGTTATATATTAGACAGATAGTGTTACATCTAAATTGGTTTTATCTGTGGTTCCCAGTGAAGCTTGTCCCGCTCCCACAAGGTTTTCTGGCAAGCTATGGTGACACGAGAGGCAGACACTTGGAAGTCGCCTCGGATGAAGACCCGGTGGGCCGATGGGGTAGCAATGGAGTTCCCAGTGGGGCCGACAAGAATCCAACATTCTTCAGTAATGTAGGTAAAACAACGTCACAAACCACCCATGACTGGGAATGGTAAACATACCACCTATAAAAATGGTGATGACTGGGGGATGGTTTATTATTATTGTTTTACCCAGATTATTGAATTTCACCTGAATCCATATAAATTACCTTACAATGCAATGGGCAGTTTCGCGCTAAAATCTGGTTGGTCGCTCATGTCGTTCTGATATTTGCCAATGGACATCAATTTCAGAATGGCGGCTGGGTATGGTACTCGACTGTTTTATGCATTCAAAAACAATCAAAGAACTCAACAGACCTTGGCATTTTGATGTTGTTTCTATCCCACAGCGACGATTTCTACGGCCGGGCCGGGTTCACACTTCCGTTGGGCACCCAGGTTGGCACATTTTCTTCCAGCAGACCGGTCACTGTGGGGTAGCCTGCAAAGAGATGGCATCTGGACACAGTTGGCGAGTTTACAGTTTACTGCCATTATTCCTGATGAAAAGCATGACATATTTTTCCACTCGTATTTCTGAACAACACCTTTGACTTTTACCATTTTTTTACAATTTTTTACCATGTGGGTGTGTCTGCAAATGAGGTATATATACCCCCAAAAAAATGGCTTTCATTTAATAGGGAACAATGATGATTCACCGATGGATCTCGAGGTTTTTCAGTTCAGACCGAGGCCTCGCTTACTGGAAGTGGTGGGCAAGGCCTATTCGGTGACCTTCAGAGAGGTGTGGCGGGCCCAGTGGCTTCCCTGGTCTGAAAAGTGAAGCAAGTTTAAAGAAAAGATGAGTTTTCCATAGTATTCCAGGATTTTCTTGCTGATTTCGATGAATTGGGTTGGAATCTGGATGGAACAATGGGATCCCCTTCCTGGGTATGTCCAGCCCAAGAAACACCCGGTGTTTCGCATGTACCCAACACAGATACGAAAAAATAACATGCGTTGTGCGCAGTTTGGATCTCTTTGGATTCCAAGATTCCCAGAGCGCCATGCGGAGGTTTCTGAACATTTGGGTACCCTCAAAATAAATCAAAATAACGCGCACCCAGAACCAACTTGGTTTCCCTGTTCACAATGACCAATTTTGGACCAATTTTGGATGATATTGGGGTTCCCCCAGTTTCAAGAAACTCCACTTCTTGATGGCAAATAATGTCAAGTCAAATCATGTCAAATCCCAATTTTCGTCAGTCTAAATCCGAACATTATCTGAGAAAATGGTGTAAACTCCCAATTTTCGTCAGAGTACATCCCAACATTAGCTGTTCAACTCCCAATTTTTCGAACGGTTTTTAATCCACCCCTCCATGGGCGTTGCAGGTAGATCCACCCAGTTGGGCCTCACGACTCCTCAATGGCTGGCACAAGTCCGTGCAGGTTTTTGAGGCTTGGACCATCTGGCTAGTGGTTAATAGTGGTTTATAAACCCAAAATATTGATAGTGGTTAATAGTGGTTAATACCCTATTGGTTAATAAACATCCCCACTGTTAATAGTGGTTTATAAAATCCATTAACATCCCATAGAATCCCATAATATATATAGAGTGTATGTATATATCTGGGTAAATTTCATCACGACCGACCCCTGTTCTCCCTCACTATAATCATAGTAGGGGAAATGATCCCCTTAGCTGGCCGAACTCTTCAGCTTAGTGAAAAATTGTAATTTACCCAGATTCCATGGTGGTGTTGGGGACATCCCCTGGTGACACAAAGATGGTGGTATCATGGGGCAATACAATGAATAATCTAGATGAATGATAATGACCTTCCAATTCTCATTGGCTGGTTGGTGGTTTCAAACATTTTTTCTTTTTCCATATTACATGGGATAATCTTTCCCATTGACGCATATTTTTCAAGATGGTTAAAACATGTTAAAACCACCAACCAGTTGGAATGATGGGAATTGGATTCGGGGAATCCCCAATAGCTGGCCGAACATTTCAGGCTCCGACGGAAAAAACCCGGAGAGAGCCTGTCCAAATAGACAGTCGCAACACTTTTCTGGCGATTGAAACCAATAGATTTTTTTTTCCCCCATGAAACATGATGTGAATATGATTCAAAAGTGTTGGTCCCTGGACCACTGGATCTTGATTTTTTTAATCGTGGTTCTTCCCGAGATTCGCCCGAGATCTTATCGAAATTTGCGAATGCAACCAAAATCAACCAAACATACTTTTCTAGATGGGCTGGAATTTTATGATGATGTTTGATTGATGATGGTTGTGCATAGACAGATTGTGTGAGAGGCCAGAATACTCAACAACATATTTGAGAATGCAGCAGGCAAATGTTTGGCGTCTACAATATAAAAGAACAAGAACATGGTATGGCAACTCTTTCCGAATGAATTTCCTGTTTCTGAATGCATCAACTATCGTGCAGGGATAACAAACTGGTTTCCCGGAGGAGTCTGTTTTCACTTGCAATTCCTGAGATAAACCAATACACTACGCCCAGGCATTGCAGAATCTCAAATGATCAGAGAGGGCCACATCATGTGGATCCTACGGGGACCTCCATTCCAGCCCGTATTTGACATTTCAGATGGTGGAACACATCTGCAAAATTTGTGAATTTTTAGCGTGTTCACGTCTTCTTCTTGGTTTTGTTGGTTTCCAAGCATCTCAAACTATTTATAGATTTATAGGGATTAATAATGATTAATTGCAATAAGAATTCGCCTGAGTACCTAAGAACCAATCGAATTTGCCTCTTCTTTTTGGTGATTTCTTCAGCGTCAGGTGACCGATGGGCCACCTTCAGCGGTGGGGGTCCACAGATCCGTTTTTTAAAGATTGCCCGTCCACTTGCTGATCTTGTTTGAACATGGGCAAAAGAAACAATTTGATGGTTCCCCTCTGTAAAGTAGCATGGATGAATTATGGATGTGGAAAACAACAACAGTTTTTTGTTTCGTTCGGAACATGATCTGCAGTGGATTTGCCAGATCCATGTTTACCGGAGGGGCTATTCCTCATTCTCTATGTTTTTCAATGGCCATAAAACGATATAAAACGCGGATTATAGTTTATAAATTTATAAATGTTTATAATCCTCCGCATTTTAGGACTGACAAATTCGGGACTGGCCATAAGCCTCCGGGCATCCCATAACTTTGCGAAACTGCAGGTGAGAGCACTGGGACAGCGTCCAAAGAAGTTGGGCTATGTCTACCTTGACCTGTACCGAAGGAAGTGAAGTTCAACGGTGCTGACAGCAACGACCTGATGGTAGTTATTCCACAGAAACTTAGTCAAGGATTCCCATTGGTCTAGCTTGGTATGTAGATGCTGATATACCAGGAGTTCTTAATCTCCTACTCAACGATGCTCAACCGACGTTGTTTCCACTTCACTCCAGTTCTATATTATTCCCAACTGTGCTATGGTTATCTAGTTGTTCCGTATTTTTCTTGGAGGGTTGACCAAGCAAGATCATTGAAGAGGCTTCCCATTGGGAGTGCCCCACTGCGTTCACTTTTCATATGTTATCTTAAGATATAAATCGATTGATGAGCAGATATACAAAACGATCAAAACTGCACAAACCCATGATATTATGTTGAAAACTTATCTGACTCAAGATGAGCCTTCCAGAAAATATAGCGATCCAGGATCAGCTGGCTGGGACGACCAGCTTTGGAGCTGGCAGGGGCCGCAAGGTTATGTCCCGGCCATGCATATCTCTGCTTCCTGTCTACAAACTGCGAAGTGGAAAAACACTGGTGATCTGGTGATGTGCTGAATCCATGATTTGGCTTGACTTTTCCCGGGAAAGTCACCATTGGGTCACCATTGGGGAATCTTTTTGAATATGTTTTTATTTTTGCTGGGGTTCCCAAATAGCAAATCCAAGTCAGATCTGGCCGAAGTACGGACAGTCCGACATCACAATTAGGAGGATGCTAGGGGGAATTGTCTCAGAAGGATATTCTTTCAGGTGGGTTCATTATTTGAGTTGAGCCCGATGGAAAGATGGTGTGATGGACGTTTCTGGAGTCCAACTCAGAGAAATGCAGGCAGTTTGGTGTGGTTGGAGATGACGATCGCGGATAATCCAAGCAGCCAGCCTCTGGTAATTTGTTACAGGTTGAAATTATATAAGGAGGTAAAGAGATAAACCATGTTTGCCGTGATATCTTCATTGTATTCCAATTATATCACCCTTATATTCCCATTAGATCCTCAGCATATCCCAGTACATCCCATTAAATCTCATTAACTCCCCTTAAAGTCCTATTTTTCTTTGTAAACTCCCTTTAAAGAGCAGTGAAAAACATGAAGTCTTAGCTGGGCCTTGCAGTGCTTGCAGCTTGAAATTTCACAGCCAAGCCCAGGCTGCAACTTGGTGAACGCTGGCGTTGGTCAAGGCGCAGGATTTGGCACATCCAAAATGTGCACATCCAATGTGAAATTTCTAAGATCCGGAGACCCAAAGAATTGATTTTCCGATATTGATCCAAAATTACCATTTTCTGTCGCCACCCGACTGCGTCGCAAGGGAAGCTGCTAAGCCCTGAAGAGGTGGTGGGCATCACTCATGAGCTCGGCCATGCTTCTGGGCTGCGAAGCAAAGCTGGATCACTTCTGGCTGGTGGGCCACCAAAAGTGGGGGTACTCCCAAATCATCTAAAATTCGACCATTTTAGTATATTTAGTATTAATGGTTTCAGGGATCCTCCATTTTAGAAATCATCCTTAAATCAAGTTGGAATAAGTTGAGCATTGAAAATCGCCCGCCTGAATTCCGCTTCAAGTTCTTAAATCAAGTTGTTTCGCAGCCTAGTTTTCCGGGATGATTCTCCCTAGTTTTCCAATGGTAATTTTATTTTCGGGATGGGTCGCCCAACCAAAGAGCTTTTCAACTTAGGCTCCACTGTCTTGGTGTATCTTGGTGTATTTTTTGTGAATTTGGGGACATCAAACACCCAGATTTTATAACATCTATTTCAAGAGCAGGAAGACTGATGGTCTGGGCCCCAATTTTGGACACTCAAATGGTCGGAGCATCTGAACTTGTTTTTCGTGTCCGTTCCCTCGAAAACTCTATGCCGACCAAACCACAAATCTGAAGGACAGTGTACGGTGAATAGCTGGTGAAAAGTGGACTTATCAGAGGTACTGCAAGATACTGAAGCCCGCATTTTTCAATAAACATACTCAAAGTCAGTGTGATTCCGCACCATGGAAGTCATGGTATCCGATCTCACATACGACTTGTAGCACACTATTCGCTGCCAAGGCTGTGCACATGCTTTGCCACACCGGAAGCCCTTCAGAGTTCGACGTCCGTACTGCCCAGTCCTACGAGTAGTTCGCTTAAGGAGATAGGTGGGTGTGAAGATTTATCAAACGCCCCAACCCCCAGTTTGTTTCTTTGGGGGATGTCCTTGGCCGCTTACTTTTCTAACAGGGGGCCTCAGCCAGCCACTTGGATTTGCTGATGATCGGAAATTATTTTCTCAATGGGAAATCCACCAACCAGGGATCCATTTGGGGAATCAACAAATATTCTTGTTTTACTATAATTGTTTGCAATTATTATATATATATATATTATTGCTATTATTAACATTACTATTATTATTGCTACTACTACTGCTACTGCTACTACTATTATTACTGCCTGCCTGCCTCCCTGCCTCCCTACCTACCTACCCACCTACCTACCTACCCACCTACCCACCTACCCATCTACCCACCTACCCACCTACCCACCTACCCACCTACCTACTATTAGCATTTAAACCATTAATAAAAAATAGTAAAAATGGGGTTCCTAGAGCCGCAAATCCAGGCATTGTTCACACGACCGGCCGAGGATCTGCCGCTGGATGTGCTGGAGCTGCTGGGAACCTGAGCCTGATGTGGGACGCCATAAACAACTACCATGGACTGGGGGATGGCTTTATTAAAGATGTGCATACAACCCATAAAAATTATGATTTTGGGGTTTTTATCATGTTTTATGATGTTTTATTATTGGTTTCAAATGGTGGTGACTTGGGGATGGTTTATCATTGTTTTGCTATGTGTTCTTTTAGCATCAATGATATGCGGGTCCAAGGGTACTGGCGATTTCATCAGGGTCCTCAAAGCCTGATTTTCCAGTACTGAACTGGTTGGCGGTGGTTTGGAACAGGTTTTATTTTTCCATATATTGGGAATGATAATCCCAACTGACTAATATTTTTCAGAGAGGTTGACACCAACCAGGAAAGGTTAAATTTTCTTGCGAGCGAATTGGAACCACAAAGCCGGGCTTTGTGGGGCACTCAACTTGATTCGGATGATTTTTGTCGGCCCGTTGGGTCCAATGAAAAAAATCTTGTTTCAGGCATGACACCAATTTATCATAACTAAGATAAAGTATGCTTCTAAGATTATGCTGCGCTGTATGCTTATGGCTAAAGTATCACAGCCATAAACCGCCCCAATGTACTAGCGTGGATTGAAATTTGGAAGGTGGACCCAACAAGACTGACTCAACTATTTGGGTTCGTCTGAAGATAGGATACCTCTAAATCCATGGTTCATCATTTTCCCTATTAAAAGTAATCTGTTAGATCCAGCTGTAGGCCCTCTACGCTCCTAGAGACGATCGCTGTGCAGCCCGAAAACATGACGCAGGTCAGGGAAGTAACAATGGGAAGTGGTTGAGAATTGGGAGCAGCGTTTGGAGCAGTTCGGAACACCACCTGATTACGTTTTGTGGACTAATTTTTCCCACTGCCTGCAGTGTTTTGTAGGGGGGTGGGGTGTGGGATGGGTAATAACGTTCGGTTTCTTTGCGTTCTTGCACACATGCGTGATGTTACGCTAGGTGATCTTCTCTTGCACTTGCACCACTTGCACACATGCGGGATGTTACGCTAGGAGATCTTCTCTTGCACTTGCACCACTTGCACACATGTTACGCTAGGATGCACTTGCACCACTTGCACACATGCGGGAGTTACGAGATCCTCTCTTGCACTTGCACCCCTTGCACGCATGCAGGATGTTACGCTAGGAGATCTTCTCTTGCACTTGCACCACTTGCACGCATGCGGGATGTTACGCTAGGAGATCCTCTCTTGCACTTGCACCACTATGCACACATGCGGGATGTTACGCTAGGCGATCTTCTCTTGCACTTGCACCACTTGCACGCATGCAGGATGTTACGCTAGGAGATCTTCTCTTGCACTTGCACCACTAGTGCACACATGCGGGGTGTTACGCTAGGCGATCTTCTCTTGCACTTGCACAACTTGCACACATGCGGGATGTTACGCTAGGAGATCTTCTCTTGCACTTGCACCACTTGCACGCATGCGGGATGTTACGCTAGGAGATCTTCTCTTGCACTTGCACCACTTGCACACATGCGGGATGTTACGCCAGGAGATCTTCTCTTGCACTTGCACCACTTGCACGCATGCGGGATGTTACGCTAGGAGATCCTCTCTTGCACTTGCACCACTTGCACGCATGCAGGATGTTACGCTAGGAGATCTTCTCTTGCACTTGCACCACTAGTGCACACATGCGGGATGTTACGCTAGGCGATCTTCTCTTGCACTTGCACCACTTGCACACATGCGGGATGTTACGCTAGGAGATCCTCTCTTGCACTTGCACCACTTGCACGCATGCAGGATGTTACGCTAGGAGATCTTCTCTTGCACTTGCACCACTTGCACACATGCGGGATGTTACGCTAGGAGATCTTCTCTTGCACTTGCACCACTTGCACGCATGCAGGATGTTACGCTAGGAGATCTTCTCTTGCACTTGCACCACTAGTGCACACATGCGGGATGTTACGCTAGGAGATCTTCTCTTGCACTTGCACCACTTGCACGCATGCAGGATGTTACGCTAGGAGATCTTCTCTTGCACTTGCACCACTATGCACACATGCGGGATGTTACGCTAGGCGATCTTCTCTTGCACTTGCACAACTTGCACACATGCGGGATGTTACGCTAGGAGATCTTCTCTTGCACTTGCACCACTATGCACACATGCGGGATGTTACGCTAGGCGATCTTCTCTTGCACTTGCACCACTTGCACGCATGCAGGATGTTACGCTAGGAGATCTTCTCTTGCACTTGCACCACTAGTGCACACATGCGGGATGTTACGCTAGGCGATCTTCTCTTGCACTTGCACAACTTGCACACATGCGGGATGTTACGCTAGGAGATCTTCTCTTGCACTTGCACCACTATGCACACATGCGGGATGTTACGCTAGGCGATCTTCTCTTGCACTTGCACCACTTGCACACATGCGGGATTTTACGCTAGGAGATCTTCTCTTGCAGTTGCACCACTTGCTCGCATGCGGGATGTTATCAGGAGATCCCCTCTTGCACTTGTACCGCTTGTACACATGCGGGATGTTACGCTAGGGGATCTTCTCTTGCACTTGCACCACTTGCACACATGCGGACCTGATGAAAACAGATTACTGCATTGAAAGCTTCGGCGCGCGTTTTCATCAGGGCGGATGTTGGTTGATGATTATATGGGGTTATACTATGGCAATACTATAAAAAAAAATATATATAATTATATATATATATGTATCGGGGATGATAATAATCCATTATGGATTGACCCTACTTAGATTAGCATCCACTTTCTGCTGGTTGACGCCTTCACCTCACTGGCAGTACGCGCGGCATTGGAGCAGCGAGAGTCTTCCAGACAAAGAGTTGCTGAGTGACTCGCTTGCAGCAAGGGAAACCCAACCAGTTGAAACACGGAGAGATCTGAAAATATCTGAGGATCTTTGAACATCAACGTTTATTCAAACATGGTATTCCAACTACTGTAGTTACTGCACCATCTACACCCTTTTCATCGCTGAAGAACCATTTAAGGATAATTTGGGATGATGTTTTTTTTTGGATCCTTTTTTTTTCCGTCAGCCACATCCAAGCGGCAGGATCTTGCCAGAGGGATTCGCACTTCTTCGTTCGAGTCCTACAAAACGCGAGCATCTCTTTGGGGCTCCATGCAGAGGACTCGGAAAAAAACTCGGCTGGACGACGGCACATTTTGGGATTGATCCTATCAGTGCCTATCAGCAATCCGCGGGGCATGTCTGGAGCCACGTGATGATGGAATCCAAGCAAACACCTACAAGTAGGGAAATACTTTGGGGACCCATTATATTTAAAGTGGTTGGTGGTTTGGAACATTTTTTATTTTTCCATATATTGGGAATGTCATCATCCCAACTGACTAATATTTTTCAGAGGGGTAGGTATACCACCAACCAGTAAAGTTCAATTTACTTCATTCAAGTCGTATCTTCAATTCGCGGAGATCATCCGAAGAAAAGTCCATCAAGGGCTGACATGGGCCTGGACCGACTCCCGTGACCCGTTTGGTTTAGAAAGATGCCAGGCAACCTGAAGAATCGCATTCCTGCAAACATGGAACATGGTCATGGTTTGTTTCATATAGGATTCCATAGGATACGCATTAGAATCACCACCAAAATGCAACAACTTCTGGGATCTTCTGGGCCGTGAAGGACTTTGATCCCTTCAGCAGCACAGCGAGTGATGTCCGCGCAAAAGCCGTTGCACTGTTGCTTGAAGCCAGTGGGAGCGGTGTATTGGGTGCTAAGCAGAAGACCCTGGGTCATCCCTCTCGGTCGTTCGGTGGTGTGTGAATGGAAGGCCAAGCGAGCAGACGTAAGGATCGTAAGGATTGAAAGCGCTCTGCTAGTGCTTGCACCACTAGTACCACCATCTTCTGCACCCATCACCCTATCTTATCCTCATCCACCTCTACTTTCAGTGCGGAAAGCATCCACCAAGGTGGCAGCGATACTCCACCGTGGAAGCGGATCCCATCTTCACGCCCTTGGGCGGCGACGCAGGTCTCAATGTGGGCCATGGAGCGAACCATGTGGCGTACCTCCTGTGCTACCTACGTCCCTTGGATTAACGAGCCATCGTAGTACCCGAATTCCGACCCATACCCATATGGCAAAGTATGCTGCTGTTGTTCCATTCCCCTATGGTATACTTGTTCATCTCAGCCAGCCAGGGACTGGAAATCATGTTTTTTTTAAATGTTTTCATTTTTTCATTTTGATCATCATTTTTTGGGTTGAAAATTATAATTCCCTTTTTATCCCCCTTACGTTTTTTTCATTGTTTTTTCATTCCTGTTTTTCCTTCCTTTGGCATTTTCATTTTTCTTTCCTTTGCTTCGAAAATGGTCCTTGGTCCTTAGGAATTGCCACAAGGAGCTTTTTCTCGAACCCTTTTCGTTTCTCTTCATTTTGTTTCGTGTCTGTATCGTTATGGTTATTTTTCGTTCCTTTGATTTGAAAATTATCCTTGGAAATTATCAAAAGGAGTTTTTTCTCGAACCCTTTTCGTTTCTCTTCGTTTTTGTATCGTTTTGGATATGTTTCCTTCCTTTGCCTTCAAAATTGACCCTGGAAATTGTCAAAAGGAACTTTTCCTCGAACCCTTTTCGTTTTTTTTCGTTTTTGTATCGTTTTGGATATGTTTCCTTCCTTTGCCTTCAAAATTGACCCTGGAAATTGTCAAAAGGAACTTTTTCTCGAACCCTTTTAGTTTTTTTTTTTTCGTTTTTGTTATTTTTCCTCCTTTTCCTTCAAAATTGACCTTGGAAATTGTCAAAAGGAGTTTTTCTCGAACCCGTTTCGTTTTGTTTTTTTTCTCCCCCGTTTTTTCGTTTCCTTTTTCATGGTCGTTTTATGTCGTGTTCATTTTCTTTTTTTTCCGTTTTTTTTGTTTAATTGTTCATTTTTTCTTTGCTTTTCCTTTTTCATTTAATTTTTCATTTTCATTTTTTTTTTTGCGTGGTTGTTTTCATTTTTTTGTACGGGGTCAGGTATATGATATATGTTTTTTTTTCATTTTTGCTGTCGTTTCTTTCTTAGTTTTCATTTAATTTCTCATTTGGTATATATTATCTTTTCTGTTTCTGATTTTGATTCAATTCATTTTCGATGCTGAATGACAAGTACATGATGGCAACGTGCAAAAAAAATGAACAAGTATGAACATGATAATCAATTGATATTAATTGCACATGAAGGAAACACGATAAACAAATTTATGAAAATGACACTTGCACATGATTGGAGAATGAAAAACATGAAAATGACAAGTTCACATGATCGGAGAATGATATGAAACAGGAAAAAACATGAAAAACACACCGAAAAACAATGACAAAATAATGACAAAATAATTCCGTGGTCCGGACTCAGTCTGTGGTTGTAAGATTCTCATAATGGTATACCATACAAGGCCGGTTGGTGGTTCGAGCAGCTTGGCCCAGACAGTGGCACATGAGGTGTTGCTAGCATCCTGCAGAACAAGGGTGGCAGGAGTGGGTGGGTATGAGTTTGCTTGGACCCACAAATGACATGATCATCGCTGCAGGGTATGCATCCCAGTCTCACAGTTCCGGGTCTTCAGTGCCGGGTCTACCACTGATAGATTGACATCCTAAAGCTTTCGAAGGTATTTAAGTTGCGGTGATTTTAAACGGCACAGTGGATTTGGATAGAAAACTGCCACAGAAGATGACCAGAAGATAGAACATATATCTAATTTTCACCTGTTTGACAAAGCATATTCATTGTATTTCATTGTTTATTTCTTCATCTACAAGTAGCATACATCATTAGATTTTCTATCTGCTGATTGGGTCCACATTTGCATGCCTCGGCCTCAGATCCCCTCGCCTCATCGGCAGGAAGGATGTCCGAGACCGACTGTTGCCTGGCATCTGATGTGGGGACAAATCTGACTTCAGGAACTTCTGATTTTCATCATTGTTCATCTATGTGGGTGGAAAACTCGACATTCACTAGGAAGTATGGATACCCTGTCTCTTTAGCTAAGCGTTGGAGGGTTATGGATTCGGGGTAGTAGAAGGAATCACGCAGTGTTTCTATTTTTATTTTGAATGTTTGCCTCACGGATTGCCTGCCATTTCTTGTGGGTAAGCAAAACTTGGAGGAATGACAGTAGCCACGCGTTGCCTCTGCCCGCAGGCTGCAACCCGAGTTCGCATCAAGGTTGAGGTCTCAATTGTTCCTTGTTCGCGCTTGGAAATGTAGAATTCGCCGGCGGCCCGCGGGTTATTTCCCTACTGGCATGGTATGAGAAGTTGGTAGGTGGTCAGAAGTGGTCCCCCATGTCATGTCCCATGCTATTAGAATAATATGACATTGTCCTTTCCCAATACCTGGTGGAATGTATGAATCTGATCGTTTTCTCAGCCGTTACGAGGGGAAATCAGATTAGTATCAGGGGGATGGGGGTTATATGGGTGTTTCATCAAATTGGGGTTCCCCAAAACCAGAGGTATCTGGGAATCCGTACAAAAAAACATCAACACATATAACGATGTCCTAGTGATTTTTTGGCATCCCCCCATTTTTCAGAAAGCACCATAAATGTGCCATGGTGAAAACATGGGTCATCACAACAACGTTTCAAGACGTACTCAAGGACGATGAAGGCAAAGAGGAAAGAGATGGAAAGAGCGGTAAGAACTGGTGGATATGTGTAACAATTAGATACAATTAGTAATTCATCAGAGTTAATGTCAGGAGCATCTTTTAGTTCGAACTCAGCAGGGGACCCCGCCACCTGCGCAGCCTGCGCTTGGGGTCGCCAGGTTGGACGCCAACTTCCCAGGAGAACGGATGGCCTCCATCCACCCTACCCTGGTGGAAGCGAAAGGTCGGGATTCGTTTCGAATTGGCACATGGGGGATCGCTGGATCACCAAAATGCTTGGTTTATCATGGAGAATCCTGTTAAAATTTTCAGATGATTTGGGGGTGCCCACATAGGAGATATCCCCCCATCTTAGGAAACCCCATGGAACATGATGAAAGCATCAGAAAATAGGGAGGCCGTGAACTCGGCGTCATCTCAACATGATCAACTCCTAGCCATGTTCATCAACACGACAATTGAACACACATTGACATTTAGCAACATGGCCGCCAACGGCAACGACTCCAGGTCGTGACCTTCCACATCCCCTCCCACCGCACAGCGGACCCAGTTCGGGGTGGGGCGAAACAGGAAAAAAATGGGTCAAAAACATCGGAAACTGGCGGAAAGTATGGGAAAACCATGGGAAAACCATGAGAAAACCATGGGAAAACCATGGGAAATATGGATATATATATATATACATATTTATATGGAAAAACTCTAGGAAAGTGGTGGTTTATCCAAGAAAAACATGAATGTCATGGGATTTTCCTGATGCCTTTGAAGCTTCAGTTTTGAAGGGTTTATACCACCCATAAAAATAATTTGGGGATGGTTTATTGTTGGGTGACACATGAACTGTTGTGGCTAAGTTGACGCTTTCTGAACTTGGTGAACGAAATTGGGTGGATCAGGGCGATATCACGAACGAGTATTCAAGGGTGAATCTAAAACAACAAGCATTTCACTGGGGGGCCTCAACTTGTTTCAGGTTTGTTGATTTTTTGTTTCAGGTTATGCTGTTTTGATTCGCCCAGAGTTTTTTTTTGTGTTGCGTTTGACTGCGGATCTTCATCAGACACTGGTGAAACGACAAGTCGTTCATCCTCTTTGGGAAGACAGTGCATGTCTGTCGGCATACATAGCCGTGACAGGTACATCTAACGTTCGCTTCAAAGAGGATTCAATATACAGTAGAGTAACATTGAAAAAAGGATGGACCGTGTTTTCAGGATGATATTCCCCCAAATATGTTCAAGGTTTCCAATTTGTCTATCTTTTCCAAGGTTACTAATTATGAAATATAAGGTGAACAACCTGCTGCCCCAAAGCTCAGATGCAGTGTCAAAATGATACCTCAAAATGGAGGGTTTCATATGATCGAATATAGTTAAAGACTAACTAACATTGACCAGCCAGAAACGTGGGCACAACCAATGGTACCCCAAGTTTGGATTGATGCGAATTATAGGGGAATGTGTAGATTGCAGATACTCCAAACTCAACAGTTGACCAGCCCGGCCAGCTGCTGATGCGCCCAGGCTTCCGAGTAGCACGTCACTACTCTTCCAGCAAGTGGCATAGTGAATTGATTATTGGTTGGTGTGGGCTCAAAAATGATGGAAGTCGATTTCTGATCAAGTAAACTGGTTTGTTGCCGAAGTTTTTTCTTGAATGACTTCCAGAAGCTTGAGCCGCATCTATATTTTCGCCCTTAGTCCTGCAACATGCAGGTTTTCAGGCCAAAAGCAACTCAGGAGAGAAGTTCACGACGAGTCAAACTGGGGAGGGAACCAAGTTGCCAGTTGCCAGTTGCGAGTTGATTGGAGCCCACTGCGATCTTCTCGGCCTTGGCAAGCCTCAAGCTGCAGTTGATCATGGATCCATGTGAACATTAGCAGCAACATAAACCATGGAAATATAAAATATATGGAAATGAATGTCAAAATGGCATAGTTTTTGATTTTTGAGCACTAAAAACATCCAATGGCGCGGGATTCGTGGTGATTTCGTGATTTCGTGACCGCGTCGGGTCCCGGGACTTCTGCAGAATCGAATCATGGCGCCAAGCAGAGGGCCATTGGAGGACGGCTGGCTTCCACAGATCCGGAGGTTTTCGGACCAAGATCTCCCAGTAAAATCCATGGTAAAATCCTGGAGTGCTGGGCATTTAACATATTTCACTGAAAGAAGATCCATGAAGATCCGAATAAAACACGCCATCTTTGATCTTTTTTTAGCACAGAAAGTCTTGCCAAAGGAGGCCATGAAGGTCAAGTTGAGGCAGATGCAGGTGCCTCTGCTGCACAGAAAAACTGGGGCCCCACAATAACAGAACTGGCTTGTCATGTTTGATTTGTGATTGAAACTTCAGAAACACAAGAGACACCAGCAAGCCCTGAAAGGAATTCAATGGGATTACCGGGTCAACCTTTGTTAGATACTTTAGTACTCTAATCTTTTGCTATCAATGCTAAAATATACTAACATATACTAACCAGCTATTTTATTTTTCTTGCAGCTATCTAAGATTCACATTTTTTTTTGTTTAATGGGATCAAATGTTGGATGATGGTTTTGGATCGTCCTTTGATAAGTAGCCTTTATCCAGCATGATCCAACCAACTCAGTCTGTCACTGGGGAAGATTCACTGCCAAGCATGTCCAAGATTTTGGTAGGATATCTACCATCTGGTTATTTTAACGTAGCTATGGAAACTGTGCAATTATGTATGTAGATGATTTTATAATGATTTACCAGGTTCCTTTTAAACATGGTGATTTGCCATAGCTACCTTACATTACCAGAGGGTAAGATGTCTAAGATTAGTCACGACCCAGGCATTCCAGTCAGTCATCTCATCTCGCCAGGCAGCACGCGACTTGGACTTGAACCAGCTCCAGGACTTATCAAGAGTGCCAATTTTGGTAATTTTTGGTATTTATTATTACTAATCCATAGAGTTGGGATTTTAGATGATTATTTTAGGGTTGTTATAGCAATAATTTTGGAGCCATTCCCATAGTTGAAACTCTTCCATTGAGGTGGGAGGTTGGAAGCTGAGTGGAACTCTATAGCGGGTGTATTTGAGAGGAGCAGCTAGCCTCCCATGTTGCCAAAGTGCAACAACACGAAGAGGATCTCGCGGCCACGGAGGCTTGGAAAGACTGTTGAGGGTTTCACAATGTTTCACAGATCATGTAGAAAATGGTGAGGATTGAGGATGACATAAATAACTAACTAAATAAATAAATAAACAAATAAAGTTAAAAAAAATACATATATATATATATACATACATACATACATACATACATACATACATACATACATACATACATAGTGAGGACATACGTATGACATACGTAGAAAATGCTGGGCTCAAAATGTAGTTCAGAGGCCCTTACCGCAGCGCAGTCGACCCAGGCTCGACTGCGAGCCTCGATGACTGAGATGGAAGAGTTGAGAGCATCCGCTTCCGAGAACGAAGAGGCGAAGCGGTGCCCCGTTGATTTGGGAGATGAATCATCTGGCGATCAATAGCTATGATCCATAAATACATGAAATACCATGTTTAGAGGGATAAACCATATATAAATACATTAAATACCATGTCGAGTGGGGGATGAACATCCATATGGTCCATAATTTATACCCATAAAATCCTAAGCTATTCCAGCTGACGTTCGGGGTACAACTGACTTTTTCAATCTAAAATCCAGTGGTTGATCAGCATTTAGCGGCTTTAGCAGTACCTCATTTCTAGACCAAACCACATGGCTTTTTTGGGCTATGGGTCACAATATGTCAAAATAAGATATCCCATAGATATCCCTAAAATCTGATGGTTCTTGTAAGTCTTAGATGTTCTTACTAAACATGAACAGAATCTGCGGTACCCTGACCAAGGAACGCATCAACAGGGAGCAGCAGAGCTCTTCGCTCCGATCCCGCCTGGAACAGGTGGAAAACCGTGGGTTTTTTTTGGAACCACCTAGGACCTAGGGGGTGTTTATAGTAACAAGCGATGGGATTCTTTTCTTTGTCTAGCATAAGTATAATACTGACTAGCTAAGTGGAGTTGCATGTATATATATTACATCATATTACTATATTCAGGATTCGTTGAACCTGATATCCTGAGGAATATGTTTTGAAAGAAGGCCAACATGGCTTAAGATCGTATTGGCTTAAGATCCTGGTCGAAATCGTGATGTCAACCATTTCAAAATCTGCCAGCTTACAACTGCTAAACTTGGGTTGAACCGTGCTCACTGTATTCGTAAGATGACGTATTTCGATAAAATCGACTTGGAAGAAACTTCCTTGGGCTACCTTGGCCTTTTAAAATACTGCGCACATATACAACTCAAGAGTAGAAATCCAGAAATCCTACCTGCGTCACATTCTTTTAATGTGTTTTGCGTCAGTGCATCATGTAAACAGATTGACAAAACGTTGCCCTTTCAGAGGGCACTTGGTGCCTGTTTCATTCGATTTGCAAATGTAGTTTTGAATAATATGTATGTAATAATATAATAATTACGGGAATCGATGTGCGAGAAAAAAAAGAAGGACCTGCATACAAAAACCAGGCCGGAATGTGGGGGTGTAGGGCACTAATTTTGTAGCGGCAGGCTTACAATTCACCATTGTTAGAAATGGGGGTTTCCTAAAATGGGGAGGTACCCCCAAATCATCAATTTCAATAGGATTTTCCATACCATGCAGCTATTGGGGTACCCTATTTAAGGAAATCCCCAAATGTGCAATAGGCCAAACTTTCTAAAGATGTTCCTTGAATCATCCTAATACGACTTGGTTGATCAACTGCCCCAAGTTGATCCAAGGTAAAGACTTATTAAGATACGCTTGATATAGAGAAAGCCTGTAGCAATTGGAGAGCTCTCAATCCGAGATTACCCTCTGGTAATTTGTTACATAGCTATTGAAAATGACCATTTATAGTGGATTTTCCCATTAAACATTGTGATTTTCCATACTTATGTTAGTTTACCAGAGGGTAACTGTCAGGCTTCCATCAAGCTAGCTGTGCCATAGCTGCAGGCCTATGCTGAAAAGGCGCAGTTGGAGACAGAGTTTGTCGACTTCCGACGAGCAGAAATGGAGGCGCCCCCGGGTAACCAGTGCGAATGGGTTCATTGTCCCTGAGGACATAGCGAAAAAGGGCCCGGCAAAAGATGCGTTTTGTAGGGTTTCAATGATACACGGTTTCTTATGTACCCCGAGGTATTTGGCTATTTTGGCTAATTATGGGTGACCTATCATAGCCTATAGCTGCTTACCTACCTGACACAGAAAACCACACGTGCCAGTAGGGCGACGGCTGCAGTATGCATGACCCTTAGGGTTTTGTTGTTGAAGTCCCCAACAAGTTTGTTGTTCAATAAAGTGCATGCGCAACTTCCCAACATAATATACTTTCTTGTCAGTGAACATGAGGCTGTTGGTAAGTTCTTTTCCTTGGTTCATGGCATCTCGCAGGCAGAAACAGCCAGAGAACGGCGTTTCCGAGAGGACTTGGGCAAGGTGGGCTGCATTGCTGAGAGGCTCTCAAATGGGAGTTCTCAATACTTGGAAGGGTGACTCGAATCTATGGCCCCTGGGTTTCTTTTGTAAGAGTTTCTCCCAAAATTATGGATCATTGTGGATTTGTATCTAACTAACATACTGAGATGCACTTCCAGTTATACGTATATATGATATTATATAACTATAAATTATTTATACGTAGTTACTCAGAATTCCAGAGATCAGTCGTGCCAAGATGTGTGTCAGCACTGGCCTCCTTTTTATGGAACAGATTCCTAGTCACTTCATGGTATCCTTGATGACCTGGTGGTGAAATCGAGGCCGAGTCGTCTAGCAACGCCTTGCACAGCAGATGTGGTCATCTCAGTGGAGCTTTCGGAAAATCACAAAAAAAATGGCTGGAAATCACCATTTTTAATGGGAAAACCACTATAAATGAAAAATACATGTTTTCTTTGTTTCTACATGTCCCTATACCCGTTATTTGAACGGCTCCCTGGATTTCTTGAGAGATGTCTCAGAGGCCGTTGGCAAGAATATCTTCTCAAAATCAGCTGTAAAAAATTATGTATCCTCCAGTCATCAAACGTGGCTTGCTGGAAAATCCCCATATTGTGGATGATGTCCCCATTCAAGTCGCCATTTTCCCATTACAGCCTCCATGAAAGATATTTAGTTCGGGGATTTTCCAATGGTTTCCCAAGGATTTTCCAGCCAAGCGTCTTTCTTCAGTGCCAAGGCATGGATCTTCAAGCCAAAGTGTCTCCTGGCCTCATGTGATGAAGCTGGTGGAACCTGTCATCCCCAGCGTTGCTTTTTGATGTTTTTGGCATTGGGTGGCTGTTTAAAATGTATTTATAAATTTATATTTAAATGTTATTAAAACTTTTATACTGCTGGTTTTTCATGATGTAAAATGAACCAATTTGGCGGCTTCGTTGGGGTTTCCGCAGCGGTTGAGACAAAATAGTGCCTCAAGCGAACCCACGAAGCCAGCTTGTGATGACCGGTAGCTGCACCAATGACCAACCGTGGCTGTCAATGGTCAGTAACTCATCACAGCAGACGAACCCCCAAACCACCAGTATATTCAGGTCAGGATTATGTGTGTTTTGATCGCAATCATGTAACCCAAAGCTACTCCAAGGTTTGATTACTCCAAGATTGGATGATTGAATACAAAAGATGACCTGGCCAATGTTGGCCAATGGCTGGCTTTTGCAATTTCCACCCATGCGCAGTGCATCAAACCGCGCGCCGAGCCCATCAGGTCCCTCTTGCGTGACAAGGTGAAGCGAAGCAGGGCATAGCAGGGCGCAGTGGGGATTCAACCGCACCGGGGCCTTTCTTGTGTCAATAGATCAGAATCAGGAATAGTTTGGAAGAGTTCGGGATATATTCGGAATAGTTGGTAGCTTACAGTTTTACCATGTGCTTTCGAACTATTGCAAATATGGTAAAACTGTACAATAAAACATGTGACATGGTGGATTATTCCAGTTTTTCCATAGTTTTTCCATGTAATTTACCAGTGCTCAGTTTCGCAAAAACTTCTTCAACCTAACCTCGTCGTTGATGACCGACCGCCAGGGACCCGATGGACCCTGACCGACGGTGCCAGGAAGAGCTCTTGGAAGCAGAGGCAGAGGCATCCACCAGGGCCACCGAGGAGTGTGGGGCCCAACGCCGGGAAAGGCCTGGTGCTGCCCGAGAAGCCAGGAGAATTGGTAGAGAAATATGTGGTTCTACTATACGTATATTTAATAATAATAGTAGTAATATATATATATATAATACCATATAATATCTATATTATAGGAAAAACATCGAAAAACTGGAATAGTCCCAATTCAACCTGTTGATGTCGTTTCAGTCATTTTTTTTGATATCCTTTGTGAGAGAATGCCAATCAGACCAGCAGGTTTTCTGTGTTTTCCGCAAGGGTAGGAAATCTGATCCCAAGAATCAAAACAAACATATACACTATGTTATTCATATTCCATGTGGTTTGCAGATAGATCTTTAGAAGATCCGATATGCCTACGTATGTGCCAATGTTCCGCTGGCTGGCTGTTTCAAAATACGTACCCTGATAGCACCTTTTCATACCCGGGCAGACAAAAAAGGGGACAGCAGATAATAGTGATATGTTGTTGTGATAGGTGGCTCAAGTACCAACGTTCCTGCATGTGGACCAACATCCCAACAACAGCAACAGCTATCCCAAGATCATCATCGCTATCCCAACACTGGTTGTTTGTTTGGAACATTTTTTATTGTTCCATATACAGTATTAGGAATAATAATCCCAACTGACTAATATTTTTCAGAAGGGTAGGTATACCACCAACCAGATTCTGCCTCTGGATCCAAGGTGTCAATCGGAGTTGGAGGAGCTGAAAACCGAATTGAAGGCGGGCTGAGCAGTTGATAGGGATTTGTTGGGCGAGAAGAACCCATGGACATGATCTGATATATATTGCTATATACATTAAATATGAATATATAATATAATATAATATAATAGAATATAATATAATATCATATAATATAATATAATATAATATTAATATTAATATAATATAATATAATATAATATAAATAATAGAGTGTGACATGCCAATCACTATCATAACTTGGCTCATTGATCAACCATTGTCAATCATAACTTGGGCATTTAACCATAAACAATAGGGCCTATTTTGATGATTTTTGATGGGGATCATGAGGATGAACCCCTATGGGAAGAAAATGGGGTTGTCTGGAGGCTACAACAAAATTCCATACTCATCACTAGATGGTGAATACGCATGTGATAGATATAGACTGCTACGTGTGGTGACATTTGGGTAACCCAAGTGCAAAGTCATAGCATTGTGACTCATCATGACTGTGTTTTGATGGTGGTGTGACGGTGGCAGCGTTAAACATGGAATTAGGATGAATTAAGTGTACACGAGGGGGCCATCTCGCTACGAATGGTAGTTTAAGCAGGATTTAATTGGGATGCAATGGGAATATCATGGAGATCTCATGGGGTCAAACGCTTTTTCCTAGACTTTCTATCTATCTATCTATCTATCTCCCTATCTATCTCCCTACCTACCTACCTACCTACCTACCTATCAAATCTATCTATTCTATCTATCTAATCTATCTAATCTATCTAATCTATCTAATCTATCTAATCTATCTAATCTATCTAATCTATCTAATCTATCTATCTATCTATCTATCTCCCTATCTATCTCCCTACCTACCTACCTACCTACCTACCTATCAAATCTATCTAATCTATCTAATCTATCTAATTTATCTAATCTATCTAATCTATCTAATCTATCTTATCTATCTATCTATCGATCGATCGATCTATCTATCTATCTATCTCTATCTATATCTCTATCTCTATCTCTATCTATATTTATCTATCTATCTATATTTATCTATCTATCTATATTTATCTATCTATCTATCTATCTATCTATCTATCTATCTATCTACAGGACCCCCCAAATAGGGGGGGTCGGCGGCACCAGGGCGCTAGCCCATTCAAATTCGAGGCTGCCCTCGCAGCGGCTCAGAGGGCGGCGAGCTCCGCGGAGGTGCGCGACGCGTGGGTTCTGAACCGGGATTGTTATGGGGAGAAAGATGATGATTTTATAGGAACATCATGAGGATTTAATGGGGTTTAATGGGAATTCAATGGGATTTGATGGGAATTCAATAGGGATTTAATGGGATTCAATGGGATTTAATGGCATTTGATTTGGATTCAGATCCGGATTTCATGGGGATTTAAGTCGGGATTTAAGTGGGGATATAACGCGATTTGGGGATCCCAGAAGGTTTTTTCGTATACTGCTCAGCAGTGAGAATTTTTCAGAGCGAAGGATAGGTTGGCGATTTTTTTCGCTGCTCATGGTAATGTGGTTAAAACAATAATTTACCAGCCATGACTGGGAATGGTTCATACCACCTATAGAAATGGTGATTTTGGGGATGGTTTATGACATTGTTTTAACCACATTAGACCCAATTTGCGGTGCCAAATTTTGACCCTCTTTCCGCCCATACCGCCCAAAGTGGGGCCACTAAACCGCGCACAGCTGACGGCTGTAGTGTGATCCCTTAGCCATTGCTTGGGAGTAAACAATCCGACGTCTGGGTGGCACCCGGTGTCAACCGGATACTGCACGACGTGGGATGCTGTAGAAACATGAGAAAAATTACAAACGACGAGAATATGACATGATACAATAGGCACTAACACATCCTCCATTGTTTGTTTTCTGAGTTTCACGACCTCCAGTTGTCATCAGATTGTCATCAGATCTAAGAGGCATGTTGTAGTTCAGCAAGGACCCCCCATGGCTGCAGGTCGCCAAACGCGAACGCCGTGACATGCTGGCGGAGAGAGAGGACGAACCATGAAACCAGGGGATGATCCATGTGTGGTATTTGATGTTTGATATGAAATCTACCAAATTTCGAATCTTGTTCATAGCTTAATCATCGAACTAAACGGGCCATGTTCCACAGTTTCCATAGCTAATCCCATTAAATCACCAGATAGGACATGTTCCCATTAAAACCTCCATTCAAATAGGACTCATCGTTGAAAATCCTGTACCCCTCCGCTATGACATTTTTTTCCAACCTGCAGGAGTTGAGAGATACCTTGGCAGACCTGGAAGCTGCCATGCCACCCTCCAAGTGCTGTGCGCTCCAGTGATTCGTTGCGCGGGCGGAGCGGAGAAACATCTGAAATTTTCACCGTTCTTCAGAGTTTTAAGGGGGACAATCATTTATAAATGGTCCATTTTCATCCATGTTCATCCATTTTCCAGGTCGCAAACTGTGAACAATTACCACATAATTCGCCATGGAACCTCAAATTTGCCATGGAAAATCAGGTTCCAAGCCCCATGAAAATGGAGGTTTCATGATAGTTTTCAGATGTTTTCAGGAAGGTAAGAAGATGTGGGTTGGAATTTCAAGAGCTGAAAATGGACCATTCTTTCAGCGTTTCGGCCCACTTGCAGCAATGTCTGCGGAATTCTGCGGACATTTCAATGGATTGGCGAACGTTTTTTTTTTTTAACGACGGCAGTCCGACGCTGAAAAATTCCATGGGAAAATTCCAATGGCTTCCTGTAGATTCCCCTCCCAATCCAATGAACATCGGTACACTTGGAGTTCTTGTCACTGGCTCAATGTAGCCTCGGCCCCCCCATGTGTCCATGCCTCAAAGACTAGGTAGAAAACGGGGTGGCAGATGCGTTGTGCAGCTACAGGCAACTGCTTCGTGGGCGCGCCCAGAAAAGTTCTATCCTGGAGATGACAATGGTTGCTGAATGTCCATGATGTTCTTCACATGGTTCACTTACTCATCCGCCACCAAACTGGAATGAAAGCTCATTTCATGAGGTGGGAAGCGTCACACAGTGACAACATGTGACAACAATCACTGGCACCACCTTACCATTACTTTCGGACGCAGCGATTCATGGTCATTCCAATGTTCTCAGCATGCACCTGTCGGATCACTACCGCAGTCATTTCCGGCTTCCTTTTGTCCATGGCCGCTAGCAAGGCAAGCCGTAAGCCGCATGACATGCAGACTATGTAGCCAGGCAATTGAGAGACAACAGTCGACAGAGGACGTGAACAACCGATTTGTTCAGGTATACAGACTGAGAAACGCTAGGAACAAAGGCAACTCGTTGAGCTGACCGCGAATTTGGGATTGGCTCGCATTTCCGACATCAAGCCCGCAAAGTCTCTTCAGACAGTCACCGCAGACTTCAGATATTTTCGGAGGGGAAGGACTATCCATGCATTTCTTGGGTCGCAGCCTTAAAACCCGTGGGATTGGAGCAGTCTGAAAGTCGTTGACTCAAAAGGTTTTTCTTGGAAACTCGGCCACAGGCCTGTTTGCCGTTATCAACTGTATCATCCTGCTAATTCCTGTCCTGTCTCTAAGTAATTAGTAGGCGTAGACCATTTAATGGGTCGCAATGGGTAACGATTCCTGACAGATTTTCCGACTTGACCGGTAAGTCCCTGAAAGGGTCGAACGTTCCCAAGCTTTTTGAGCGGCTTAGGTGATGATCGACAGCCTCTTCATAGTTTCAACCAGTGGGAGCTACATAGTTGAGAGGCTGTTGGGAATGCAGGAGATTTGAACCTAAGAATTCCGCAATTGTGGAAATGGATAGCGCAGAAACAAAGATGTTGTGGAGAGTAGCGAGCTGGTGACGTTCCACAACATGACTCTCAACCAACTGCTTTGCTCAAAAAGAACGGAACTCTGACGCTTACAATCTTAATCACCATGAAAATCACAATTTTGGAATTTTAGTCACCATTTCATGATATAATCACTTCTTACAAACTTGGTTTCACACACCACAAAGCTGTGAGAATCTCTGTGCGCCTCCAGGCACTTTTGCGGTCACACGCCACGCTTGGTTTGTCTGGGGAATCCAGGTATCCTTTAAAATCACTGTGCCACGGGTGAGATGAGCGTCCGCTTTATTTTTTTGGCTAACAAGACCATTGCATTTTGGATTTGTTAATATGATGATCATCATGTACCATCATGAATGTGATCATCATAAATGTCATTACATATGTAATATGCCATTTATGATCACATTTATGATGCAAAATGTATCAAAATGTTACAACAGCCACAAACTGAACTAGATGTCATCCTTAAGTATGTAGATGTAGATTACCACAATGACTTTCCGTTCTGGTCCAGATCTTTCAACACGCCCGGAGGCTGGGCTGGAACCCCGTCCAGATCTCATGAGCTGACCCCGAGGTGAACCGTTGGTGGAGAAGCTCTGTGCCGGAGAAAAAGCTGATGCTTTGCTGCCGGCCCGGAGCCCAGATGTGGGCATCAAACAGCAAGTTTTCACCGGGTTTTTACCATTTCCATCATGGGCACACAGCCAGTAGCCAGGATTTCATCTACATATAGCATCATATACCGGTACTATATATTATATATTATATATATAATTAATGCAACTATATGCAGGTTGCTATAATGCTACATTCTTAGATTTGCTTGCCTTCCACGTCACTCAACCGGTAGCGAAGCCTCAAACCTCAAAGTGTCAAGCGTCAAGTCACGCAGCTTTCCGCTGCCATCGAGGTTTTTAGCGCAAACAGGAAGCACGTGCTCATCCATGTTGTGCGGGCCAGGGCCCTCAAGACAAATACAGTAGGCAGCCAGGAGAAACTAGAAACATGCCATGATCATAGGTGAGACATTTAGTCAAGAAAGCTCATGCAATGCAGGATTTTTTTCACATGGCAAGAGGTGTAGTCGGGCATGTCCTTAATCTTCTTGCATGCACATGCGCAAACAATTGCAAATGATGGGAAACACCCTTGCAATCAGGATCTGCCTGTCTTTGCCAGTGCTGCTTCCAACCTCATCTTTGCACATTGGAATCAGCCATGAGCCACGCAGCTGTTGTGATCAAGCCAACACTTGGCTTGGCTTAATATGCACTTTGGCATGACCAGCCGCAGGTCATGCAAAATGGAATGGCTGAGTCTGATATCTACTCAGCCTCCCTTCAGATCCTATCCAAAAAAAAAAATACAGTATATAATTTTTAGATGATTTTGGAATATTTTAGATTGTTAGATGATAAAACACAACTGTCAACATCTGTCAACTGTTCTTTTTATTTGTTTCTCCTGTGGGGTGTTTAGCCTGAGACCTTGCATGGAGCCGCGGGGGCGTCGAAACGTTGGAGAAACTGCCACTGGGCCATGACTGGGGCGTGGCACGTGGACGGCTTCAGCTGAACGTTTGATGAATTGGGGATATAACATGATAATGGTGATTTAATGGTGATTTAATGGTGATTAACCATTTGGTAATGGAATATTGATAACTGCTTGGTGGTTTCAAAGATGAATTTTATTTTCCATCATATATGGGATGTCATCCTTCCCGTTGACGAACTCATATTTTTCAAGATGGTTATTGCACCAGCAACCAGATAATGTGGATAAAACAATGGAACATAAACCACCCATGACTGGGAATGGTAAACATACCACCCATAAAAATTGTGATGACTGGGGGATGGTTTATTATTGTTTTACCCACATTAGAACGAACTAGTATTCGTGGCTGAATCTAAACCAACATAACTGGGGGGCGACAAGATGTATGTTCTCGACAAGACCGTTCTGGCCAATATTTGTGACCTCTATCGCTTTTCTTATTGAACTCGTCCGAAGATTTGGATTGATCTGGAAGATCTCATCCTTGGCGATAGGGAGGGTTTGATGGCATACAAAATTGCCAATCTTAGAGACTTTGGGCGTAATGACAAAGATGTACGCATGATATACATTTTATCACATTTTAATTTACATATTCTGTCATGTGTTCCTCCCTTCTCTGCCTTTTCATGCAGTAAAAAGCATCTAGGAATTGGTCTCTCAAGGTCTTACCCACTGCGTTGGCATTGACAATTGAACTCGAAGCGGCTGCTACCCCGACAGGATCAATGTTGCATAATCTACATCATTGCATTATGGGCAAGGCTCAAAATTACGGATCCTGGTTTGCGATGGTAAAATATTGAACATGATCAATTTTGTTTGTTCATTGGTAGTCCACAGTTGAGCCATTCATAGACCTGTTGGACCAGCGAAACGGGGGGCATGAACGTAACATCAATTGATTTTTCGCACTAACTTTCACATTTGCAGATTCGTACCAAGGTTTTAGCTTATACCCACTGAGTTTGAGACTGTTTTAGAACATCCCCATGTTGCTTGGGATCTGCCATTCCATTGGGTTCCAGATATCTTCATGGTATCCTGCTCCATCCAGGTTGAAGTCGAAGCCAAGAGCGATGCCCAGGAGGAAGTCAGGGAACATGGAAGTGCTACAGGAGTGGCATTGCAAAGGGCCACTTGGAGATTTTAACAGAGGATTTATGGGATGTCTGCGTATATTTTGGGTATATTTTGGGTATATAATATATGGTGATGTCTGGTGACTTCAACAACCCCATTCTATGATATTCTATGCTAGATGGATGTGGGTCAAAATGGAAGACCTAGGGGACCACAGATGTTAGTCTAGTTCAGTATTAACCATCCAATTATTGGGGTACCTAATTTTGACCCATACCCAGATATGCGTTTTCATCCTCTTCTATATGAGACCATGGTTTCTCGGGGGTGTTTAGCATGAATGGGGGAAGGGATTGCGGTGATGAGGATGATACGGCATCGTGCGGCAATACCATGATGGTGAGGAAGATGAAGATTGAGATGAATATTATTATGAATACAATTATGAAGACGGTGATTGATGGTGATGATGGTTATGACGGTTATGATGGTTTTGATGATGACGATGACTGATAATGACTGATGATGGCTGATGACTGATGACGATGACAATGACGAGGATGATGATGATGATGATGATGATAATGATGATGACGTCTTCATGTGTTTCTCCCGGACCGACAAGTGAAAATTATGCTGTGACTATCGATTACAGTCATTCATTTCTCTCAATACCATGATGCTGGCCACGGGTGATGATTGTTGTGAGCGATGAAAACACACTGCAGTAGTGGTATGCTGATGTCCATCATTAGGTACTTGAGGGTGCATCCCACGTAGTAAATGGGTTATACGGAGTTATACCATCTTATACATCTTGTACCCCCATGGCATATATACGTGTATATATATATATGTATGGCTTATATAAATTATGGGCTATAACATATCATACATAATAAACCACGAACTATGGATGTGGAGACGCTCGCACGATCTCGCTGAGGCAAACCGCGATCTCGCACGATTTGTCGACAACACCATGCGCCTAGGACAAAGGCATGGCCTTGATCCGTCCCATGAAATCTCCCATGAAATCTCCCATGAAATCCCCATGAAATCTCCCTGAAGTCACGCAGTTTTGCTTGGTGACATCACTTCAAGTCAACTGTTTATCCTTAATTTTCTTGTAAATCTCAATGAAATCACCATGAAATCAGCCTTTTTGAATGGTGAAACAACTGGAAACCATGCCCGGCGCCGGCCGCAGTATTTTCCATGTGGCCATGCGCATCATCGGACCCTGTATGGTCGTCCTAGCATACTCGCTCCAAGGCGCGGAAACTGAATGATAAGCCATGGAAAAATCATGGGATTTATAGTTTTTTTTTTTTTAAACATGGCCATTTTTGAGAGGGAAACATCATGATCATTGATCATGATCAAGCATGATAGATGCGATAGCCTTCCAAAAGGTTTGGATAAACCATTGTGTCAGTGAAGTGGATTGAGTGGGAGTGAATACAGTTTGCAGTGCGCGCAACTTACACTGAGAGCCAGCATAAGAACACTGAGAGCCTACTAAAAGCTACAGTATGAGAACCATTTCGAATCATTGCGAATTTCGAAATTTCGAAAACATTCGATTCTTTCGCATTGCTGCATTGCTTTGAGTGAAGAAAGCCTGCATCCTGTTGGTGCGATGATTGTCGTCCGCCAGCCGTTTCCAAGTTCTCCAGGTTTTGTGACCTATGCCTATTTTTGGCATGCGGTTCCTCCGCTGTGCGAAACTGTCGGGGTGCCAACGTGCTCCGCGATATCTTCGGTCGGTGTCTTCTTGCTGATGAATGCGCAGCTAGATGGCAACAGATGGCAACTGACTAGCAGGAAGCGGGGATTTGTACTGGACAATACTGAACAAAAAGTACCTGTTGGTTTATAGGGGTTCCTGCAAGTGAATGATGATAATCCCCAATATATTGGACAGTAAAACTTATTACTCCCTTAAATATCCTTAAATCATCTACCAGGGGTTTTGAACGCTGCTCAGCTCATAATACGCTTTCTCCTTGCATTTTTGTTTGTGGATTTTTCACTATCTGGGATCATGACCCCAAGTTAATCATATGGCTTTTGGATGGCTTGAAACCAGGATATGCAATCATCATGGTCCAAAAATCTTCACCATTTGCCATAGATTAGCCATTCGCTGAGCAACAAATTGCTGCTATTATGTTCTAACCTTCTCATGGGTGCTTGGAGCATAAATCCTGGTGGATAAAGCGGAGCCGCGAAGCTTTGGGAGGTTGCGCCACCAAAATCCAGTCATTTCCGCCAGGTTGAAACGGATCATTTGTTTCTTGTGAAGCCCACTATATAGGTCCGACCTAAATACCTGTTGGCATGTTTTTTGCCAAGTTTGGGCTGCAACAATCAGGGCAGAATTCAACACATCGACTCAATAAAGAATATTCGACGAGAATGGCCCCCTTGCCAAAAAAAGTGCAGATGGAGTTGCCCTCAAGGTGGAATAGCATTCCAATCCGTTCCATTGTTTGCAAATGTTGCTCCTTCAACACCTTTCATTAAGCCCTGAGGGTGCATCAATCCACTGTAGAGGCTGAATGTTATGCAGCAATTTCCAGATCTCCGCAGAAATGTCCATAGTATGTTGGAGGGCTAGACTTTTTGTGTGCAAATGCAGAATCAATCTTTCTTCGAGGATCGAAGAGCATGTTGGAAGGGGGGGGTCAAGACAACGGATCACCGATCACCATCCCATTCGCACAACGCACGACCAGGTTGTACAACTACACCAAGGCCAGACAGTACAAGATCCTACCGCGATAGATTGAGGATGCACTGCTCGGAAAAGTGACTGTTTGTTGGACGTTTTAAAGGCTGTACAGACCATGGACGGTTTAAGAGCAACTGAAATAGCATGGATTGCCAACCAACCACTGGCGGAAATTTAGAGAGGTTGAGAGGGATTGAACGCAATCTTGTCATTGGCTCGATCTGGGAATGTCCAGAAATGGAGAATATATACCTCATTATACCTCCAACATCTCATAGTACCACAACGTTGACGGAGTGACTCCTTATTTTTCCACCGAAACACATCATTCTCTTGGAATTTTCTCCCGGATTGTTCCCCTGGTGTTTGGTGCCAATGGGTGGCTTCGCTGATCAGGCCATCTTCACACCTGCTGGTCTGCCGCCTCCCTTTGAGAAGGCGCCGGATGCCATCAGTCAGACAGTTCTTGATCCACAAAATCATCTGGTTGGTGGTGACTGGAACCATGGAATTTGGATTGACTTTCCATATATTGGGAATGGAATAATCATCCCAACTGACTTAACTGACTTTCATATTTTTCAGATGGGTTGAAACCACCAACCAGTCATAGTTATTTTGGGGATGAATAATTGATGAATAGGTGAATAGGTGCCAGACTTGTGCCAGTAGAATTCGCCTTTCTTTCTATAGCGGCCGAAATTCTAGACATGCTTTCCCCACTCCGGGGACTTTTTGGTGGCGTGGTTTCTGGCAGGCTCAGCTGGAGCTCATGGAATTGTCTGAGAAGCAGATTACTCCGAGGTCCGGCAATGATTCGCCCTGGGTGACCAAAAATCATTGAACTTGACTGGGTCCCACAGCATAGGATGCTGCCTATGTCACAGAAAACCTGCTGCCAAAGGCGTTCCATGCATTGTGATTTTCAAAGGATAGGAAGATTGGGCTATGTGCAAAATGGCAGAATGGAGGGTTTAGTTTTTCATGAACATTTGGACAATTTTTTGGACCAACAATGAACCTCCTCCATATATTCTAATGTACCCTCTGGTTATTAAACGCAGCCATGGAAAATGGCCAAATTATGCATGATACACATATATAGAAAAATATGAATATATATATATATGAAAATTATGTTTTACTTATTAAACATGGTGATTTCCAGTTGCAAACTGTGTAAAGAACCAGAGGGTATTCTGAGACTTGATCTCACTCGCCGGGCCTCCTTTCAAGCACGGTGGCACCTTGTGGCGTGGCGTACTGAGGCAGTGCAGCAAGTGCAAGTTGCTGAAACCGCCACGTGCTCACCACTGCAGCGTTTGTGGCGTTTGTGTCATGAAGATGGACCACCATTGCCCGCCGCACGGCATGGAAGGAAGAAAGGCGATTGGATTCATTGTAGTGTCATGAGCAGTGGCTAGAGCATACATTGTGCTACACATTTATGCGGATTGAAAGTTCTAGGGTTGATGTGATGGCGTGTGCATATATATATAGTATATCAATCGTATATCATAGATACATGTCAACTCGCACTTATAATAATAGTTATACTTGATGTATCTTGATGTTGGAATGATTTCTTTGGCACGCAATTTGTGAACAACTTGGTAAACAGAAGCATCTGAGGTGGCTCAACAATTGTGTGGGTCACTCGGATGATCTTCGGCCTGCCTGTGTGTCTACAATGTGGTGATTTTTCCTGCCTATATGACCCAACAATGTTGATTTATAAGCCTATCAAGAATAGATATATCAGATATCTACCACAAGCCCAACAGTTTTCTGGAGTTCTGGTACCAACAATTCAAAGCGATTTCGTATGGCGGCGTCCTTTCCGTGACGGGGGGGATTTCGTATGGGGGAATCCCCAGTCGTCACCGATTGGACATGGTTAGACCATTGAGGCTTGTTCCATGGTCCTGTTCACACGTTACTGTAATGGGAAGAGACTCTTCCTCATGTTGCGTTCTTCATAGCGAATATAACTTATAACCTTTCAAACCGGAGCTTCCAAGGAGAAACCTTACTACATTTCCGAGTAATTAGATAAGTCCATAAAAGTCATACAAGTCCTTATTGGCAAGCAGCAACTGACCAATGTTTGTCCAAATTTTGCATTTCACATACCGAGAAACATCTGCAGTCATGCCTTGGGTCATGTGCATCTCAAGAAGTGTTGACCACAAAATAGGGGCCACGATGCATTTTCATCATTTTTGATCAACAACGGCATTTTTGATCACCTTTAATCAGCCCACATTTGCGGTTTGTTACTGGCAATGACGAATGATGATCCTTTTAATCAAAGCATGCTTTCCTTTTGCAAAACGTCGAGGCATTGCCAACTATAGCTGCTTGGACAGCCAGACGACAGATGGGTGGAATTTTTCACTGGGATGAGACCAACGGACTACAGCTGTAGTCGCCGACAGAGTCATGTTGGTCCGTAGTCAGTGTAAAGTCATACCCTTTGGTTGTGAAAAACGTAGCGATGAAGAATCACCATTTTTGATAGGTATGTAAATCATAAATCATCTACAAATGGGCTATTTTCCATAGCTATGTTGAACAACCAGAGGGTAGTCCTCTAATCATCACGAAATCATGATACAGTAACCGCTTTACATTCATGATATAGAATTCATCAATCCTATGTCATCATCGCAGACTCAGATTACCACTGTGAAGACACATGCGCCGAGGATACTTCTTCCTGTTTCTCTTCTTCTTGGCGCAAGCTTGCCTTTTCATTGATGTGGTGTAAACCTCAGGTTTAGTCTCTTCAATGGCTACGAATCCGAAGCCATGGGTCTTTCTCGGGTTTGGACGGTTTTTTGGTGTAATGTTGAGCAGCGCAGTTTTGGTTTGTTCATTTCATATGGAAAATACATCTGAGAATTTATTGTACCTTGTATCATGTTGATTTTGAGGAATATCAATATTTAGTAGTGCGTGTAGCTACATGACTGAAATTCTTCCAGGACCGCAATGATCGGCATGTATGGAGTCTTGAAAATTGTTAGAAATGCACCAGGTAACATGTTCGACGCAGCTGAGGTCTTGGGGATATTTTTCTATGACATTATTTTTACATTTGGTCGCAGAGGAACTCGCTCTTTTCGAAACTACATCATGATGTCATTTATGCACCTTGGAGTGAGTCTTCTGGTTGGAGAGGATTTGGCATTTGCGTCGTTTTTATCTTCGATTTCTAATGCAACATTAGTCGTTATTTTTTGTTCCAGTTGAAAGGGGTTACTTCTATCTTGTGAAATCCATTGTTGCAGCCGGGGTTGGTACATATACATATTACCAGCAATTTTTGACAGCAGACATGTCTAAGGTTGTAGCTGATGAATCATTCCCTGCAAGTAGTGTTCAGCTGTTGAGTTTTCAGATTCGTTAAAACTGACACGTGCCCTGGGAATATTTGCATGCACGGAGCCGTGTGATGCCTTGTGCATATTTTTTGGCACGTCTCCCCTGCACTTCTCTCTGGGACAGTTTGGGACCAAATATATTCTGCACGAGTGAGTGGCTGGGTGTTGGTTTTGACATGTGTCAAAATTGATTTTTGCCATATGTCAGAGGATGAAGCAATATAACAAGCTCACGATTCGCCTTGAATTTCGCGTTTTTTTTTGTTTCACCAGAACTTAGGATTTGCGCTTCTATCTTTGCCGCCCTCTGTCTCCTTGGAGGGTTTCACTTCTACTTGGTGCCTTAGCGCAAGGGGAGCTGGACTGGGTTTGGAGATCACAGGCTGGAAGAAAATCGACAGCTCCACCAGAAGACATGAGGATTTTTTACGTTTTGCTGAATTCCAATGAGCTCTCTTCAAATTTATGGGACATTTTTTTTGCGAAGAAAATCCTACTCAGCAACCTGGGAACGATGCCAAAATCCTACTGACTGAGTGTGTTTGTGTGTTCAGACTCGTCTGACTCGTCTGACTCAACGCTGATGAAAACAAGTGTCTACATTCCAATATTATTCCAGTGTATCAATCATATTCATTTAAATTCAGTTCGGAACATTATACGTATATATATATATATACACACACTCTAACTCTGACTAATTTCCATATCTACATAAATTCACTACGTTTTAAAACCACCAACTGCGATGAATTGAATTTTAATTGCCAAGGGACAGTCATCAACTCCCCGCGCTGCCTGGCTGCCTGAGATCCTCACGAATCAAACCACCATCGAGTTCCAGATCAACATGGTGCGTCGCCGGCAGTGCCGGAGGAACGGCGAGTCGCTGGGCGGCGGGGCAGCGCCCTTCACCCATGGTTTGTTCAAGGGAAAATCGATGGGATACCATGGGAGATCCAGAAATGGTGTTTTTTTCTGAGAAAATTATCATAAATGGAGGTTTATAGCTGGGAACATCATCTATAAATGGGGTATTTTCCAGCAAGCCTTGTTTGATTGCCAGAGAGTATATGGTCTGCCACGATGCGATGTTGTAAAGATGTGGAAAGAGATGTTGAAGACTTGCAAAGGCCTCGCCCCATGATATGTGCTACCCTTGCTGCAGTGCCTTCGCATCCTCAAACAAGATCTTTTCTCCATGTTCGGCCTGTCGTGGCTCACTAGACAAAATCGAATGAGCTACGAATCAGCAAACAACAGCCGCCTTAGGTTCTTCCGAAATCCTTACGACATGGGCCGCACCCGCAATTGCCAAGAAGTCTTCGGTCCGGAGCTGAAATGGTGGGGGGAGGATGGGATCGGGCTTCAAAAGAAGCCGTGCCCGCCCAATGAAGGTCTATCATTTTCAGCCCATACAGTAGCCCATTTTGCATCCGTACTCGTATCCCATAGTCCATTGATGTCCATTGGATCCTCATGATTGACCTAGCTGTCCACTGGTGGTGTCGTGACGGTGACGTGACGGGCCAAGGACCCAATAGCCTCTGGGGGCTCAAGTGGATGTTCCCGTACTTGGCCTCGAGCTCAGTGGAGCAACGGCAGTTTGGATGATGAATTACTTAGTGGATTAGTGGCTCATCCCAGCTAATAAGTGTGTAAAATCACTCCAGTTATAACTTTTTTTGTAACTGGACATTGCTACCACTTACCCAACTTATCACTAAATATCACTAATACACAACACACTGATGATTCCTGGGTGTGAGCCACCAAGTGAACCCGATGGATTTTGATGTCCAAGCTTGGTGAAGTTGTTTTTTTTTTTTTATGGGAATACCGCGGTATTTCTCAAGCGAAATCCCAGTGTTCGAGCTGAAAAGCACGGATCCGTAGTATGGATCTGGTGTTGGCATCTCCCGTGAGTCTCAACGAAATCCTTGCAGGATGGACATTTTCACTGTAAGAAGGGGGATCATTGGAGTACCCTCTGGTAAACTAACGTAAACTATGGAAAATCACAATTTTTAATGGGTCAATCCACTAAACATCACCATTTTCAATAGCTATGTTAGTTTACCAGAGTGTACATCCTGACTATAAAAATCTATAAACATGAAATCAGTCACTGTGGCATTCCTCAAGCACCAACTGCTTGTTTTTGTTCAGTCGATTGCACAGCAAATGATATCTCCAACAGAAGATTTTTGGATCCATGTACTTGACCCATCCTGACCCGTTGAAGCCAACGATTTGGAAGTCTTTCTGTACATATCCATTGAATTTCATGCCTGTGACCCTTCAATTTCAACCAAAAATGCGTTGTGGCCATCGAAGTCCCAGGCAGCGGCCCCAACTGGGGACGGGCTGAAGTACGCCTCCATTTGGGCTTCTGAGATATAGTACGGCTGGCAAATCTCCACAGATAGGGACCATGGTCTGATTTGGACATTACAACGGACAATAGGAAAAGAACTACACACTTTTCGCAGAAAACACCCATGGTTTTTCATAATATGCACGGAGTTTTGGAATAGTTTTGGAGTATGGGTCAAATTTGGGTAGACCAATCGTGGGATGCTACCCCAGGGCTTAAGTTTTAGCCCATACCCACATGTAGCTGATACAGTCTGGATAGCTGCAGATAGTTTTTGCGGTGCGACTCCAACTCCGTGAAATTCACAGGCCTTGGTGAAGCCATGCTCATCAACACACAAAGATGTGCCCTGGGAAACACTTGCAGGGTTGCAACGGCCCCGTTGCAAACAATATGGTTTCAGCGCGCCAAAAAAATCGCGGATCCGGGATCCAGGATGACATCCGGAAATGGCTCCTAACAAGTAGTGGGATCTAGTCAGCTCTCATCCAATCTCATGTTGGTTTATAAACCCATGAATACTAGTTCGTTATATCCCCCTAATCAACCCAACAGTTAATCAAGTTGCTGTATGTGCGCCAACTTAGACTAACTTTCTCGCTGCGCCTTGCCTGCTTTGTCATTTGCAGTCTGACAATGTGTCTGTTTGAATCTTTATGATGTGGGTGTGTGAAAATAAGGCCGGACCCCGCAAATGGATCCAAATGCCCAATTGAATAGAACAATTATTTTAAAAATCAATGCGAGGAAACTAGGAACCATGTACCATAATGTACCCAATTTTCAGACAGCTCGCGTTGAGCACTGCAGCACCAAGGATAAGATGCTTTTCTTGGCTGTCGTCACACATGAGGCACAGCTACTGCTGGGTGTTGCAGTTGTGCTCGGTGTTGGTTATGTTGGAGGTTTTATGGATGTGTCGCTGTATTTTTTTTGCTAGTTATGGGGATAGCTATCTGATATTATCTGGTTGTCTGATTCAACTTTCTCGTGGGTTAGTCTGTAGTAACCCCGCAAAAAAGATAGAAACGCTTTATTTTCCACTATGTTTATAGAATGGATGTTATGCACATTTGCTTGCTAGTTTACCAAAAACAATATACCCTTGGGTACAGTAATCAAGCGTGGCAATAGAAAATCACCCACTTTTACTTGATGTTCCCATGAAAACCTCCTCTTGTAGTGGATTTCCAATTGCCATGTTTGATTACCCAATGATTGGTTAGTTAATGTTAGTTATATAATATATACATATTCCATGAATATCCCATTAATAATTCTCCCATTAAACCCCTATGTCTTCATCTTTTTTGGTTATTTTTTGTGGGAGGATACACTGATATTATCTGTAACTTAACTATGATATAATATATACATATATATATATATACCATTCATATCCCATTAAACCACTATTAAACCCCCTATTAAACCCCTATTAAACCCCTATGTGTTCATCTTTTCTGGTGGTATATTTCTGTTGGGATATCCATGGTCACTACGGCACTACGGTCAGGAGCCCCCGCTGGCGGTTTCTGAGCTCTTGGATCGGGTCTACCAGGCGTGGCGCGCTTGTTGGCACTGGATTTTGTGTTGGAAACCAACAACAAAATGGAGATTTAACATGATTTAACCAACTTAAAGTGTGGATTTAACATGATTTAACCAACAAAAAGGGTGGGATTTAACCAACAAAAAATGGGATTTGACCAACAAAAAATGGGATTTGACCAAACCAAATCATCATATAATGGTAACACAATGGGAGAGACCGTGGATACCTCCTGTTTTGCACTTGATCAAATTATCTCGCGTGATGTCACTGGAATGATGGGACTAAGGGGAAGAATCCCCAAATGGCCGTATGATAACATGATATTATAATGATATTCAATAATCCCCAAATGTTTTTAGATTAGTGAATTATGATATTTCAGCCAGAATTTATATCATTGAGGTTGTAATATATTTATATGATTTTATATGAGTACTATGGGGTTATACTATTCACTGATCCACTGTTATAACATGTTATAATCCATGGGGTGATCTGACTAAGAACAACAACTATATCTAGTTTAACTATATTATACATACATATATATATATCTCATATCTGTACATTGGTTCATAAACTCGCTTGAATAATATTCACCCCTTCCCCCTAATATTAACAACAACATAACCTCCAAATGAATAGGTCCAGTACTAAAAAAGGATTTCATATTGGGGTGCAGGATGGTGCAGGAATTTTCATATGTGCCATGATCAAAAGGTGGATTGAATGAACCCGTATTTTTCAGGATGGTCTTTAAGGTTGGTCATAGCATCATCAATAGGGAATAATCATGGCCAAATAATATGAGGATTCCCGATTTTATGGTGGGATGATCATAGCCCATATATCATGTTATCGCGCATATTCTTGCTTCGCCAAAAAAAGTAACTGCGTATGTCATATATGCAGCAGCTTCTGTGCAGGTGTTGTTCAGATACTTGGGAGAGGTCAGCGAAGATTCGCTCCGACAAAACTTTTCAACAGTGCAACTTGGCTGCAGCTGTGCTGTGGTGTGTCAAATTGGATCACATCCTTTGCCAACAAAATGTCCTGGGAATTTTCTAAAAATGGGGTACATTCCTAACATCAAACACATCATCTACGACTGACTATGGGGATGATTCCCGGATGATTCCGAACATGTCCGAAGTCTAACAGGTACTTGCTGCTGGATGAGATGATTGACAGCGGCTTGCCCTTCACAACCGAAATGAACCGATTGGAGGACAGGGCGGGGCACGGAGGTTTATCGGTTTATCGCTGGGAAGTCTCCTAATTTATAGCTGGGGAAATCGGCGAAAATGGAGGCTTGCTTGCCCTCTGGTAAACTAACATAGCTATTGAAAATTGTGATTTATAGTGGATTTATGCATGAAAAATAGTGATTTTCCATAACTTATGGTAGTTTACCAGAGGGTATAGGGAAAATCTATAGGAAACTCATGGGAATTAAGATCCAAATAGAGATTTCTAGCTGGGAAAATCATATCGAACTCCCTGGGCGTTGTTCCGAACGACGGATTTTCGCCCAGGGGCGGAAACAGGAAACTTGGCAGAATGTTGGAGTTACTCAAATTCTGGAGAAATGACCTCCAAATGATTTCCAACATTCTGTCACTGCCAGGTTTTTGGAAAAACCTTTGGAATTTTGTTAGCACACCGCAGAAAATCCTTCGATGAGTTTTCGCAGTTTGATCCATCCCAGGTGAAGTTGAGTTTTTTTGGTGGTAAAAGCTATCCGCTGACATGGATGAAATACGGTAGGCTTATGGCAGTTTTCAACAGTTTTTGTAATTTTCTGGTCGTAAATGCCATGAAATGTCCCAGATTTGCTTGTTAACACCCATTCAAATCCATTAACATCCCATAAAATCCCATAATATATACATATATATATATAGAGTGTATGTATATATCTGGGTGAATTATAACGACCTCACTGTTCTCCCTCACTAGAATCATGGTTAGTAAGGATAATCATCCCAAATGGCCGAACTATTCAGGTTAGTGAATTATTATAATTTACCATATATATATATACTGGTTGGTGGTTTGGAACATTTTTTATTTTTATTTTTAAATATATTGGGAAGAATCATCCCAACTGACTAATATATCTTCAGAGGGGTAGGTATACCACCAACCAGTATATTATATATTATATATAGATATTATTATTATTATTCTTATTATTATTCTTATTATTATTCTTATTATTATTATATATATATAGCTTGTTGAATCCCACTAAAAGCCATGAAATCCATTGAAACTCCCTATCTCCACTCCTCGCCGCTCGCGCTCGCACGGCCGCAGTCCATCATTGCGCCTCCCTCAGCCATTGGCAAGGTGGTGCAGGCCGTCACGGTCACCGATGGTAAAATGGAGGTAGCTACCATATCTGGTTTGGTAATTATGGGGATGTTCATGGTAGATGTAACTAACTAACTTATTCATGGTAGATGTTTATTTAGTTACCATATCTGGTTTGGTAATGTAACTATGGTTTATGGTAGATGTAACGAACTAGTTGATGGGGATTAGTTCATGGTTTATAAACCAACAAACACTGGTTGGTGGTTTGGAACATGAATTTTATTTTCCCCAATAGTTGGGATGATGATCCTATCTGACGAACTCATATTTTTCAGAGGGGTAGGTATACCACCAACCAGATATTAATGAGGCCCATTTTTTAGGGCTATGTAAGAAAATGAATACACACAAGTTTAATATGGCTTAAAATTCATGGTAATGTTGGGCTCTATTTGATCCTTGTTTTTTTCATTGGTCTTGTGGTGATGAAATATGAGTATAATGCCCATAACCTTGGTGAAAAACTATTGGGTCTAAGGTTATGGTTTATAACTCATATGAGGAAATGAGATGAAATGAGGATATTGTATCGGAAATCATGGGGAGATTGCATGGGATGATTTTTCAGAGATTGCATGGTGATATTGGTAGTTTAAGAGTTTGGAAATTGCCATGGCCCATTTCGTGAAGATGATTTACCGTGCTTGAAAAAAAAAGTTCGCAAACTGTAAGAGATAACCAGAGGGTAAGCAAGTTAGAGTCCTGGAGGTAGGCTGCATTCACTGAGTTCGAAAGCAACGAACTTCCAACCAACACATCTCAAAATCCTTTAAATCAAATGCTCAATCATCGCCAAGTCTAGCTAGCTGATTCATTCGATTTAGGCACAACACCCAGGTATTCGCAGTAAGGGTTTCCCTTCTACCCACTGTCAAACATGGAAATTGTATGAAATTGTAAATCCCCGAACTAAATGGAGGCTTCTAGCCGGGAAAATCAACTATAAATGGGTGATTTTTCAGCAAGCCATGATGCCATGGAGCTGAAAAAACCGGAGGGTTTTATTCCCATTCATATCCCATGATACCTCCATTGTCCCATGAAATCATCATTCAAAATCCCATGGAAAATGCCAATAACATCCATAAAAATATCCATCTTCCCAAAAAAATATCAAACAAAATATCCCAGTAAATCCCATGAACCCCGAAAATTCTTGTTAGGAAATCCTGGTGTTAAATGCCACGAGATTCACTTATTTCATGCATCGAAACTGTCAAACACCAGAGTTAAAACGAGCTGCCTCCCTAGGTGGCAGAATTCGCGCACTTGCGCACTTGAAGAACAGACGCGGATGGTTGTATGGTCATATAGATTAATATGTATTTGTATCTATACATATCAATATATCCTGTACATATACATGTATTATGTACATATACTTACATACATTAATTACATTATCACATTATATAACATAAGATAAGATAAGATAATATACCACATAATGTAAATATAACAGAACATAACGTTACTGACATTGCATTGCATTACATTTCATTATATGACATGACATGACATTATATACATTACATTGCATTACATCACAACACATCACATTACACTACATTACAATACATTAACATTACATTAGCATTACATTACATGACATGACATTACATTACATATATTACTTCATATCACATCACATCACATCACATTACGTGACACATACACTACATTGCATTATATTACATTAACATTACAGTAACATTACAATAACATTACATTAACATCACATTAACATTTCATTAACATCACATTAACATTACATTAACATTACATTAACATTACATTAACACTACATTAACACTACATTAACATTACATTAACATTACATTATTATTACATTAACATTACATTAACATTACATTAACATTACATTAACATTACATTAACATTACATTAACATTACATTATCATTTCATTACCATTACATTAACATTACATTATTATTACATTAACATTACATTAACATTACACTAACATTACATTAACATAACATAACATTAACATTACATTACGTTGCATTTTCATTGCATTGCATTCCATTCCTTTCCATTACATTACATTACAATACAAACATACATAGTTGTCACTTGTCAGCAGGCAGAAGTACACTAATTGCGGGCCACTTAAAATTGCAGCAACAATTTCTCCAGGCTGTTTCTGGCAGCAGCACTCAAGTGCTGTCAGATGTTCCCATTGAGGCTGCTGGTCAGGTGCCTGATTCTATGGGTCCAAAATCGCTCGGTTCGAATCATCTCGTTTTGCCCATTGAAATTACGAGAGGGGTGAACCCCCAATCTTAGGCAAAACGATGAGTCCCAGATAGAGTGGGGATCGCAGATTTACGCAGCTGCTGCCAGAGTCCCCCGTCATAGTTGCCAAAGATCATCAAAGATCTCTTTCACCCCTAGGATACTGAACAACCAGAAAGCAATCATATGGGTACCGCTCAAAAAAGGGGGGCCAATAGACTCACAGATTTGGGTCAATTTTGACATTACCCCATGCAATTTGGGGGGAAAAGAATTTTGAGCCAGAGCCAGAGCTGTTGTTTGATGTTTGATGATGCAGATTTAAAAAATGCCACCAGGTGAGAAGGAACAGTCAAAATCTATGAAACATTGCTTGGCTGAACAAGCTTTCTGAGAGTGCACCAGGATTCTCAGCCAGCTACGTTCTAGTGGGAAGCTACGTCTGTAGCCATTGCCTCACGCAACGCAACGTGTGAGGCAGGGCCCTTGGGAGCTTTAACCTCTGCCCTCAGTGGCATGTCGTAACCTGGCTGATTCCCACCAGTTGGATGTGTAGAGACTGGCTGTAGATCAACTAAGGCACAGCAGCATTGGGGGAGCTTCGGCCGAGGTGCTGTAGCTGAAATCCAATGAGATTTCAATAGATTTGTACCGTACCCTGGAGCAAGTGGAGTGGCCTCTGAATTTCCGGCTTGTTCTCAGGCAAAACTGTTTTGTGGAGTAACCGTAGCATCAGTTGTTTCACAAGCTGGGAAACCGGAATTTGCGCCAAAACATAGCGTTGAATCAGGTGAATTTTCTGAACACGTATCCAATTTGAAATTTGGGTTCTCTGCGACCAAACTATCAATAACTATCAGAAATTCATAGAAAACCATACGCTTTTATCAAATGATAAGTACATCCGCAGCAGCTTTTTCCAGCCGCGGCAGGTCTGGTGGCGACGGCAAAATGTCGTTTATGGCTCCAACGAGGCGCTTAAGTGATAAAGTTGATCCAATCAGCTGCCATTGGACCTGGCTTATGGTTTAGGCTACCCTCTGGTAAACTAACATAGCTGTAGAAAATAGCCCATTTATATCCATTTATAGTTGATTTACCTATGAAAGATGGTGATTTTCATTGATTTTCCATAGCTATGTTATTTTACCAGAGGGTATATCTCACCCAAAAAAGTTACACACAAAAAGTTTCATTGACCAGTTAAAAAAAACCTGGGGGATCAGAATTAGAAAAAAAACCCAAATAAAGAATATCCAAAATCGATAAATTTTATGATTCCTTTGGTACCCCAATTTTATCCAATTTTGACACATACTCAATCATGATCATATGCCCAGTTTGGGTAGCTTGCTGACCAGCCATGGGTTATGGCTTCGGCTGGTTGGTGGATTCAATGAATATCAACGAATCATTCACACTGATTCAATTGAACATGAATTATCACCAACATTCATTCATTGAATGATTTCATGAATCTTCTGAAAATCGCTACCTGGCAGGTCACTGGATCATGGAATGATATGGTGACTTTGTTCAGTCGCCAGGTTTACGTTGACATTGTGGAAACCATCAGCTGCATTTGCAACAGCACAGGGAATATGGTGCCTCGTCCCGTTGGGCCCGGGCGCGGCGCGGCCTTGACTCATGGGGCCCACTGGTCGGTGTTTCATCAGATCTTCATCAAACAGCAATAGGGTGTGCATTTGAAGACATTTGAATGCATTTGAATGGAAGGAATCTTCTGTGAAAACCATGAGAATCCATGAGACCTAAGACCTATAAATATCATTAAATTTCTATAAGCCATGATCCTGCGTCGGTCCTTTTTCATTCCAGCAAAAGCCGGTTGTGAGCCTCAGATTTCCGGCGGTGTCAGTGGCGAGATTTTGATCAACAGCAAGCTGAGTGGTGTTCCAGAGGCACGCCATTGGATCTGTATGGATCCGTGGATGGAAATATGAAGAAATCCATCCTGCACGAGTTGGACACATTTGACAACTATCAAACATTCTCTGGTTGGTGGTTGGAACATTTTTATTACATTTTTTATTTTCTATAATATATGGGATGTCATCCTTCCCATTGACTTTCATATTTTTCAGAGGGGTTGAAACACCAACCAGTTCTCAAACACTCTAAATTTTCTGAGATTATAACACGGAATAACCATACATCGTGGCAATCAAAAATCGTTCACCGGGTGACAGGGTTTGGGAGAATTGCATCGCAGATGGAATGATGGACCATTGCCTTTTCATGGACTGCATCAACTACTACATACATCATGATACATCATGATATATCATGATATATCAAAACATATCAAGATATCTCAAGATATCTCATGGTTGTCCTCTATGCTTGGCACTTTTTGCAGGCATACGGCATACTCATGCCTTCATCAATGTCACTGTTTCACCCTGCAGGTTCTGCTGACCTTGCGAAACCCTGCGGTGCTTCAGAACGTCTCGTTCCACCCATGCGTTCCTGCACCCAGTTGCGGGCGTGCAGCCACGTATGTTTGTTTGGTCGCAGCTTCTTTATGTGGCGTTGCAGAGACGTTTTTCAGAATTGAGTTCTATGTCCAAAAAATACAGGAATTGCTTATCTTTGCAAATTGGTGTTTGCTTGGTTCATGGTTGATTTGTAACTGCCACCCGCGATGACGTGCATAAATCTGTTCTCGCAACAAGTGTTTCTTTCTTTTGCTGCCGAGACATGAACGGTCTAGGACCACGATTTTGAGCTTGAAGGGATGCCTCACAGATTCCAATCTGATTTCGTGGCCCCTCAGGTCAGGCTTCCACGATTCCAGAGGGACAAGGTGCTGTGATTTGGATATCGTGCGGGATTTTTGTCCACTAACAATGCCATACATCAAGATACCCTCAACATTGAAGCAGATGGTGTACAGATGTTGGCAAACTTATCAGGTGTTTGACGGTCAATGTTGGTCAGTGACTGCTTCTGGAAAGTCATTTCACGCCATGTTACGTTTGGAGGGCTTGGTGTCATCAGTAACGACTGGCGCTGAATGTTTGATGCTTGTCAAGGAGATGACTGGCACATGCATTGATCAAGTCCGTGAAGAACAACCATCGCCATGTCCTTTCCACATCTTTCCACCTTTCCTATCCTTTCCAATGGAAAAAAACAGGTCAACAACTCCGCTTGCGTCCCAAAAAAAGCATCGCGCAGTCGCAGGCGTTATCCTTCATCCCTCCGGACGGTGAGTTTCCCTTGGCCTCGGTGTCATGGTCAAGTCGTCACTGGATTGGGGGTACCACAAAGGGTACTGAAATGTTAGGAAACCTCCGAAATCAGCACGCAAAACATCTATTTATTTTATACGTTAAGGGTAGCACCACAACTTGCAACTTGAGATGCGAAGTGAAGGAAAAAGCTGAGCAAGCGATGTTGGATCTTAAGCGTCTTATCCCCCAATTCACTCCCATTAACATCCATTAACCCCCAACCCCATGGTAATCCCATGGTATCCCATGGGGCCATGGGGGTCCTATGGTGCCGCCCAGTACTGGATTCCGGACACCACCATGAATCTGCCTTTTCACTTCACTGTCTCGGTGAACTATCACTCAGACCATGGAAAGTTGCAGGTGCTCACAGTGGCTCACCTCGGGGAGGTTTTTAGGGCTGGGAAATGCGCAATCCTTTCATGTCATGATTGTCAAACAGCAGAGGGTAACTCTTGTCAAGTCTGACAGTCTGGAATCAAGATGCCGCGCTGATGCCTAATATGTATATTTATATGTAGCCTTGTTTCATCATTAGTAAATGCATCCTAGGCGGTGAAATTGAATTGGCACAGTTTCTCAGGGTGACAACTCTATTCTGGTCAACGTCTTGTTGTCGTTTTGGACGACCGTTGCGCGTGTGACACGTGTCACGGCTGCGGCACAGATTGCGGCCAGCCCAAAGCTTGCTGTGACCATGCAGAATAAGCAGATGCTGATTGACAAGCCGCTCAGCCAGATGTCATGAGGGGCAGCGAATCAAACTCTACATTTGATAGGGGTTGATACCCGATGTGGTGTGAACTTTGTTTTTCTCTTTTCGGTGCACATCACGATATCACTTAATTATATTCATGATGGGATACTATATGATATTAAATTTGTTTGGTACTCTCATAATATCAACCGTGGATTCATAAAACCCTAGGCTGTTTAATTAGGCTGGGTACATTTGGGTACCATAATTAAGTATAACATATATGATCACTAGTTGGAGGGTACTCTCCGTAATGAATAAACCATAATAGTTTATGAATCCGGGGTTGATATTGATATTACTGGGATACCTAAGAAACCGTGAGAACATCATAGAAAGCCTCCAGGCAGGTGCAGTGGCAATTTGAGACATATTCCCAGTGAGGGCAATGAAAACCGTAGGGTCGTGTGGTTGAAAGGGCTTGATACAAAAGCCATTGTGTTAGTTTCAAGGAAATATACAGGAAACCATAATTAGTTTCAACCAATTGAATCAGATCGAAATAGTGAATGATCACTATTTTAGTATAGTGTTTTTCTTTTATTTCCTTGGGCTCACGATATTTCAGATTATTTCATATTCTTTCAACAACATCCAGTTGCACGACCACTTGGCCCCAGGTTTGTGGTAAGCATTCGCTTGCCTTCCTCCATTGCCTCAGCAAGTTTGGTGCGCTGCACCTGGCGGACGATGGAACATCGCCATTCTTTATACCCTCTGGTTATTTAACATAGCCATGGTATAGATGGCCCATAGAATAGATGGTTTACCTATTAAGAATGGTGATTTTCCATGGCTATGTTAAACAACCAGATGGCAGGTCAATCAACTATGGCAGATGTTTTCAATAGCTATGTGTGAAAAATTGCCAGAGGCTATGTCAGAAAAGTTTGAAAAAAACACCATTTTTTTTTGTGTAGGGAAGGTGATGATAAAGCATCAAATTTTGGGGTTGGCCAATATCTTCAGACAAACCTGGCCCACATGAGCTCCGCAGGCGAGTGAGGGTGGTAGCATCCGATTTCATGAAGATTCCAAGGTGGGGCTGGGCTGTTGCGCTGTCAGTCTATGACTGTTCGAAGCGATCAAAAATAGGTAGTTTATGGTAGTTTGGTATGATCCTCTAATGGTTACTAGGAACTTCCACACCCTCAGTTGCCTTGTGATTTCAATGCTTTTCCATGCTTTTCCATGTTTTTCCACTCTAAGATGAAGCAAGCCGAATTTGCGTTCTGGGATGCTGAAGTCCTAAGTTCGACATGTCAAAATTGGATAATGAAGACTGAAGAGCTGGATTTAGATGGATTTGGATGGATTTGGTATGATTCGGTAGCAATACTATTGATTCACGGAAATGTGTTGATGATTGTTGATGGAATTATGTCCGGAGGGGACAACTCAAACACCATCGGTGCAAAGCACATCGAATCGCTACTGAAGGGTTTTGAGCAGATGCAAATATACCCAAGATCAGACATCAATCTGGCTGGTTTCTTATATAGATGTCTGGTGATGAAGAACTTGTTGTATTTTCTTTTGGTATAATTACTGAGAGTGAGTGCTTTAGATAGCTTCGAATGCCTTTTTTGGATCTCAAAAAGCAGCACCACTTGGAACGAAACTCACACGCCTTTGTGGCTCAGGTGGTTGTTTGGAACCTGGGCAAACTGGCCAGCCAGGCTCGCGCAGAGCAGAGAAAAACGTGTCCAAACATGATGCCCAAAAAACCAGTGGTCAATCCTTGCTTGACTTACTAAAAAGAATATAATGTTGAGAGTTGAAATATCCCCTGTTGCTAGACAATCCAATCGACTCATGAACATTCATGAACGAAAGGGTGTTACAGAAATATCAGAAATGTGACTTCAGAATACTTCAGATATTATGACCCAATCATGACCCCAGAGCCAATTATGACAAATGAAATAAAAGGGCCAACGCCCTGGTGCCGCCGACACCCCCTTTAAAGGGGGGGGCATGGATTACCGAATACCTTTTGGTCATGGTTTGATGACAGTGTGGTGGCTCAGAACATCAAACAACCAGAGCAATCGGTGGAACAAAACATGCAGAGTCAGTGGGCCCGGCTTTGCCTTCAGTGGAACGAAAGGTGCCCAACAACAGTTGCAAGACCCGGAACAGATAGCTGGGCCGAAAGAGTCTATGTGTTACAGGTCCTGAAACTGCCGTTGGCCACTTTTCGTTCTCTGAGGGCACGGCCGGGCCCAAGGAATCTATCTGCGCCGGGTCTTGAAACTGTCGTTGGGCACCTTTCGTTCCACTCAGGGCGAACAGGCCCAAGGAATCTATGCCTTCAGTGGAACGAAAAGCGTAGAGTCCGTGGGCCCGGCCTTGCCCTCAGCGGAACGAAGGGTGCCCAACGGCAGTTTCAAGACCCGCAACAGATCCAGCCGTGCCCTCAGTGGAACCAAAAGCGTAGAGTCCGTGGGCCCGTTGCCCTCAGCGGAACGAAAGGTGCCCAATGAATCCAATGGCAGTTTCAGGACCAGTAGCAGATAGACTTTTTGGGTCCAGCGGTGCCCTCAGTGGAACGAAAGGTGTAGGGTCCGTGGGCCCGGGTTTGCCCTCAGCAGAACGAAAGGTGGCCAACAGTTTCATGACGTGTAACAGATAGACTCTTTGGGCCCAGCCGTGCCCTCAGAGAACGAAAGGTGCTCAACGGCAGTTGCAAGACCCCGAACAGACAGACTCCTTGGGCCAGGCCGTATCCAACGGCAGTTTGAAGACTCGCCATATAGCAGCTTCGAATCTCCATAAAAACAGTGAGCGGCTTGTTTTGGCAGCGTCCTTCTGCCGTGGTTGCAGCCGTGAAGCCATGGCAACAATGCCTATAAAGCTGCAACGGAAAGTTTGCGGGGTTTAAAGCATTGCCGAAACGTGCCACACACAGCAGTTTCGAAACCCTGGTACGGAAAGGGTTTGGAGATGTCGCACACCTGCGGTGATGCCGGGCGCCGCCTCGCCTCAGCCAAGGCTAGGCAGGGGTCGGCGGATATCATAATATATCATAATAAATAAGTGCTACAATCATTCCAATTATGACGTCAGAGCCAGTCGGCAGTTGCACCAGGAGAGCAAGGCCGAGGGAACCTTGAACTATGCCACGGACCCCAAGGCTGTGGATCGACCCAGTGGATCCCAAGAGTTCCCGGAGTTGAGAAAATTTTAACCATGTCTATATTAGTACCAACCAGAATCTTTCAGAATATATCAAGAATTTACATTCTGATAAAATTTAAGAAACCAGAATCTATCAGAATTTTGCATTTATATAATGAATTTGACATGTTGTATAAAAAGTGAGGCGCCCAAAGGATAGCTGAGTTGACGCACATAACTTGCGAAAAACCGTTTGGGCCTCACTTTGTACATCACAGTATCTTTATATATTTTTACGTTTTTTTTTGGGTTGCTAATGTATAGAATCGCCCTGCCGTAGGATGGGTCACCCCAGATTCCTTCCGAAGAGAAAGCCACTGCGCAGCTGGTGGGTGACCTAGTGCACCTGTACGTCGGCACTAAGGTATGGATCAAATATGATGCAAATGGGTCCCGAATTGGGGGAGACCGCAAAAATGGCAAATTTGTAATTACTGTACTTGGCTGGGGAAATGAGGGTTTAACACCATTGGATTTGATGAGATTTGGATGGATTTGGGCGATTTTTTTCCAACATCTAACCGGAAGGTATTAATTACAGTCGATATAGTTTGGAGATTTGCATTGTTGTCGGGTAGGGTATGGTAGGAGTCCCATCAGCGTCAAATTCAGCGACCATATGCCCGATCAGCATCATCCCAAGACGCCCTTACGGATTTGACCAAGTGTTTGGAGGAACGGAGGAACTGGTCTCTGGTAGATTCTGGTAATTACTGACAAAGTCCCGCAGAATTTTGGAACTGTCAGAGCTTTGCCACGTCAACACTCAGTCTATCAGTGCAGCAGTTTTTTGATTTTTGTTAATTTGTAAACCATCATTAAGCCACAATTTTTGATATTTGCTTGATCTGTCTTCATCCATAATTTGATCCATTTGCTTTGACTGGCGCCTTGAGCTATGCCTGCGCATAGCTACAGGCATTCATCATCAAAGGATGGGTTCTTTCAGGTTCCGGGGTGCTGTTGGGGTGACTTCCATGAGTATAACCATGGCAACGACATGTACCTCCATAAGATGAAACATATAACCCCTAAACATCCCTAAACTATGGCTATATATCCACTAAGTTCACTGGGTTTAATTTCCGGCGAAGTTGACCCGTTTTTTCCTCGCAAGTTTTGGCATTCAAAGAGCGTCAGATGTGGTGGGACATGCTGATTTAAAGAAAGGGGTCTAGTGTAAGACACAACGGATTCATAGGAAATTACATCCTGCTACTCGGTGTGATCGATGCTTTCGAGATCTTTCGAGTTCGTTAGTCTACAAATCAACAGAAATCAACAGAAATCAACAGAAATCAACTGTCCCAACAGTGTCTGGATTCTTTTTTTCGACCGTTGACCTCTTGATGGGAAGCTCGGCGATCTCCTCGGCAGGGATACGGCTGGATGCATGTGATGTGAGCAGCATCAACTACACGCCTTACAAAGCATCCAGGCACCCGACGTCAGCGACGTCGAAAATTGGACCAGTTTTGGATCCGTAGTTGATGGAGTTTATGGGACTTGGGTATACATGCGAAAACAACCTTGAGAATTTCACATAGCTATGGAAAATGATGGAAAATGGCCTATTAATCTACATAATAGATGATCTCCCACTTAAAATGGTGATTTTCCAGTTCGAAAACTGTTGAATTTAACGACGAGGGATGCTTCAGTCTAAGCCAACTATCACAATATGGGCTTATTTCAGGTCACCACTACAAAGCAAAACGTGTCCTACGGAGTTGTTTTGGGTTGTGTAGACACCGCAGTTTGCAATCAACTCAAGAATACTTCTTAAATATTCTATTCTATGAGTTTCTTGATATGGGCAACAATATGCAACAATAATCATGCATATATTTGAGTTTCCTAAAATGGGGGTACCCCCAAATCATCCATTTGAACTATGTGTAACTTGTTTTTTCCATTATAAACCAACCATTTTTGGGTACCCCCATGACTTAGGAAACCTCTATTTCGGCAAGTGATTGATTGGGTGAGTGATTTGCATAATCTTGCATCTTTCTTTCCATCTGGAGAAGTCCGACGACATGTTTCGTTCAGGTACACCACAACTGCTGGAAAAGTGGAGTATCGGTCACTTGGCATCAAATCCCATATTCTCCCGGGCCTTAAATGGCCATAATGGGGACATACAAAAACATATGAAATAGTGAACATAGTGAACATAGTGAAGTGGTTGGGAATTAAAGCCCAGCATACGCCAGATGTATCGGGCTAGGCTGTTGATCTTGTTGATGTCCTGGATTTGCAGAGAAAAAGAGACGTGAGAAATGATTTTTTACATGGATGTACATGGTATCCACCGGGCCCCAATACATTTCCCAAAAGGACATCTGTTAGATTCTGTTAGTAAGAATGGATTGCATGAATCTGGTGGACAAGCTCAAAATAGCTGGAGATGGAGGTGCTATTTCATGGGTTTTATGCAACGTATTAGCATTCGTCACCAAGTCCATTGCTAGAGCAAGATAATGACAAGGTCACCTCTTGTGAGATTCTGGAACACCCAACACCTGGCCAGTCGCCTTCGTCAATTGACAAATGGGATTTTAATGGGATTTTCCATGAAATAAACCAACTATTTTTGGGATACCCCCATGACTATGGAAACCCCCATTGGAACTGAATGAACGAGGAATGACTGCAGGAATGTCTCCAAAGGTTGATTCCAATCTATTCTCACAGCATTAATACAACATATTACAACCAATATGGGTTTGTCTGAAATAGGATACCCCCAATCGTTTATCATCATTGTCCCCATTTTGCCATTTGGGGGTACACCATATTACCCAACAATCATCAGTCTCAGTCTATTGTAAATCTCCCCATGAAATATCTCCATTATATTATATATTACCATCATATTCCGGTGGCATATACCCATCATATTACCCAACTGACCATTATATACAACCTGAACAAAGCAGTCACAAACGCAGCTTCCAGCAGCCCATGGGGGCCTTGAGGATTGCATAGCGACGAGGCCCTGGCGCTTGCGGTGTGAAAAGTCGAAAAGTCTGCGACCTGCGGTCGGAACTTCCACGAAATGAAACTCTTCACACCGCTGGAATGATGACGTGGTGAAGTTAGTCGTCTAGTTGCAACAAAATGGCTTTGTCGAAGAATGTTCCTAACATGGCAATTTGAATGTTAAAATGATGAGCCAGTGGATGGAACCGGTTGCCCTGTTTTTAGACTAACCCAAATGCAAACGATTTACAGTACACTTATATAAAAAGATGATTCGTTCAGCACATATATATAGATATTTTTTATTTATATATATATAACATTACATACGATATTGCCGGAAGAGGCCATCAAAATTTTCTCAGCAGCTCAGAAGTACCATCTCAAAATTGCTGGAAACTTGACCACCAGTGAGGAGCGAATCATGTGTCTTAACTGCTGAGGGTCTTGAATAGGTTGCCACTTCTTGGGACACGGACTAGGTCTGCCATGCGTTGATGCCTTCGTTCGACTTTCCCAGCTTGGACTCATAGAGGAAGCCGTGAAGCAAGAAAGAGCATCCCAATCAATTGGGCCAAGTTAACATAGCTATGGACAATCAGCATGTTTAATGGGTAAATCCACTATAAATGGCCATTTTCAATAGCTATGTTAAATCAGGTGTGCATATTTGTCATAGGTAAATCCTCATTTATCCTCTAACTAAACGGGCTAGACCATAGTTCTCTAAGAATTTTACCAAAAGGCTATTCCAATTGTCTATCATGCATCCAGTGTTGGTTATTTTCCCACTAACATGTATTAACCGCCATGAACCGAACATCGAAACACCAGACACCAACGTTGGGTCGCCCAGTGAGCTTCGCCATGACGGCGCAGTCTCCGCTTGCGCGATTTTTTACGAAGAAGGAGCCTGTCAGTTCACCGCCGCAGACGCCGGCGCAACGAGAGGAAAACAAAGGACCAGAAAGTGCCTTGCTACTCCGATCCCGAAAATTGAAGACCCACCGGACAACGCAAAAAAATAACAAACGAGACTCAACAGAGGTGTCTTGGGGGGGTATTGATATTGGGGTGAAGGCATTAGTGGTTTTGCATTTCGTGTCGGAAGCAAACTGTTTGCAAACATCGAATTTGTTGTTTGAAAACAGGTCTTCTTCAGAGGTTTTTTTTAATTTGGACCAAATCATCTCAACCAAAACAGGTACCTTCCTGATCCTTCCTGTAGACGAACATAGATGTGGAAATCCCACCATTTGTAGATCATTTTTCTAGGGGGGAAACCAGGGGTTTTTCTCTGTGATTGAAGTAACATCTATTTATTTCCAGAGCTTGACCATCATCATTTTCTTGCCTCCTAGTGGCGTTTATTGCACCCCTATAAACTCAAATTGCTAGTGCCAAGCGAACAAAGGCAAATCATTCATTCCAAAAGCATTTTTCGTTGATGAAAAGAAACATGATACTTATACAAATCCTAATTGTTGATGATTTGATGGTCAAATCACAATTCTTGTTGGTTAAATCAGTTAAATCGTCCTATTCTTTGTAGCAACAAGCCACATTTTTGTTGATCAAATCAGATCAGATAGCCCCTGATCCTCACCAGCCTTGTCTGCTGATCAAAACACCATTCCGACTGGTGAAACCCCATTTGATTGCTCGAAGCCCAACTTGTGTTGGCAGAAATACTGTTTTGATATGTTTTGATTTTGGTTCTAAAACCATGTGGTGGATTCCTAAAATGGTGGTACCCCCAGTCATCATCCATTTGATTTTCGGGATTTCCCATCAAAAAGAACGTCGACGTCAGGTCACCCGGATGGCGTGCTGTGCACCCCGCCCTCCGTGCCGTCGCGCAAGCGGTGCTTGACCAAACAAGCGGACCAGCTAAGCACGGCGAAGAAACTGAAGGAGGTGCTGCAGATGGCGATCAAACGTGAAGTAAAACAACATCTCAAGGATGATGTGGGGTAGATACCACATGAAACCAGGATACTATATATCGATCACATTATATCACTAACATATAATATATAATATTGTATATATATATATATATTTACCAAAAAGATGCATTGTTGTTGTTGAAACATTGCCTGGATTCGCGATTTGTCGATGATTTACAGCCTATTTTCCCAATGGGAAATCCACTAGAAATGGGGAATCTCTATATAGTTGTAGGATGTTGTAGGAATAGTTTTGTTTTTTGTGGGGTCCTTAAGCAAATCCAAGATTATAATGCGACATCAATAGGAGGGATAATCTGGGGTGTATAATACCAATACGATCCGTATAATTGGGGTGTATTTTGGGGATTTCAATGGGGTTAACCCACAAAATATAGGACTTGATGGGGTACAATGGGAGGTACAGGTATATAACCAATAACATAGGGATCTAGTCAAGATTCCAGTGGGGTTTACTGGGGTTCATTTGGGTAAACCATGGGAATATAATGGGGATATCCCATGTACCAAACATCAACGCGGATAGTTTATTGAGGGTTTAATTAATCAACATCAATCAGGGATAAATTAAATGATGGTATACATTGCTAGGTGTTGATTGGACATTCAAGACTTTAAGCAACAACCATTGAGATTATGGTGCTGGGGGCGTCATACTGGGGTATAAGACCAATCATGCTATGTCATTATTATGGGGGTGCAATAGGAGTAATTAACCAACAGAAAAGGGGAGAAATAGGCTGCAAGATATGGTGATACAATACATGTTATTGGAAATGGATGGTTCACTATAATGGGAATTTCATGATTATTTTGTCATAGATTAATGTTACACCCTTTTAACCAGTATTGTTTAAGTTTTTTCATGTTTTTCATAATTACTTTTGCTTTTTGTGGTGCTCTTTGAAGCGGGGAATCCTCCTAACATGTGGTGATTTAGTCAACAATTAAAAGTGGGATTTCACGACCAAAATCTGGGGTCTGCTGGGAAGTCATGAAAATTGTGATCATGAACCAATGCTGAATATGGACATATGGTGATATCTTGCAGGTGAATATCTCCATATTCCAGAATACTCAATTGTGCCGCCCGTGACTTTCCCTCCTTTTGCCGCAACTGACGTGATGAATCCAACCGTGATTTCAGCGATCAGACATACGAGATTCACAAAGAAATTGTGGGGGGTCACCCATATTGTTTCATCCGCTGGGTTCATCAGCCATGTGGTTTTCCAGAAGCAAAAACAACATGTGGCTGCGGCTTTGGATTGGTGTTTGGTTTGGCCGTTTGGCCCAACTTTGTTCACACAGGAAGTGCCCCAAACCGCTGCAGTGCCTAAGGCCAGGTGCGGGAAATGCAGATTTGGGACTTTAATCATCAAACATATATAACATATGGATTCAACCAGCAAAAAATGTGATATAGTCCACGAAGAGCATTTGAATGCGTGGGATTTGGTGGTTTTGCATGATGGAAAACACATCTCATTTGTTGGTGGTGCTCAATCGCTTCACTCCGTAGCAAAATTGGCTGTCCCTTTGAAGAGGAAAGGAAAGTGATGGATTCGATTTATCAAGACTAACAATGAGATAAACCCTATAGGCCCTATATATCTATATATATATATATGTATACACAAGAAACAAACCCAAAATCACAATTTTTACGGGTGGTATAAAACCATCCCCAGCTGCTAGGTTTATGGCATTGGGTGGCCCACATAAAAGAGATGAGTCGTTATCTTGTAATAATCCAGTTGTTTCCTAGAGTTTATGAACCAGGTTTCCAACTGGGTAACTGGGATGCCAAAGCGCAGATTCTGGGGGGCTCAACAATTGCTGACCCGTAGCCCAATTGATATGACGAAGGAACTCTTATTTTCTTCCCTAAATTGGTTTCAGGGAGAACTTCAAGGAACCTCTATATTTGATGGAACAAAACAATGATTTCCTGAAGATAGTCCCTAAAATCATGTTGAATCTATCAATTTGTTGAGTTTAGATTGAGTTCAGCAGTTTTTTCTGGAAGAAATCTGTGTAGACGGCTGCCAACATTTGGGTACCTGGGTCAAAGTTTTGTTCCTGCCCGGTTTGAAGGACAGATTGATAGGTCGTTTTGAGTCAAAGCATCCAACGCTTTGGGGAGCCAAAGACTTGACCCAAAACTTGAAAAAAGGAAGGGAAAGGGGCGAGGGATGCAGACCCACACAGTCCTGTTTGGCGGTCACTGCCAGGTCCCAGAGCCAGTGGCCCCAGTGGCCCCAGTGGCCCCAGTGGGGCCCGTGGCCCGAGTGGCCCCAGTGGCCCCAGTGGCCCCAATGGCCCCAGTGGCCCCAGTGGCCCCTGAGCCAGCAGACCATCCCAGGGACCTCAAGGCCACACTGCAACGCGCGAGCGTGCCTGGTGCGCCTGGCGCGCTGTCGGCATTCCTGGCGGAGTGCTTTCATCACTTTGAAAGTGGACAGCAGTACAGTTGGCCCGACTGGATGAAGCCTGAGAATCTGCGGGATGTTCAGGCACCATTTTTTTGGGTTTTTGGGGACCATGCAACTGGGGGTACTATGGATGAAGTGGGGGAAGGGAGAAAATCAGTCACCATCCCACTAGCTCTGTCTGCAGGGCTTACGGCCTACGGATCCCGGGTACAATGGCAGTACCTTGTGGGTTCCTGATCCCATCAAGCAGAAGGCGGAGTACCAGAAAGCGCAGGGCCACAACACCCCGATGTTGATGCAGTACTGGAAGCTCAAATCTGCACATTTTGACAAGGCGAGCGAAGCCGAAAACGCTTGGTAATTGAGGGTCAGTAAGACCTGCTAGGTTCAATGGTAAATAATGAGCACTATGCATCAAGCTGGGAATTGGGATTCTCATGTTCAAGAAAGCAGCTTTTGCATGGTTTTGCCAGATTTTCACCCAGGCTTTAACACTTTTGTTGGTTCTATATCCCAAAACCGTTACTTTGTTGTTGACATCCTCTATTTTAACCGGTATCTTCGTCTTTGATCAGTCTTGGGCAGTGGACATGTTCCACTTTGTGACTGAAACGGTTCCTCAAAAGCATCATTTTTCTATGTTTTTCTCACGCAATGTTTCACCTCTTCATTCAGGGAATCCCACGTTTCCTAATCTGTTGGAAAACTACCGGGTTCTGGGCTGATTACATTCATATCTTAGAAGAATCAGATGGCCAAATATGTAGTTCCCATTTTGTACTTGTCCCATGTATCATCGCGTGTCTTTTACATGTTTTATACAGCCCCGCTGTCAACATCAAAACATCATCAAACATCATCAAACTGCCAAAAGCGGCTCAGGTGGCCTTTTTTAAGGTGGGCAAGTTTTATGAGATTTTTTACTACGATGCCTTCATTGCCCAGCGTGTCTGTGGTCTAAAGTGGATGAGTCAAGACAAGTCGCTGGGTTGGATGGCGAAGGGGACATCCATGTGCCACATGGAGATTGATATATATGGAGGTTTCCTAAAATGGGAGGACCTCAATAGCTGGATGGTATTTATAATGGAAAATCCGAAAATCAAATGGATGATGACTGGGGGTACCACCATTTTAGGAAACCACCATATCTAACAAGAGTATGCAAGAGGGGGATTGAATATTGGAAAGGGGTGTTTAAGCAACAGTCGGGATAGAACCTATTTTGAGAATTGACAATGTGAGACTCTGAGTCAAAATTTTTTCCGGCCTTGAACTGCAGAGATAGACAGGACATGTTTGGGATCCCATTCTTCAACCCCTTCGCCCAACAATAAACCTCCGCGTTTGGACCCCAAAATGAAGAGACGTACGACATACTACCTGGCTGTGACCAGCCAACCTGTCTACAGTATACGGTAGATTTGTTTATTTTGGGGCTGCAGAGGTATAGTATGGTCCCAACATCAACAAGTTGTCAGGGTCTTATTATTGGGATTTATTTGGGGGGGTCACCTGGCCACCTTTGGGTTTTGGAAGCACCATGATATATGGCTGTGTCTTTTTTTAACGGGTGCAGTTTTTAGTAAAGGCAGGAAGTTCGATTTGTGCGAATCATACCCCCGAATCATACCCCGAATCATACCCCCGAATCATACCTCCGAATCATACCCCAAAAAATCATTATTATGAATGTTTCTTTTGGGATCGTTTGGGATTGCATTGGCCTCACCTGTTATAATGAACCTGACAAGCTAATTGACCAGTGTTGGCCAGACCCGATGATCCCTGGCTACCTTCACATACCTTCACGGAGTGGCGAATCTTCTCCACGCGCACAGAGTCTCATCATTATCCCTAAGCTGGCTGGCTCTGGGTGGCTGGCTCTGGGTGGCTGGCTGGCTGGCTAGGTGGCTGGCTCAGTTGCTGCTGCTGGTATAGGGCTGGCTAGTTGCAGCTGGCTGGCTGCGTGCCTGGCTGCTTGCTGTGTTGCTGATGAGGCTGATGAGCGGGATGACTCTGTGTGCGGCTGGCTGGCTGGCTGGCTGGCTGGCTGGCAACCAAACCAAAAATCCGTCGAAGAGGAACATAAGCCTAAGCGTAGCTGAACTAAAGGTACATGAGAAGAACATCCAGAAGAGACGCCGGCAGGCCGTCGGATATAAATCATAGATGTGCATTTAGATCTTCACATTCTTCATATTCAGGTCCTGTCCAAGGTCGTCTGGCAGGTCGAGCCATTGCAGCCATTGAGTAGCAATCGTAGTAGGTTCACGGTGGGAAAAAGAGATTCAAGCAACAAAGCTTCCTGAATTCAAAAAAAGATGGGTTTCCGAATCATACCCCGAATCATGCCCGAATCATACCCGAATCATACCTCAAACTTCCCAATTCTGAACCTTGGTACATTTGCAAGATCAGAACTTGTGATTTGTGAGCTCTTTTCTTTGTAACCATTCGCCACGGGCTAGACTACGCCTCCTGCTGCTTCAGAGAAAAATCCGACAACAGCACCCTGCAGCTCCTGCAATGGCTCCAACATGCCAACTCCAAAGCGCACACACACCACTTTAACTGCAGCACCTTGAAGCAGCACCCTGCAGCGGCACCACCAGCCAGCTCCAGAGCGGACACGCCACTCTAACAGCTGCACCCTGCAGCGTGCAGCAGCGCCCTTCACATAGCACCCTTGCAGCACGAGTTGGGTACAGTACGTACCCTCCTTGCAGCACCCTGAAGCATCACCCCTTGCAGCAGCACCAGCAAGCTAGCTCGACAGCACCCTCAAGCAGCACCTTCCACCGGCATCCGCTCACCAGCATGCCCGCTCCAAAGCAGGGCACACACCAGGCAGCACCTGCAGCAGCACCCTGAGCGCCACCAGCATCGCTCCAAACTGTACACACCACTCTGACAGCAAGCAACACCCTGCACCAGCACCTTGCAGCGGCACTCCAACGGCACCACGATGCCCGCTCCAAAGCGCGCACACCACTCTGACAGCAGCACGCACAGCGTCAACAGTATGCCAGCTCCAGAGCACTCCACGTATGGTATAATTACCAACAGTTGAAACATTTTCGGGGTAAGTGTGGGTAAATAACTACGCGGAGGATGCAGGGAAACACTAAATCAAGGTCCGCGAATCATACCCACGAATCATACCCACGAATCATACCCCGAATCATACCCACGAATCATACCCCCTAGTCAAACTTCCCGGGCCGCACTCCTCATTTTGAGACATACCCATATATATATATATTATTATATATATATAATATATACACATATTACATCATATTACATATATATATATATTACATATATATATAACACTATATATATAATTATTATCCATATTGAATCATTTTGAGTTGGACCAAGCAGAGTGGCTCTTTGCCAACAACTAAGCCAGTCAGGATCATCAACTGTAAACTTAAAGGTTTAGTCTTTATATCCCAGTTTAACTCGCATCTTCGAAGAATCTTCTTGACTTCATACTTTTTTTATGGCCGTAAATATCCCAGTTCCGTTGACATTTCATAACATGTCGTGATACTTTGGATAGGATAGAAGAAATCCTGCACCAGTTGGTAGATGGTTTATCCCATCTTAATCCCATTATTTACAGTGTTTCACAATTTCCAATAGCTACCAAAGGGTGCAGGATTTCGCAACCATCCACAGTATTTCTTGACTTTATGGCAATCTGATTGGTGGTTTGGAACATTCTCATTTTTCCATATATTGGGAATAATCATCCCAACTGACTAATATTTTTCAGAGGGGTTGAAACCGCCAACCAGCAATAAATTTCCATTCTGTTGACTTTATTATTATGGCATAGCCATTTTGGCTCCATGAAGACATTTCCACATATATATCCCTGCTCCAGTGACTTCATGATCATATCATCCCAGTTTCATTCACATTTCATGACATTTACCCATCCAACAAGGCAATGGAAAAATCCTCATTGAGTTCATGATTTTCCCATAAACAACTCCTTTTACATCCTTTTATTCATACATACATATATATATATATATATGTATGTATATGTATGTATATATACATATGTATATGTATATATGTATATATGGCATTTCCCAGCTTGCCACGTTGACACCGTTTCGGGTCACCACATCCCAGGAAGCCTCACGTGGGCTTCCCCGAAATGGCCAAGCACGAGTACGCCAAGCAGATCCTGGCGGCAGGCTTCAAGGTGGTGGTGGTCGAGCAGGTCGAGCGCGTGGTGGAAACCAACCAGAGGAAGAGCGAGGAAAAAAACACGGGCGACGCGGTAGAGTTCAGTGGGAAGTTCTGGGATGGATAGTAGTAGATCCGCAGCCAAAGTTGGATTGTATACTGATGTTGGGGGATGATCATCTATCCATTAATAGGGATTATATAACTGGTTGGTGGTTTGGAACCATGGAATTTTATGATTTTCCATTCAGTTGGCGATAGTGATCATGATGGCAAGCATCATGGAGATGGCAACAGTAATGCTAATAGCCCATTACTATGGTAAGGGTAATAGTAATGAACATGATAATCATGATGTTGGTATCATGATCATGATTATTATTATTATTGTTCTCATTAGTAGTATCATTATCATTATCATTATTATTATTTGAAAACTATATCAATATTACTAATGATATCTACGGGGTATTATCATGGTGCTAGCCCCCATCAAATTGGGAAAAAGGCCCTGCAGCTCGACGTCGGGATGGATCTAGAAAAAAAACCGCTGGATCCTGTACTTCCGAAGGTGCCCACTTGCAACGAAAACCCTTAATTGAAACACATTGTTTTCGGACCCGCTCGATCTATGGTTTTACTTTTTATGATTCAACTGTTTCAGTCATACCTGGGGTAGCACTTGGAGTACATGGATGTGCATTCCAGCTGATGAAAAACGTCTATCACTGGGAATTATCTCACATACAACCAGGTTGCAGACATTGATATTACAGTAGATGATATTAGCGCCAGTATGGCTGTCTTCCATACATAATATAGGCTACTCATGTCAAGGTGCCCAGAAACGAATTTTATAAATCCTTTATTCCCTTAATTGTACAATAAGTTTGTATATATATATATATAACAGTATATAACATATATATATATATATGCTACCCCCCCCTCCTGTACCTACCTTTAGCCTTTGTTGACAATGTGGATTCCACCAGATGAGTGCATTGTTTTGGTAATTGATATTGAAAATGAATATGCCACTGATGATACCATAGAAGTTAACAAGGAAAATAACCCAATTATGATAAGGGGGGTTTATGCTGGAACTGGCAACAGTTATATATGTCAGAAAATGGTAGGTAGAGGGTATAAGGTAATGTTTGTATGTCCTACTAATAGATTGCTTCAAGAATTTGCAGGAGACGCACTAACATTAAATAATTTTTTTGGTAGAAGTTTTGGTGATGTAATGTTAGAACCATTTGATTATTCAGGGTATGATGTAATAGTTTTTCATGAAATTTACTTCAGTAGTTTAAGCACCTACCGGAGAATAAAACAATTTGTAGAAGAGAATAAGAGCAACAAAATAATAGTAGCAACAGGAGACACAAAGCAACTAAAACCTATTCAACCACTAACTAACATTCAAGAGTATGAAGTATATGCGGACTATATGATAAACAATATGTTCACAAATAGTATATTATTAAAAGAATGTAAGCGACTGAAAACAAAAGAGGATAAAGAAAAACATAAGCCATGAAAAAAAATATAGTCTTGTAAATAAACTACCTTTCAAGAAGAAAGTAATTGAACAATATTTCAGATATACTACTAGTATAAGTGGTTCAAGCATAACATTGCCTACTTAAATGATACCTGTAAGAATGTAGCAAGTGAAATTAGGAAACTAGAATATGAAGTGGGAGAATTTTTGATATGTAGAGAATACACTAAAACCCCTACATCAGTACCTAATGTGAATTTTAAATATGGAATTGTCCATATTGGAAAGGATGGGGTAATGACATTGAAAAATACTAAAACTAATATACCGCAATCCATTCAAATTAAGAAGGTAAGAGGTAATTCTATATTTGCTCATTGCACCACCTGCCATTCTGCCCAAGGTAGTAGTATAGATGGAGATATAACAATATTTGATTATAACCATTTTGACATTAGAAATTATAGGGAGTTGTTATGGACAGCAATTACAAGAGCAAGAGATTTAAGCAAAGTAAAGTTTTATAAATATAGTGATGATGTGAATTTAAATGATGAATTCAATTATAAATGTATGAAAAGTAAATACGAAAGAAACAATGAAAATTACAAGCAACAGGACAGGAAAGCAAAAAGAACAATACCAAAAGAAGGTTATGTGAATGTTAAGTGTTTTTTTGATAATATAACTAACCAATGCAATTACTGTGGATGTGGGTTTCATACAATTATTAAAGGTGGAAATAACAACAAATTTAACTGCCAAAGGGTGAATAATGAATATACCCATACATTAGACAATATAATACCATACTGTGATAGATGTAATAGAAGTTGTGGAAAATATTAGTTAAATAAATATTATGTAAAATAAATACTCTAACACTTTAATACAATAATTTTCAACGAACATGTTCTTATAATGTAGTTTTTCTATCAACCTAACCTTGCCCAACAAAATACCACATAAATTATAATATTTTTTGGGGGTGATAGTTGGGCAAGGTTATGCTGTTAGATTTTTTGAGGGTTGAGGGTTCTGTGGTTGAAGTGTTGTTGTGATTTTATGGGTTATTGGTTGATGATGTTTATGTAGTGGTTTTTGTTGATTTGTGTCTGGAGGGGAGCAATTTTTCAGATAACAAGTTATCTGAAAAACACTCGCTCAACATTAGTATGAATTATACTTAAGACATAGTCTGAAAGGAAGAAGAACTAAGAGGTCCTAGGACTTCCTTGGAACCAAGAACCAAGAACCAAGATTCCCCCAAAACTTTCTGTGCAATCTTGGTTCTTGGTTCTTGGTTCCAGTGAGGTCCTAGGACCTCTTAGGAGGTCCTAGGACCTCCCCAGTACCAAGAACCAAGAACCAAGATTCCCCCAAGACTTTCTGTGCAATCTTGGTTCTTGGTTCTTGGTTCCAGTGAGGTCCTAGGACCTCCTAAAAAACGGTAAAAAAATATATGCCCCAAAATATGCAAAAAACACCGTAAATACCGGTAAAGGTACAGAAAGGGTAGGTACAGGGGGGGGCCACCATATATATATATATTGGAGTAAACTATCCTAAACCAAGCTTTCAGATCTTACAACAACTGCAAATCTTCTATAACTTACCATTTATGTATGTTTTTCAATAGGAATTCCCATATATTTCCATCATTTTCCATGAGCCACCCCTAACCGGCCCTAACCCCAACTCCATTCATGGCTTAATCGGCCCCAGGTTCCGGGCCGATTTGCGTGGAACGGGCACCCTGCGAGGTCTTCACCAGTGGAACGCTGGTGGACCCGGAGCTGCTGCAAGGTGGGTAAAAAGGGTGGGACCCGTAGCACGAAGCCAGTTGACCCCGTTGATGGCGTAACAAAAATGTTAATCATGGTTGATAATAGTTGATCATAGTTGATAATGGTTAATGGTTGATAATGGTTACTAATGGTTAATATTGTGGGGATTTTTATGACTTCACGGGGAATCCCATTCTCAATCCACCAAAAAATGAAGCCAGATGAAAATCGTGGCCATATGCCCCATGGTTCAGTCATGATTCTGGTCGGTGGTTTGAAACATGGCTTTTATTTTTCCATTGGGAATAATCATCCCAACTGACGAACTCATATTTTTTAGGGTTGAAACCACCAACCAGAAAATGTTAATAATGGTTGATAATGGTTGGTAATGGTTAATAATGGTTAATATTAATGGGTAAACCACATTAATAATTCATCATATTTTAATAGTGTCATAAACCACCCAAAAATAGGAATGGTGTATTTATACCACCTATAAAAATGGTGATGACTGGGGGATGGTTTGTGACATTGTTTTACTCATATGGTACCATCAAAGACATAGGGACATAATTGACTTAAATGATGGTTGGTTGATGATATAGTATAGGGGTTACTGCCTGATACTGTATGTTTTCGGGATGACATAATCTATGGAACATGAGTATAACTTTATAACTGAAAAATGATGGTTGATTCGTGATGGTCAATTGGTTGGGCTTTATAGTCATTTGGAAACCCCACCACCACCACAATTAGTTTGTGAATTTGCCCCTGGTGATGCTGATTTTTCTGGTAGCTGACAACATATTGGGACGCCATCCTAAGAGTATCTCTGGAGTGGAGTCCTGATCCGCCAGAGGGGCATGTCCGAGTAGCATGGTGGTGTGTACCAGTAGTTGGATGTAGTTGGATGGTATCCCCTCTCCTAGTAGCTGGGCCTACCTTGGTTAGATACGAACTGGTACAGCTTAATCTTTTGCTATCACTGGTAAAGTATACTACAGTAACCAGCTAAAAAATAGTTTTTTTGCCAGATATCTAAGATTCACCATGGTATAGAACATCTACTTTCACTTCTTGTGTCTAGTCTTTTAGCAAGCCACAACGGTTTCGGCTCTATCCACCAGGTCTTTGTATCGTAGTTCCACTCCCAAGTTATGATCTACAGAGGTCCGGCACTAGGTTGTGCCAGTATGTCCATCCCGTTGGTTACTCAAACATGCGTGACATTTTGGGGGTATCTCACAATGCACTCCAGTGTTTACAACAAAGGTTTTCCACATGGGTCTATCCAAAAGATAGGATACCCCATTCCATCCGCTGGCGCCAGTCCCCTAAGTCACCACAAGATCCCATTATATCCCCCTGCACACCTCCTGCTAAACCATGGTTTCCAGGGGGAAGTTTTAGATTAGGTCTAGGTGAATGGGATTACAACTCACTATACATATATATATATATAATACACCCTCCATGGAAAATCATACTTTTATACCTGATGTCCCCTGAAAATGCGCATTTATAGGGATTTCCCAGCTAGCCATCTTTCATTGCCGTAGAGTGCATATATATATACATAGATAGATAGATAGATAGATAGATGGATAGATAAGATAGATAGATAGATAGATAGATAGATCGATCGATCGATCGATCGATCGAACCGAATCGAATCGAATAGAATAGACTAGAATAGAATAGAATAGATAGATAGATAGATAGATAGAGAGACAGATAGATAGATAGATAGATAGAAAGATAGATAGATAGGTAGATAGATAGATAGGTAGATAGATAGATAGGTAGATAGATAGATAGATAGATATACAATTATATACACATACACCCTTTACCCATTTGAACCAGGTGCGGGCGCGCGATTCCTTGCCTACCTTCACTTCGAGCAGAGCTCTAAAGGTGCGTGGATTTGAGCGATGTGCTTTGATATCAACTACATCCCATGGTTTTAGTAGAATTTTGTAGTAAAATGGTGACCAAGGATGTATATCATATAGATTTATATATATAGGCTATGATTAGTATTTTACATTTCTGCTATGCTATCAAGCTTTAGCACGAATATGCACTAGTACTAACCAAATTTTCTTTTGGGATACCCAACTTTCACCGAAGCGAATATCACCAACTATATGACTTGATATCATAACAACAATAACAAGTTACCCTCTGGTAATTTAACATAGCTATTGAAAATTTCCATTTATAATGGATTTGCCCATTAGAAATTGTGATTTTCCATAGTTATGTTCGTTTACCAGAGGGTATCACATGTGACTATTGTTCCAATATGTTCCAATATGTTCCAATGACCACCGACTATACACCTTGACAATCCTACAGTAGAGAGGCCAATGTTGCACGTGCTTTTTTTGTGCAAAAAAGTCACATTGCATCACGTTGCTAATTTTCTGCAATTAGGTCATATCCCCATTTCTTGCTGGTTCTACACCAATTCATACCACAATTTCATTTCGTTTTTAGGAAAAATGAAGCACAATTAAAACAAGTCCCACCACAGAAGCTCGCCGTTTGGGACCAGCAAGTATCACCTCCAGTGGCTTAGCTGCCTCCACTCCGTGCACAAAGGTGGCCTGGATTTCAGCATCTGCCTGGTGGATTGTGCCACCAGCCAATTCCAGCTGGGCCAATATGTGGATTCGCCGGATCGCAATACGTTGAGGACGCTGGTGGCACAGGTACAACCGAGTGAGGTGCATGGGGATGGGTACGAGGGAATGGTGAAAGATGGAGATTTTACCAGCTAGAAGCCTGCTCTCTCAGGTAGCTCCATCAAGTTGTGCTCACATGAAGTGAAGAATTTTCTAGTTCCACCGAATCGTTGGGCATGAAACAACTGAACTCCCCACATGTGATTGCCTTTCATACCTTAGAAGCCTTTTGAGTTTCTGCCAAAATAGCACTTCATCAAAGATCCCATGGTCTATTGTCATTTATCCTCATAAAAATTGGATATCGTGGAACTATATATATATATATACCCCAGTTTCTGGGAATTTTCCGCACAAAGACTACAAGCTTGCAATCTAAAACCCATGGTTTATGGGTTTATGACCATCTGTCAATATGTTTCCCCATTAAACAAAGTGGAATATGTTGGGCTTATCATGTGATATCCCCATTTGTGGGGTGTGTGCCCCCAAACAATTATGGCTATTTCATAGGGATATAAGATATATAATAGATATATAGGGATTGCATTTAATGATGAAGCAATGGAAACCACAATATGGGGACTATTTTCAGACACGGCATATTATGGGCTATGTCATTCCGGGATTGAATTTCATGTAACTCACCAGTGGATTTTCCCATGGGATTTTCAGAACAATTTTCCAGCCATGTGGGGAAAAAGCCATGCTGCCAGGTGGTTTACGATGTGGAGAATTTGCCCAGCGAGGTCTTGAGCTACTTCCGGCGCTTGCCCTACCGGCCTCAACTCTCGGCCGTCCGGCAGGACGGAGGTCAAAGCGCGCTTGCTTGCCGTAGCGAATGCGTGGTGCATGCTTGGTCACATATACAGACGTATATGTATATAGCGTTGCGCGTATATAATTATATACATATATAAAAATATGTATATATATATCATTATATAGACAAATAAACATCTCTCATTTGGTTTATATTCTGTATATGCTTTATTGCCTTTTTGGAAGGACCCAACTGCTCGGGAACTGTCCAATCAAATCCTGTCCCTATGATTTTTCAGTGAACTTTGAGAGGAAACCAAGGTTTGAATAGACCCTACATCCGATTACATCGATTCGAAATCAGCATATCTTTTGATCCCTTCTCTTACACTGTTTGACATTGTTTTTATTTTCCCATTGAAGGAACCTTCAGGAATTTCAGCCAAGTTCTGAGTTGATACCTGCCAAAAGCCATGGCCTTTTGGCTCAGGACGGCGCTTCAGGTCTGTTGGGAGCTCGAGATCGCTTGAGGAAGTACCGTCAGGAGCATCCACAGATCTTCTCTGAAGCGGTGGAAAAAGTGCTGACTCAGGCGAGGTGGGTGACGACACTTGTGGAAGAGTGGTCAAGAAAGGTTAAAACCACAAGCCGGGATCCAGAAAATCAGAAAAGAAACCAAACATCAGCAGATTCATGCAAATTCAATCTGAATTTCCGAACTCCCAGTCACATCAGTCTCCTCATGTTTTCAGGACAGCGCTACCCTGGCGGCTGCGGGGTTGATGGCCTACCTCACCAGCAGCCTGTTGTCCGAGCGTCTTCTCCCCATGGCCCTCTGGAGCGTCCTGGACAGCGCCTCAAAGGCCGGGCAAACCGGGCCGACGCCGCGGATGGTGCTGGATGCCACGGCACTGGCGGCGATTGAAGTGGTGGAAACCTTGGAAGGACCGGCGAAATGGTGGGAACTGAGGAAATCTGGCGAAAATGAGTGAAAATGAAGGAATATAGATATATACTATATATATATATTATATGTATGGATGAACATGAATGAAAGACAGGAGTACCTAAAACGAACATCTCCGGATTTTAGTGGTTCAACACTGTGTTTGTGTTGCCAAGAGAAATGCTAGCAATGGAGATCAAGCATACTGCAGCTTCAATGTCCCATGAATGAAAGATGAACTTCAGATCCTGACCTGGCGTTAGGATGGCTGAAATTCTTCTGAGAGTGTGTAGTCAACCTTGCCAACTTCTATTAGTGGTTGAACCGGTTTTGTAAATTGTGGAATTGGAAAATTGACCATTCCTCTTTTTTGGGAGATGGACACTTCGCATCATTTTGCCACAGTTTTGTTTGTGGTGATGAACTGCCTATCACCGGATACATCCCTGGAGGAAGATATGAGGGCTGCTTGTTGTCCTTCCTGGATCACACCAGCACTCCCATGGGCTATCGCCTCCTGACGACTGGATGGGTCCCAATTTTGGTTGCTGAACTCAAGCCAACCTGACAGATGACAGACCCGAATCCTCTTGTTTGTAAGATACAGTATCCTCATTTTTACTGGTCAACCATGGTAAATTCTTTGTTGTTTTCCTTACGTAGCTAAATCACATTGCTTCATTTCGTGGTAAGGTCCAATTTTTCTAATTGCTTCAAGTCACCCATGTTGCTGAGGTATGCAAGGCCGAATCAGTGATTGTTTCTTTGTTAAACCCACCATGGTGTGTCACTTTCAGAGGGGTTCCCGGCGTTCCGTTTTCCGACCTGGCGCCCCTACTGAGACCGGCATCTAGAACCACATTTTTTGCTGTCAAAATTTTGATTTTTCTTGGTAAAACATCGAAACAACCTTCCCTGGCTGAGCTCTTCCCAAAACAAGTTGGTAAAACCACTGTCTCTCAGAATCATTTATATAATAATCTCCAAATTTTCATAATTTGATTTACATGTTGTTTGTTATAAATTATATAAACTCCATATTTTTTCGTTGTTTCATTCCTTATCCGAGTATCCATTCCTGAGGTCTCTTGAGGCAATGGGTTTGCGCTCCGTTGTACGACTTGGAGGAGATCGCTCAACGCCAGGAGGCCGTGGAGTTCTTCCTGCAGCGGGGGGAGCTGGCGCAGCAGCTGAGGCAATCCCTGAAGTGACCAGGCGCAGTGAGGTGGACCCTGATGGATGAGTATACGCTGTATGTTTAATAGGTATATATGTGATTATATCCATATATATATATGTATATATATATGTATATCTATATATATAATAGAGTACATATAATGTTATATATTTAGTTTAACTTGTGTATATGTATAATATTAGTAAGTATATAAATATAGTGGTGATAATGATGATTCGCATGCTAGTGGTGATCATCATTGTTGACCCTGATGAATGGGGTATATATTGATGGGTCTGTAATAGGTAGTCAGACCTTGTGTAATGGTATCGGCCTTAAACCAATCGGTACACCTTGTAACGGTGACCCAGGTGACCCAGTCCACATTTTCTTACACCTCAATATGGTATATGATTTGTATGCAATAGGTGTGTATACAAGGTGAGGCCCCCCAGTTGTAAGCTGGTGTGTAAAGCCATGAATACTCTTAGGCAACCAAGTTCTGTGCGTCAACTTGGTCACACCATGATCCATGGGACTAGCCTGACCTTTCCAGACCCGGTCGAAAGTTTGCTCAGGAAGTGTATTGCGGGCACGAAAATCCCGGTCGATTTGGAACGTGCCACCAGTCGAATCTGGAGCTACGCCCTACAAGCAGAGAGAAAGGCAGTTATGTACGAGGTGATGCCGGAAGGGTTGGGCTGCTGGGCCGCGGGAGGGGCTTTACATCCTCTTGATTCCTCTTGTATATATTCACTAGCCATAGTCCCTGAATTAGATGAAGGGCAGGGACACTGTGTTGAACTCCCTGAAATATGTTTGGATATGTTTGGATGGTGAAACCGCACTGGTTTCCTCCCTTTTTTTTGGACTATCAACAATTTTACCATGGTGCACAAATTTACGATGGTGCCTCGTAAAAGCCCGCCATCCCACCAGGAACTTCACTGACAGCAGAAAACAATCGGAGTGTCTAAGAGTTTCCCAACCGGGCTGTAAAGTTTATCCAGTCGTAAGTACCTGGTTGGTGGTTTCAACCCCTCTGAAACATATTCTCGTCAGTTGGGATGATTATTCCCAATATATGGAAAAATGAGAATGTTCCAAACCACCAACCAGATACTTTGGCCATAAATGTTTAAACTAGCCATTGTGCACCCCAAAAAAATGCCAGATGTTTCCTGCTGGGGGTCGAAAAATTACGATACTCAATAATACAAAATAGCGGTAACACCAATGCATGATTTAATCATATATAATCCTCTATAATCATAACAACATTATACCATGATATAGGATATAGACATTAGATATAATATCCGTACAATCATGATATAATTATAGTATAATCTATTTTTCTTTGTTCCAACATTACCTTTTTGGGGGGGGCGCGGACGCAGGACGTGACGGCGCGAAGACTGGGACACTTTGTGGAACTCATGGAGGCGCGGAGAGGAGACCCACCGCGAGACATTTTCTTTGTCATAGTTTCTGACATCTCATCTGGAAGTATATATAGCATATATGTTCGATTATTTTCTGACATTCTATTCTGTTATTTTATCTGGCATTTATTCACTGCCGAACCTCAACCGCGAGCGCCAGATCTCAGTGGGCAGTACCCACTGCCATCTGGCGCTCGCGGTTGAGGTCCGGCAGTGCCCACTGAGCTGGCGCTCGTCTTTGAGGTCCGGCAGTGCCCACTGTTGAGGTCCGGCAGTGCCCATTGAGATCTGGAGCTCGCAGGAGGAGGAAGAGGAGGAGACGGAGGAGGAGGGAGTAACTCTGAGAAAACCTAGAGGCCCTCATCCGGCAGATGAGGAAGGATCAGAATTTAATATCGATATTGTATCCAATTTAGTGCAAACTATTCCAAAAATCAAGATTAATGATGATTCATGATTGACATCCCAATGATATGCGGGTTTCCTAAAAGTGGGAATCCCCGATTTTACGTCATGGTCTAATGACGTGGATTTTGGGGTAGCCCCATTTTAGGAAACCTCCATATCAGTAATCAACCATAGTTTTTAATGGTGCATAGTGTTGACCATCAGTATCAATAGCAATAGTTAGTCATACTTATACATATAGTTTATCAGCATTACATATATATATATATTATAATATATATATATATATATTTAATTATATTTACATATTTAATATATATATAATGTGGGAAAAGCAACAATAAACCTAGCATTTGAGGATGGTTGATACAACCGATAAAAATCCTGTCTGTTTTTTGGGAATGGTTTGTTATTGGATTCCCACGGTAGATAGTATATAGGATATAGTATATATGTATATGTCAGTAAGTAATCATGTTTAAAGATATGTACATGTATCTGGATGACATCGATCATGACCTCACAACGTGGCGTCACTGGAATGATGGCTAGGATTAAGGCAATCATCCCCAAATGTCCTTTTGATAACAGCTATTTTCAGCTTATTAGTGAATGATTTCAGCCATATATATATATACATATACATATACATAATATATGCATAGGATATACGGGTATGTGTGTATAGAAATATCAACAATTATTGGTAATCATATCTCTCCATATATAAAATAATGGATAGGTAATAGGTGAATTTATTGCGGATAGAAAAGGGATATATTAATATATCATCAGTGTGTATGGTAGTTTCTCAAAGATGGGGCGGGGTCCCAAGTGGTCATCGAAGGGGAAAGCAATGGTTGAACGGGGTACAGTACCCCAATTTTTTCGGACACATCCATATCCATGCCCAAAACATGTTTTGAAACATCCAGATTGACTGTATCGATTGACTGTATCCATACCCCAAACATGTTTTTTTGTCGGGTCCATTGGTATCTAAATTTTTGAGCCATAGCGTATGGAATCGCCTTCGAAAAGGTGCCCCAAAAATTTTCATCGATCGACATTCAGCCCATTATTTCGTAAAACATTTGAAGACCCCAAATCAATTGGTCACTAGTATACCTCTTCAAACCCCCACATTAAAGTGGCATTCCTTAACCAGGGGCCCAACCTAAGGGCTCAGCAGGTCTTTGAACAGTGCTACAACTTGCTGACCTCGGCCTTTCCAAACGACTTGCCGGGCCGCCTGGCGCGCGTGGCCAAACCCCAGAAGGAGGGTGGAACTCTGCCGGACGCTCGGCGCGGAGGTTTTGCTTTGGGGAAAATCAAGGGAAACACTGTGGAAGAGAACATTTGAAGTTTCTATAAATGTTTGAAATCAAAGAAAAAGGGGGAGATAGGGGGAGACATTGTTCATTTTGAAAAAAGGGGCAATGTCTTTGGGTGTAAGAGATGAACTGCAAAATTGAACTTGTGGGGCCGGTTCCATATTGTTTTCAGGGTATACGCAGCACACATACGTATGTGAAGTGTTAAAGCAGCAGGAATCAAGGGGAGAGAATGGTGAGTTAGTTTCAGCAACAAAATGGAACGTGTATGCGACAACATATGGGGATTTATGTCGACCATCAATTCATTTGTTATTGAGAAGTAAGCACAGACTCAGACACCTGCTATAATAAGGAATTGTGGGATAAACATAGAATTCAAAACAACACCAAAACATACCAAAACATTGTGTGACTTTCCGCAACCAATTTTTTGCAAAGGTGACTGTCTTGATTGTTTTTTTTTTGCGATCCAAATTATGAGTTTTCCCCTAGACTTGTCCCTAACCTTGAGGAATCTCTTCAACCCCCCATGCCCCTGTGGGAATTATGCTTAAAATGCCAATATATTATCGTTATTCAAAAATTACGTCTCCATCTCAACCTTTTCTGGGTAGGTCAAAATCCAGACTTTTCTGTGTCGGTCGAAATCCCGAATTCCGGCTGTCAAACGGGTTTCCATCTTTGGACATTCAATCCAACACTATTCTCCACCAAACTATAATATCTGGTGGTTTGAAGATGTTTGAGGTATTTTATAGTTTCCATCCTGGGATGATAATCCTCATTGTCCAATTTTCCATTCATTTTGCAGGGGGGTTGAAACCACCAACCAGATATGGGGTTTTCTTAAAATGGGGAAATCCTTAAACATCGGTTTCAATACTAAGTCATGGTCTAATGACTTGAGTGATTTGTGGTAGCTCCCATTTTAGGAAACCTCCATCTGTTATATGTTGTGGTTGATGTCTGGCTGTGTTTTAGTGGCTTTCCCTTGGTGAAACTTCCACGCAAAGCCCTCAGGAGCTGCTGCCGACCATCCGTTGCCTGAAGGGCGCGCTGGTTCAGACGCCCATGGAGAAGGGGAATGGTTCGAAGTTCAGGCCCGGTGAATGCTTGGCATCCAGGTGATGGTGGGAAAATGGGGACTACATGGGATTTATGCAGGATTTATGCAGGATTTATGTGGGATTTAATGGGATTCAAGAGAAACACTGGAATTTTACAAGTAAGGTAAGTCGGTCATTATAGCCCAAGTTACAAGACAAGTAAGGTTTGTGCAGTTGCTAACATCCAAAATATTGATAATATATACGTATATATATATATATTATAATGATAAACCATCCCAGCAACCACATACTTGGGGGTCATCTTGTATTATCTGATCATCATCTCAAATATCGGTATAACTAGTAATAAACATCGTTTGGGGACGCTTTCTTCATGGGTTGGGGGAATTGGGGGATTTCACCAGCCCTGCGGGGAAAAGCATCAAATGTTAGATTCGACAGCCCAACATACAGAGTCTCCAACCAATGGGGTAATGAAACATAAATGGGGGTTATATCTATAGTTAATGGGGATTATAAACCGACTTATAACTATGGGGGCACCACCTTGTAATGAAACCACAACAGTGACTTTGACTGGAATTGATTGACTTCAAAACACTTTCCTGGCTGGATGAGAAATGAGCCGCACCTGATGTTTTACATCAGTGGTAGAAGCTCTGGGTGATATCACCAGCGCGAGTCTTTTGATCAGTATCGGTGCTCATAACCTCAAGTTGTTGATGGGATGCCACCCGAGGAATTGAAGACTTATATAATTAAATGGACTTAATATAGAACCAGGGTTATGCAGATACAAACAAAGTAGGCTAGGTGCAAGGATTGAGTACTTGGTCAATAGCCCAGGAAGCACCACGGGTCAGGAAGCAGAAGATTGAACTCGATTTGGGAACTGTGAATTGTATCCAGTCAAAAATGTTCTTTTTCAGCCATCTCAGTGATTTGAATAAAATGGTCACGGCCCAGTGGCACTTCATTCTTCGGGAGACATAACACCAGGTGAAGGAGCTGCTAACGAGGGAGTATCAAGCACTTTGCGCCCGGGACAAACCTCCAAGTAGGACGCCATTTGCACTATTTTCATACGCCCTTTGGGACCTTTGGGAAGTCATGTCCAAGTGGATTGTACCATCGTTTCCATCCGAAAAGCATCCAGAAAGACTTTCGGTTTTTGTTCCCCACGTGCCAGGTGAGGCTGCCAGGTGAGGGTCTCTAGACTTTATCAGAGCGCCAGAGCTCAGTAGGCATTGCCGGGCCTCAACCGCGAGAGGCAGATCTCAGTCACTGCCTTCAATGCAAGATGTCACATAGAGGGTAAGATAGAATGTCAGATAGAATGCCAGATAGAATGTCAGAAGAGATGCCAGATAGAATATATGTCAGAATATATGCCTTGAAGTGCCATGGTGGGGATCACCCGAAGTAAAATCCGAAGTAAAAAATGTTATTTTTCCAGTTCCAGGTGAGTTACAAAGCCACACCTGCAAGCGTTTACATCATCTTCCCAGGGTTGGTTAATGTTGGTTAGGTTACTCTCTGGTAATTTAACTGAACATAGCCCTGGAAAGTCATCCATGTGTAGATGAGTTAGCTACAAGGTGGAGTCCCCGTTTGATAGCTAAGTTGGTGAATGTAACTCCAACAACTTGGACATATGGTAGATATATCGAACTAGTTATGAGATTAATCATGGATTTCTAGATGAGCTACAAAACAAGGCCATGTTCCATGGCTCTCTTTGACCAAGGCCGCAGGATGGTGCAGATCCGGTCTACGACGAGAAGTGCCGCCAGATTCGCAGCACGCAGCAGGAACTGGAGAAGGAACTGGAAGGCCTGCGGCAAAAATATCCCAAGGTGCGGAACGCGCGGAACGGGGGTGCGGTCGAGGTTAGAAATTGCTATAACCATGGTATTTTTAAACCTCCTAAAGTTGGGATATACCTGATATAACCCCTATAACTACAGTTATACATCCAACTTATAGCTGGAACTTCCAAGCTCCCGGAGGGTTGAACCGTTCACCATTGAAACCATCCAAAACATGGGGGATTTTGAGAAAACAACATGGGGGGGGTTGGAGAATTGTTTTGCATTTTCCAGAGGGGTATCAATTGAGGTTGGGTGATGTCCGTTGGAGGATCATCCCATGGATCGTAAACTGACCACCGTGGGTGATGGATGAGGTTGGCGGGTGATGTAGGTCCGGTCCGGCTGTGTGGTGTCACAAGACGCAGTTTTCACAGTTGGACTACCACAGTTTTCTGCTCTGCATTTGGCTGTGTGCGGCTATCAAACTGAGGTATATGATTGGGTGAACAGAGAAAACATGAAACAACCCCATACAAACAGAATTGATCACAGCTATTGCAGAGAAATCATTGCCCCAACATCGTCAAGGGGAGGTTGTTTTTTTGTTTTTAGATGTTTTTAGGCTTTGTTTGCCAAGTTTTTGTCGCTGGTACTTGGGGGTATCCTGGTGTCTTGGGAAAGCAACGCCATGTTTCAGGTGAGTTTTTGCTTTATGCATCGCATGCCCGGCTACCGCTACGAAGTGGAGTGCGATGAGCAAGCCATTGGGTCGCACGCGAAGAATCTGGACGTGAGCTATCGCAGCAAGGGGAAGCTGCGATTCTACACGCCCAGAATCAAGGAGAAGTGGCAGAAGTGGCAGAAGTGGCAACCAATGGGAGGGTAGCCGATGGTAGCCGCAAATCCCATGGCTCTGCTATCATTCTGTATCATTTCCCCTTCAACATAGCCTGGTGGATGATCCGATGATCCCTGTAGAATGGTGCAATTTTGAGGAGTTTTCGCCATTCAGAACCTCTGGTTTTACAATGTTTTAATGATAAATTTATAGATATACGACTCATATGACATACTGGTAGATCTCATGTCTTAGAGGGCCTAGGAATTACTAGGAATATCTAGGACTGCAGTTTTAATCAGTTTTATGGTTGAAGGGTCCCTAAAAAATGGGCTAGCAGATATGGGGCTTATGTACTTTCTAACGCTTCAGAGATCCCGGTAGAATTTCTTAACCAGGGGACCATATGGGACCATCATTTGGAACTGCGCTAACCACTTGGAGTGGCATCCAGGATGAACTGGCCGGGCACACCGGGGCACACCGCATAGGAGCTGCTGGCACAACTGGAACACCTGGAAGACCAGCGCGAGGATTGTATCTTTCCCTTTCTCTCCAAGCTCTTCCGGGACTTTCACTCACACCAGGCACGAGTTTTCCTGAGAGAAAATGCCTAAAGTGGATGGAGTTGGGCGGTTAGTCCGTTTTATGTACCTTTTTGTTTGATGGTTGGAGAAGACATGTGTTTCTACACTGGGATACAGACATGATTTTTGAGGTTGAGAATTTCATGATAGTATGGTTTCAGCTAGTTAAGAGAGGCTGCAGTACCCTATTTTCATTGGTCAAAATCTGTTTGTATAGGTTCACTTCCCCACCTAGGCAAAACCTTCGCAGTGTTTGTTGGTAGTTCATGCTAAAGTGATGAATGCCTCATGGTATCCCCAACCGAATCATTCCATCTTTGTCGGTAACCAACCATTTTTCTTTTATGGTCAATTGCAGAGGCTGCCTATTTTCAAGATGGTGATTAGATGCCAGCTAGCGAAATCCATAAGTCTCATAGGAAGCTTCACTATTCTCACAGCAAACAGGTCCATGCAGAAACCACACAGTGCCACACCTTTCCCCCATTCCGTACCATTCCCCCATGTTCCAGGCCTCCTTCCGCGCGCTCATCCGCTGCGTCAGCGAAGTGGACGCCCTGCTATCGCTCAGCGCGGCCAGCAACGCCCTGTGCGGTGCATCCTGTCGTGCTGAGCTGGTGGCGCTTGAGGACATGGCGCCGGCCACGGTGACGTGGCGAATGGGTCGGGGCAGTTTGGGGTGATGAGCCAAGAAAAATGGGAGTTTCAGCAAGGAAAAATGGGGATGAATCAATGAAAGTGATCCAAAATGGCCATGGAAATGGAGAAAAATTGGATAAAGATGGAGAAATTCATCAGCGAAATTTGAAGGTTTGAGCAACATATTGCAAGATGGCACAAAAAGGGAAGTCTTTGACGTTGGGATTTGAATGGATTTTACAAAGAACAATAAGAAGGGTGGATAGACTGGCCGCAAATTTGGTGGTTCAACCAACAAAAATGGCAGGCCGCAGAACGCAATGGTTAAATCATGTTAAATCTGTTTGGGTATTTCATCTTGTCAAATATCCCAGTATTGATCAGCCGAGAACAGGGGTTTCTGATCCAGTTGCTCATCAATGGGTAGATTAGATGGGTCAAATACGTATTTCATCAACATGACAAGACAACTGGAAATTAGTGGTAAAAAGTTCTCAGCCCCTAAATGGATGGCGTCAGATCCTAAACATGAGCTTTTTTGGGCTGGTCCATGGGACACCCTTGTGCCAAACCTGCCAACTTGGATCCACTTGGTCATTTTGAGTGTTTATCATCATTTAACCTTGCATTGGTGTTTTTGGTAGTTCATCAGCCAAGAAAAAAGGATTCACCAGCAATCACCAGCAATCATCCTCCCAAAAACATGGTAGCACGGATTTACACAACCGTGTGTTTTTGACATCAGCGTGTCAAAACGCCTCACGTTTTGTCATTTTTCAATTCAGCAATTTCGTCAAGAGACGACGAACAGTTTGCAGAGGCTTTTTTTTTCATCTCGCATCTGCTCGCTATGTCTCACTTGGACATGTTGTGGCGATAGATCCATTGATAGATTCTATCCCAGAATCTAGCGTTGATTGTTGGGCCAGTGCGGTTCTTCATTTGACTGGGGCATTTTTTCTTGAGATGTTGCCAACAACGATCAATTTATTGGGTTCCTGCAACTTTCTTTCTTTCCCGCACTCGCACCTTCCGAGTCCATTCACTCCGCATGTGGACCACGGACTTCACCACCATGCTTTTGGTAGCATTTCATCAACGTAGCATCAACTAGTTCCGCAAGCATACATGGACGCTATTATCCCACCCCACCCCACCCCACCCGTGCCAACAACGTAGCACAGCGTAGAGCTGCCAGTGTGCAAGAACATTCCATCAACGTAGCATCAACTAGTTCCGCAAGCGTACATGGACGCTATTATCCCACCCCACCCCACCCCCCCACCCCCCCAATCATATACTTTCCATGTGCGGTGACCACGAAAATCGCAACGCCTACACGGTTGTAGAAATACGTGTCACCAAAAACATACAGCCGTAGAGCCGTACAGCTGATCCGGCCATGTTCTCTTTCCGATCGCTGATTCTCCGTTTTCAAATCATAAATCACCGGGTTCGTAATCATCAAAGAACTTGTTCTAGGGAAAAGTTGGCCATGTTCAAAATTGTCTCAACAGGCCTTCCATGGGTACCTTCTGGAAGTCTCCAGCCTTCCCAGCCAGGGAACATCATGTCGCTTTATCGAAGTCTGGGACCACCAGAGGGGTATCTCAACAGCCAAACATGACAGGCTCTAACAGCTTGTAACTTATATCTGCGAGAATAAGTACATGCCTATTACATTCCTAGTATATACTATATTAACATCTATTAACAATATTAACAATATTGTACATACATACATATATATATAGGCTATACATATATGCGTATAGTACATCCATACCTATTACAGTATTTATATGTATATACTTATGCATATATATATATATATATGTACTGTATGTATATATGTAAAGCAACCCCGAATCAGATAGACATGTACTTTATTGGTTCACACTAGGTCGAGTTGCGCGGCTGCCGCCACCCAGTGGTGGCAGCCAAGATGGGAAATGCCTTCGTGCCCAACGACACCTTGATGAACAGCTGCGATGTGCCAGGCTGGGACCATGTGACTCCGGGATGATCATTGGAACTATGGAAGACATCCTACCGGTTGATAGGTGGTTTATCATATTTTTTTAATAGGCATTCAACCAGGATTTCTGAAAAATCCACAGTATCTCTTCATCTCATAGAGAAAAACATTGAAGAACTTTAGTTTGGAAGCGGTTAGACAGCCGTATATATATATATATACATGTAACCATTTCTTTTTTCCTGGGGATATTCTAAATAAAGCTGGCTGATAAGATGGAAGTTACCCAGTTCGTACTTTGGATGCACGAGCAAGTAGAGATTCTGACCAGGCCGCCTGGGGTGACCTGTCTTTTTTTCGGTCGAGGTAAACAGGGATGACAGTGATGCTGATGACGACGTAGGACATGAAGAAGACGATGATTAAGGATGATTAAGGATGACTAAGGATGATTAAGGATGATTAAGGTAAGTTATTGAACAGATCCCATGAATATCTCAAATCCGTCTCAAAAAGAGACCTAAGTGAATCGCCTTTTTTTTCCCTGGGCCCTTAGAATTCGCCGGCAGGAATTCTGATCGTCACGGGGCCCAATATGGGCGGCAAGTCGACCGTCCTCCGACAGACTTGTGTGGCTGTGATCATGGCGCAGATGGGTGACATGGCTGGGTGGATTCCAGGTACTGGGGAGAATCCCCATTGAATGGTGATATGTTTGCTTGATAATTGGATCAATGTTATATCATGTATTTTCATGTTATATCATTCTATATCTATATTCATTTTGTTTCTATATCTACATCTACATCATTCTACATCTATGTCTACATCTATATCTATCTCTATTTTTTTTTGGAGGGTTCTATGTATTTGTGCCAACAAAACAAGAAGTGGCGCCTTTTGTGACCTGAGTTGAGCCCAGGCTGTCGTGTGAATGCGGAGAAGTGTCGCTTGAGCCCGGTGCAACGCATCTTCACTCGCATCGGTGCATATGATGCGGTGCTGGAAGGCAAGAGTACGTGGCTCGGCGATGGCGGCCGCCTGAAGGGCAACAGAAACGATGGAAATCATTGAAAACATAGGGAAACAACGAAGAATGGGTCATGATTTGGGGTAGACTTGGTTTGCTGAAGGACTTGAGACATTGGGATGTGGAATTTGAATATAAACATGGGGTTTCAATGGGCGAACCTTGGTGCAGGTGAAATTCAATGGCAATGATGGAGATCTAACCAGGGAAAATGGATAATTAAGCGGCAGCGATGTCTCAGCATTTGGATTAATCTTGGTGAGTGGTAGGTTTTGATTGTCTTATTTTCTTTTTTGATGAGAAAATAATAATTATCATTAATTATCCAAATCGGCAAAGAAACAGTTTTTGCAGGGTACTGTATCCACAATTAGGATAGATGAGGCACGAAGGGAAACCATAAACCGACAATAAACGTGGATGTCGCCATCAAACAAGGGGATTTATAGAACCCTCTGGTAATTCAACATAGCTACAGAAAATCACCATTTTTAATAGGTAAACCGGTAAACCATCTATAAATGGGCCATGTTCCATAGCTATGTTAGTTTACCAGAGGGTAACCCATGAACATGGGAGTTGTAGAGTAAACATGCAGATACTATGGGAATCTTTTGCTCACGGATTTCCAACTTTTTTCGAGTAACCCTTATGCAATCAAAGGTGGCACATGGAAAATCCCCTATAAATGGAGGTGTTCATGCGAGAATCATCTGTCTATAAATAGGATATTGTCCAACAAGCCACGTTTGATTACCGGAGGGTAACCATCACTTGAAATGGTTGTTACAAATCGTGAACCAACTCTTGGCTGGTTGGTGGTTTGGAACATTTTTTATTTTTCCATATATTGGGAATAATCATCCCAACTGACGAGAATATTTTTCAGCGGGGTAGAAACCACCAACCAGATGAAGTTTGCATCTGACATTTGATCCTCGAGCTGAATCCCAAAAATTTGCCTCACGGTGTGAAACTTCGTGAAATATGTATCCTCTAGCAATTGTTTGACATAGCCATGGAAGCTATGGCCATGTAGTGGGATTATTTACCTATTGAGAATGGTGATTGTACATAATTACACTATTACTGTTTTGTATATATGTTAACTTACATTGTATATACATCTTGTTTGTATCTTTTCTTGCAGGATTTAACTCCGACGTGTAAGAACATACTCGACTACGAACTTTGATTTCTCTGAGGGAGTGGCGGGTAGAAATAGAATACGGCTGTGGATAGCAACCTTTGGATAGCCAAACAATTGGCTGGATGAGTACGAACAACGACAAGTCCAGTGGGTTGGGTCTGGAAGTATCGGAGAAGTTCGGAGCGTTCTAGTCGCCAAGCAGAGCTGCGTTTTGATTTGGCTAGATCTGCCGTACCAAAGGACTTGATCCATACTCATCTGAAGCCAGAAAGCATCAGAAAGCCATGTTCCAATTCAATCCCCCATGTTTGGAAAAAAAACAAACAAAAACATATTGAATCATCATTAGTCCATGTTATCCCATCAACATCCATGGTTATCATGGTTAATTTTCATGGCTTTAACCACGAAGAGCCCATCCCATCCACGAAAAATCACGACCTCTCGACATCCCCAGCGAGGTTATTGACTGAGCTGGAGGACCCTATGATGATCCCGGGCTTGGGCCGATGGATCCGATGGGATGTCCATGGGCCGATTGGCTTGGTGGCAAGATCCATGGTATGGATACTATCCATCTGGATCATTAGATCCATGGTCTGGGAAAATCATGAAGCCTCCTACTGTTTGGTATAATTTTATGAAAATCTTGTTGGGATATACAGAAAAAATGAATGAACGTAGAGATGAATTGAATGCTTGGTTTGGGGTTCTCCAGATTTGGGCGTAAGATTTTGGGATATTCCATTCATATAGGTATATGAATGACACGGGTATCAGAAGCGAATCTGTCAATACTAATACTGTTTTGACAGATTCATATTCCATTTTTTGGGGAGCGTTAGAACTCATTGGCACCTGCCAGAGTTTGGGAACAATGTGGACGCTCAGATCCGCAGCCCGTCAAAAGTTGGATCTTTTGAAGGAGCCATGAGATTTGCGGTGCAGAAATTTGTCGAAGACATGGATCGAACCATTTACACTGACATTTCGTCATTTCTGGAACTTGAAGTCACTTTTCTGGATGGTCTTCTGACACTCAAAGGTCCATATGACATGCTCAGAAGTTTCCTTGACATTGTGATCAAATCTGGATTGGAACGATGTTTTGCGTTCTGTGGATGGTTAGTCGTTTGCCATTTCTCATGTGTCTTTGACCCAATTGAGGCACAGGTTCTGTTCATTCGAAAACCATCCACACCTGCAGTGTCCATTGATTTTTTGCGAGCCCTCCTGCATTCTGCTCTTGTTGTTCTTGGGCTCCCCAAGCCTGTGGATGACTCTCATGATGCCATCAAGACGAAATTGAAGTTGTGGGGTGCCACAATTTATCATGCGAAGTTGCCACGCAGCATGCCCATTCAAGACATCCTGGACGTCTGGGATCAGGCAGGGACAATCACTGGGTACGAAAAGATCATGAGGCTGGTCAGTCACACTGGTAGTACAGCCAATCCTGATTTCTCTTTGCGTCATTACTCGAGATGTGGACCAAATGATGAAACCATTGCCACGTTTTCCTTCATGGGAGCAATGCATGGTGGTGGCCCTAGTGGGAGACCTGCTTCCAACTACCATGATCACCTTGTCCAACAGAAGAACGCACTTGCTGCTTTCATGATTGGACAAGGCATTGACATTCAAGAATGCGTACAGTGTGTGGATGTCTTGGTGCGTGAGGCAGGTCCGGACTCTATCTCCATGATTCTCGCACAGAGGCAGCATGGCAAAAAGTGGGAAGGAATCATGAAGCTCGCCAAGACGCTTAATGTTGTCTTGCCAGCAGCATCAAACAAGATCGAGGCTGCCAAAAAGAAGGTACAGCAAAAGTTTCAGGAACAGGCACGTAACCTGGAACGCAACCTTCCTGTTGAAATGTTGAAGCTTCAAGAGGGTTTTCTTCTCAATGCCGATGAGACTGCTTGCTTGCAGATTCAGAAAGTTCAACCAAATTGCTCTGGCGTCGTCCTTTCAAGATTCGAAGATGCTCAGCCATGGTTGGTGACTGGACAGCCCATTTCACAAGACGAATTATCCCTGATTGTAGTTGGACAGTGCCAACATGATGTTTCCGAAGACTGTCATCGCATTAGGGTGCCTGTTGTCTTGCATGACGAACCGCTTGTGGTCTCGGGTTGCCTTCATCACTTAGGTGTCAAACGGGCTGTGGTCTCTGTTGATGATCAGATGCAATTTCCTGTCAATGACACTCAGGTTGTTTCAGTGACAGCTTATCAGGATGAAATCGATGCATCCACTTGGGCGTCGATTGTGAAGTCCCCAGTGCGTCATATCATGCAAGCTCTTTCTCATGAGGCAGGCGAGATTGGTCTTTTGTCTCCGCCGTGGGGCAGGTCATTTCAGCGTCTTGGGAAGAGATGCGATGCAGAGGTTGCAACGTCTGTACAGATTCACATCCGTATTGACCGAGCTGAGCTTCGCAGAATTCTCAAAGCCTCCGGCAGCTCTGGTATCTACTGCACTCCGAAGACAGAAGATCGAAAAATTGTCAGTGACTACATGATTGTCTGGCTCAACCAATCGCCAGTTGACTTTGCAGTGTCACTTTCAAAGGTTGATTCCCATTGTGGTGTGATTCGCAATTCCAAAGGTGACTCCAAGAACAAGGGAATCCGGTTTGAGAAGGCTGACTATGTGCAGGCTTTTGCAATTCTCAAACCGGATGACAAAATTCCGCAGATTGTTGCTGCCAATCATCACTTCAAGATTGCACCCACGCCCTTGGGGTCAACTTCAGAGCAAGTTCAGACTTGGCTTTCGTCACAATCCTGGGAGGCTAAACCTGTGAGGCCTCTAAGTGGTGACTGCTGGTTGTGTGTGGCAGAGAAGAGATTCGAGATTGTCTTTGCTCAGTGGAATGGAAGCCCAATTCTCATCAAGTGGGTTGGAGATCGAAAGGATCATGTCCCTGTCATCTTAGCTGGTGATGTTCAGAAGCGTGTCCTCCCCAAGTCCAAAGAAACTTCCAAGGAAGATGGTGCCTCTAGCCATGCTGCATTGCAAGATGACCCTTGGGGGACCTGGATTGCCAAGAAAGGTGGAACTGGGATTAGTCTTGCAACCGCAGTTCCCAAGACTTCCATGAGCCTCCAGCCGCCGAGAAAGCTTGAAAGCCCTATTGAGGATCGGTTTGCACGTCATGACAATGCTTTGCAGGATCACAAACATCATACAGAGCGTGAACTTGAAACCTTGAAAGAATCCATTGCCCGCATTGAGAGAGGAATTGACTTGCAGAACACCAACATTCAATCCAACATGGAGCTTACGAATGCTGAGTTCAAGGCAATCAGGTCTGAAACTGCAAGCCAGCTTCAGGCACTTACTGGTGCTTTTACGGAATCACTCAGAACAACCATTGCCTCGCAAGAAAGCCAAATGTCCATGCAGTTTGCAGAGTTGAAAGAAATGATTATGCTCAACAATGCCAAGTCAAGCTCATCTCCGCCTCAGAAGAAATCGAAAAAGGTGACGATGATGCCAGCCTTTGACTATGCAATAGTGACTTTGACATGTTTTCCATCAATGATGAATGCTATGCCCAGCAGTCAATTCAAGCGTTTTGCTGCCGATTTGAAGTGAAGACGGCCAGCTCTTTCAGCTGGTATGCTAGTAGCCAGATCGGTGACTTTACCTTGCTGCTCTGCCCATTTGCATGTTCTTTTTCACATGTACGCTTGCGTTTTCCAACAGGTGCCGGTTCATGTGTCTTGCATGAAGGAACCTGGTGTGATTTGAGTGTCAGATGCAATTGTTTTTCGATGTTTTATGCGACACCTGTTGGCCAAGCGTCGAACCCTGGACCTGACTCCGAGGGGATCCGTCTTGCAATCTGCAATCCTACAGCCGTGCACAAAAAAGTAGATTTGCTGCTGAATTTTCATGCCCAGATCATCGTTGCATCGGAAACCAGTGCCACTAGTATTATCCAGAAACAGGTGTCTTCAGATTTGAAGTCCAAAGGCTATCAATCTTTTTGGAGTCCTCCGGTTGCACCAAAGAAAGCTACAGTTGACAATCGGCCCTCCTTCAGAGGGGAAGCAGTTGGATCAGCCGTTTTCACCTCCTGCCATGTAGACAGATGAGATGTGATGTACCTACTGCCCTTTATGAATCCCAAAGGTTCTCTGCTTGCGTTGTGAGGTTTGCAACGGTTGAAATTTTGGTCATTGCCATTTATGGTTTTGCCAACAGATATCGGGAAGGAAAGAGACCAAATGACCTTCTTCTTGCAAGCATGATCCCTGTCATCACTGAAGTTGGTTTACCTTTCATAATTTGTGGTGACTTTAACGAACCTGTTGAGAAGCTTCCCTCCTTCAAGTACTTCAAGGACCTTGGTGCTGTTGAAGCTTTCAAATGGTATTTTGCGAAGACAGGTGTCATGTTACCCCCAACCTGCGGAGGGTCTACACGTAACGATACTGCCATTTTTCACCCACTGGTAGCTGATTGGATCCTGGATATGTCCGTGCCGTCAGACCATCAGATTGATGTCCACACGCCGCTTTTTATCCAGCTCAGTTGCCAAAAAATCAATATTTCCAGGAGGGTATGGAAGCTTCCAAAATCATGGGCTCCTTTTGCACCTGCGAGTGAAACTATTGCTCAGTTTTATAAACCTGTTGATTTTTCAGAATTTTTTCAGAAGTCCTCTGACTTTAATGCCATGGAAATGCAACAGGCCTTTCATGTATGGTCTCAGCAGGTTGAATCAGCTGTTGACAAAGCCATCCGACATGAACATCATGTCGATCCGAACAAGAAACCGGTTTCCTCATTGCATCCGTCCTACAGAGGTCGCTGTTGTTTTAAACATGTACTGCAGTGTGAACACAAGAATCTCGTCAAGTCCGATCGCCATGGTGGATATTCACCTCCATGTGAGGTATTTTCACTGAAGTGTCGTTTGAAGATCCGTCAGGTCCGACGGCTGAAGACTTTGTGCAGACGTTACAAGAGTTTACCTCTCACTGATGATGGGGATCCGTGCAACGATCCCAGACTGCATGATGCGTATCAGGAGTGGAAATGTATCCTGAAAGCAAAGGGTTATGGCAATTCCTGGATGAACTGGATCCTTTCGTATGATGTCATCCCTGCGGTTACTTTTTGGTTGCCCAAGTACGAGGACTTGGAAACCATGATGCAGATTACACAGCACGATTGTGACCATGCATGTAGGGATGAGTCCAGCAAGCGTGCTCAGCGCTTCCGTGCAAAGATTCATATCGATACTCATGATGATTACAGCAGAATGAGTTACAAATTGATTCAGGCTAAGGAAGCTTCTCCACTTGCTGAGGTTCCTGTGTGTCGTAAAGTGAGAGCTACGTTGATGAGGTCTTCACCTGGACAGACTGCACTTCTGATGGATGAAATGTTTGAAATTCCTCCATTCTCGAAAATTACACTTGAAGATGCGGTGATTTCTCTTGTGAGACAAGAAGGACGGAAACTTTTTTTCCGTCATGTTAGTGGTGTGTTGCCCTCTCATGGATCTTTGACGATCTCTTACATTGCGGTCACTTCCAATGAGATCGGTGATGAATTTTCCAGATTCTGGTCCAACATGTGGCTTCGTGATCATCGATCTGAACAGTTTCAAGGTGATAGCTGGAATGATTTCACTGAGACTTTAGATACCACTCCACTGCCGTACATCCCGCAGATTGTTTACCCACTTGGATGTGTGAAGACATGGATGAAACTCATTAAGTCGTTGCCTGCGAAGAAGGCTGTTGGTCCTTGCGGATGGTCAAATGATGAGCTGAAAATCCTACCTGAATGCTGTGTCAATGACCTTGTATGGATTTTTCAAAAGGTCGCTACCACCGGCTTCAGTCAATCCATGATGATGGCGAAGACTGTTCTGCTTGCAAAAATCCCCACACCGATGTCAATGAATCATGCTAGACCGATCACCATTCTGAGTTGTCTGTACAGACTATTTGGTCGATTCATTTTCCGGCACACCTCCTCTGTGTGGAGGCAATATTTACCATTCCCTATTTCTGGGGGCCTCCCTGGTCGGGGGGTGAAAGAGCTTGCGTACGCACAGAAGAGAGCCATTGAGGACGCTGTCTCGCAGGGGAAATGCATTGGTGGATTTTCACTTGATCTTGTGAAGGCCTACAATACCTTTGGTAGGTTCGTTGTCACTAGGATCATGCAGAGACTTGGAATGCCTCATGCGTTGCTTGATGCTTGGGTGTCTAGCCTTGACGTGATGGTTAGGTACCCACAGATACATGGAGCTGTCACCGAGGGGATTGCATCAACCACTGGAGTGCCTGAAGGTTGCTCGGTTAGTGTTCTCTCAATGCTTGCCACCTCAGCCTTCTACTTCTACAGACTTTCTTCTCAGTATATTCAGCCGTCAGCATATGCCGATAACTGGAGCTGGATGTCTTTGCAGCAGAGGGCGCATTTTGAAACGTATCAGAAAATGTTACAGCTTGTCTCATCGATGAGGTTGGTCATTGATTATGGCAAAAGTTGGCACTGGGGAACCACGAAAACCTTTCGTGATGGTTGTTCAGAACTTCAGGCTTTACATGATCATGGCACTCCGTTTCAGATCAAATCTTGTGTGAAAGATCTTGGAGAGCTTGTTCACTACAACAAGAGTGCGTCTATTGGATTCATCCGTGATAAGATCGATGAAGGGATTCGCAGGATCCAAAGGATTGAGTGGTTGCCTTGTGATCTTCAGAAGAAAGCATTGTTCATTCAGACTGCAGTGTGGCCTTTTGCATTGTATAGTTGTGACACCACTTACATTGGACAGAAGCATTTCGAGAAACTCCGAAGGGCTACGGTCAATACGTTGGTGGGTCATTGGCATACTGCCTCGCCACTACTTGCTTGCAATTTCCTCTCCAAGTTCCTTGTTGACCCTTTCCTATATACACTCTGCCAGTGTGTGAGAATCTTAAGGCGCATTGCAAATGTTCAGAGAGAACTTGCTGTACAAACTGTTGCCTTTGCGGTATCTTATTCAGGGTCACGACCGTATGGACCTGCCAGTGCGTTAAAACACTATCTCAACCAGGTGGACTGGCATTTGGACATACATGGTAATGTTACTGGACCTGAACATTACGGGTGCAACATCCTGAACGACTCCATCAAAAAGATTGTCAACACCTTTAGATCGATGTGGGTTTACAACATTGTTTGGTCCATGGATCGGAAAGGTATTGGCGATTTTCTGCCTGATCCGAGATGTGGGCTTAGTGTGTTTTCTGCCCTTTCCGATGAGGTGCAACAGCTCATTAAGCTCAACATTGTTGGTGGATATCAGACGAAAAGTATGAAAGCCAAATGGGACAAAGAAACGGATGACTCTTGCGTTTTTTGTGGCCTTTGCGATACAAGAGAACACCGCTTGTTGCATTGTGATATTGGCAAACCTGTTAGAGATATCTTTTCGGATGTCATTACTACACTGACGGAGCAGAGACCTGAATGGATTTATATTCCACTTCCTCGACAACATGACATGGCTCTCTTGTTGAGGGCATACCTCAAACTGGTGAAGCCTCCAATCATCCCGGCAGCTTATGATGTCCCCTCTGGCACTATGAGGTTTTTTTACTGATGGTGGTGCGATTCACCCAACATGTGCTTATGCCAGAGTTGCGTCTTGGGCTGTTGTTCAAGATGTTGCTGACTCTGACAAGCAGAGACGTGATGCGGCATGTTTTCTCAATGACATGAAACCGAGATTCCCGTGCTTTAAGGTTTTGGCCCTTGGCGTCGTTTATGGGGATCAGACTGTAGCACGAGGGGAGCTGATTGCTCTGTTGACAGCAGTACGTGCGATGCAGAAGTATGATCCTACACGACATGCAATCTTTGTCACAGATGCCAAATATGTGTGCAATGTTGTACACCTGATTTGCACTGGACTATGGAGATTTCTGCTTCACAAACTGCCAAATGGTGATCTGATCCATGACTTGGCACTCGTGTGGGACTCGAATAGATTCAAATTGCAGAAGGTGAAAAGCCATCGATCTTTTGACTCGGCAGTCAATTTTGAGGATCTTTGGGTGATCGCAGGAAATTTTTGCGCAGATGCTGCTGCCACATCAGCTTTCAAGACGTTGCCGCAAGACATTCGATGCCTATCCAACAACATTGCTGAACACGTTGTCCGTGAGAAAGCATGGTTGTCTAGAGTATTTGAGTATCTTGCTGCCTTTAACAAGCACAGATGTGAAGCATTGTCCAAATTACCGCAAAAAGAGGGCTGTCCCACCACTGTATTGCAAACTGCAAAATGTCCACCGCAAGCTACAGGAGGAAGGTTCCCATCAAGTTTGATGGGGGAAGATGCTGTTGTTTTCATGCGTGATTTTCACCCTACTTTTTATGAACCCCTGCATTTTGCAGAGTTTGATGCTTCTGTTTTCAATATGTGCCTTCAAGGAGCTAATGTTGCAAAAGCCGTGACAGTGTGGCTTCAGGCACTCAAGTGGCCGCCTGATATTGATGTGCCAGATGCTTCAGATTGGGGCATTTCCTGGTTCGAATTAGCCGTTAGTTTTTATTTTTACACTGGTTATCGTTTTCCAGTCAAAGTTGGTGGTGCTGGCAACAAATCACGGTATGTGGATTATGGCTCCGATGAAGCCTTGATCCTTCCTGGTCATCAACGTGCAGCAATTCTTCAAGGTATCTGCTTGCGTAACGCGTAACATGATACAGAATCTGACGACGGTCATGGATCAGAGAATCTTTCCTGAATTTGGTACCTTCAAGTGCAGAACACTTACAAGACTGGGATTGAAAGGTGTAGTTGCAGGGATTCCACGACGTCCCGTAATTCCCAATACAACTGACACTGTCAACTTTGTGGCCAAGTATATGTCCAGCTTGAATGGTATTGCACTGAATGAGCCGATCTACCACAAAGACCTGGTTCCCATGATTGTCGTGGACAGAATTCATGAACCCACCGCCGCTCAGAGACATAATCTATATGCCTCCTACATGAAGACCAAACGCAAGTTACGTGCCGCCCCTGGATCTGTGGATGATAATTAGGTGCATGCATGCCCTTAATTAATTGTGAGATTTTCTTTCATACCCGCCACCAGTGCATGGGGTGAGAGTTAGTGCAGTGAACCTGTCACATGCCTCGCGTCAAAAGTTGGATTGTATACTGATGTTGGGGGATGATCATCTACCCTCTGGTTATGTCAAAATAGCTATTGAACATGGTCATAGAAATAGTGGATTTACCCATGAAAAAAATGGTGATTTTCCAGTTCGCTACGTTAGTTTACCAGAGGGTATCCATGAAAATAGGGATTATATTATAGGATTTCCAATATGGGATGGATGACGAGGAACCACAAAAATTCCATGTTTTGACCCTAGCACATATGCATGTAATCATGGACCATGTTTATTTTACTGACATGTGAATGGAACAAAATAATACAAAATATGGGTATCATGCGGGTGTCGCCATGAGTATAAAGCACCACGACATGGTCAAATTTGGTCACCTAAGATAGGTGAGACCCTCAACACTACAAGTTTAACAAGGAACATGAATGAAACCATTGGATTTTGGCCTGCTTCATTTCAATTTTCTGCTAAATTGTTCCCCCACGTCGGCTGCTTCAATCTATAATCTCCATTTTGGGTAGATTAACTCCACACTTTCATTGGTTTATTCCTGATGGGATAGCATCCGTGCACCGAATGGATCCAATGAATCTCTATTTCTGCTGGTTTCATCCCAATTGTAGATGATTTGAGTGGGTTACACGGTTACACATCCGGCAATCAAAAGTGGCTGGGAAATCCCCGAAGTCAATGGAAGTTGCTGGGAAAATCATCTATAGACAAAATCAGGCATTTCCAGCAAGCCATGTTTGTTTACCGGAGAGTGTGAAATCCAATTTCTTCAAGAAAAATAAAAAATTGGGCAAGACATCTTCAGGCAGGCATGTGCAGACACAGCCTGTTTCCTTTGCTTCTGCTGTTGATGTGGGCATTACCATTCCCGACGCAATGTCTGGGGTCAAGGGAGGGAGGCAAGATATCCAGATGTTCGGCACCCTGGTGCATTGCTACATCCACCCCCTTTTTGTGTGGGATGGTTATCTGGTTGCAGCAGAGGACGAAATGATACGGTTTCTTCACATCCAATGGGAATGCCAGGATCCTGAAATGGAGGTACTGTAATCGAAGGAAGTTTAGAAGTCAAACTTCCGACAATATGGACAGATGAAAAGCAGAGGTGGGAAGAGTCAGAGAAGAGAAGAGAAGAAGAAAGAAGATCAAAAAAGAGAAAGTCTCAGAAGAAAGAAGATCCAGGTGCGCGAAAAGGTAGGAAAGTCGCGAAACATTGTGTTTTTCCAATGATTTGTGGCTCCGGAGGGTCGAAAAGTAGGCTCGCTAAAGCGGCGGGTGTGGCGCGGTTGTGGCGCGAAGAACATTTCGAAGTCAAAATGCAGCCTCGGACCACTTTTGGAAGTTGAGATGTCGAAAAAGTGCACGCCGTTGTGGCGCGAAGCACATTTCGAAGTCAAAATGTACAAAGCACACCAGCTCCGGACCACTTTTGGAAGTTGAGATGTCGAAAAAGTGCACGCCATTGTGGCGCGAAGCACATTTCGAAGTCAAAATGTTAAAAGCACCACATGCTCGGACCACTTTTGGAAGTTGAGATGTCGTTTCTCGTGGCAGGTGCAAGGGATTGTGCACCTTGTCAGAAGTGAGCAAAACGTGAGGGTTTTGTAGCATATCCAAAAACGATGGCAGTTGTGGGACTTTTGAAGAGGATCTGCAAAGATGCATTTTCCGTGGCAGGCGCAGTACAAGAGACATGTTCATCAGAGCTGTTAGGAGGTCCGGGCGCTGATTTCCTGAGAAGGGTTGCATTTTGGAGCATCAGATCTTCATTTTGCGTGACAGGTGCAGCACTTCGTATGACCCGCTATCATTTTTTCGTGGCAGGCGCAGTAGTTTAGACGGGCGGAGTCGAAAATTCCAAAACGCATTGGTACGAGGCTGTCAGCTCTGCACTCAACTTTCCATTTTTGAAGGAAGTCTCGCAGAATCGTTTCGTTTTTGATGTTGTCAACTTAAAAAAATGAAGAATTCTTGCAGATCTGCTTTGTTTTTGATGTTGTCAAGTGCACAAATTGAGGAAGTCTCGCAGAATTGCTGCGTTTTTGATGTTGTCAAGTTCAAAAACTGAGGAAGTCTCGCAGAATAGCTTCGTTTTGAAGCTTGCAGATAGACAGACAGACAGACAGACAGACAGACCGACGGACAGACAGACAGACAGACAGACAGAGAGAGAGAGAGAGAGATAGATAGATAGATAGATAGGTGGGTATTTAGGTAATTAGGTAAAGGTAATTAGGTAGAGAGAGAGAGAGAGATATACACATAGATACATAGATACATAGATAGATAGGTAGGCAGGTAGGCAGATAGTCAGAGAAAGAGAGAGAAAGAGAAAAAGAGAGGAGACCTCAGCCACCTGTCGGTCCATCAGTGGCTTCGCTCCTCCATCCGTGATTCACAGCAACCAACCTCTCCTATAGGTTTCCTATTTTTGAAACTTCCGCCACCGCCTTGTGAGGTACTATTGGTATATATAGAACCATAGAACTTGGGGGTTACATCATATCCCCTTGCACAGCCCTGAAATATGTATTAGGCACCTCCAATAAACCGGTTCCTGAAGTTGCCATTCATCAGTCCGCAGGAGACGGCGGCGTTGCTGGCGCATGGGACTCCGAGGAGTCTCGCGGTGTTGGATGAGTTGGGGCTGCTTGGCGCCGCAGGGGCAGATCTGGGATAAGCCACCACATTGGTGGAGACAAATGGTGGAAAGCTATGGGAAATCTATGGAAGAACATGGACAAATGGTGGAAACCTGTGGAAAATTGGTGAGAAAGGTAGAAACATATGGAAAACATATCATATAATATTATAATGTGGTTCACGCAATGCCATCAACCTGCAATTTTCAGGATGGTTTCTACAACCCATTTCAGGTGAAATTGGGGATGTGACCAACAAACAGTACGAGTAAGTGTAAATATGTTGGTACAATCACGGCGGAAACAAACTCCACAAATTGGGACAGAATTGACATAACCCCAACAACTAGGGCCAACTAGGGAGACAAATGCCAGCTCAGCAACTGGAAATACAGATCCGAGCAGGAAGTGGCAGGTTCTATAGGACAACCCTAGCTGGTTGGTGGTTTGGAACATTTTTTATTTTTCCATATATTGGGAATAATAGTCCCAGCGACTTTCGTATTTTTCAGAGTGGTTGAAACCACCAACCAGCTAGGGTTATAAACCACAAATTGAGATGATCTTCGAAAATGGAAGGTGATCTCCAAAAAGGATACCCTCCGGGCATCAATCATGGCTGGAAAATCCTCCATTTGCTTCGAGGATTTTCCCAGGGAACTAAACCTCCATTTACAGGGGATTTTCAAGTGGCACGTTTGAATACCAGATCACATGTTGGATTTCCCAGGAAATTTTCCTGGATCTTCCGACGTTTGGTGGTTGAAAAGTTGAAATCTCCAGATGTTTGCAAGTTGTGGGATCATTTTTTTGGTGCCCATTTTTGTCGAAGATCCCTTGTGGTTGTTTCTACATGTCTGAGATCCCCATTTTGCATCATTTTGTTTGGTGAAGATCTCCAATTCGCTGTCACAGGCTGTCACCTCAGTTTTTTCATGGTTGATGTTGATCTCATCTCAGACATATCTCAACATTGTTGGTGAAATCTCAGCTTTCCCTGGACTCCGTGTACTCCGTGTACTCCCCACCGCAGTCACCGCAGCCAAATCAAATTTCCACTTGTTTATCATTTCTCAAAAAAAACAATTATTTATCAATGGTTCAGAGAAACATCTCTTTCACCAGTCTCTGCACATCAGAATTTCTTCACCATATTTCAACGAAAAAACCGATAGGTTTTCACAGGTCTTCATCATTTTCCCGGATGGTTCGATCAGGATTTTCCATGATTTTCCCGCTGGTAAACTAACATAACCGTGGAAAATCACCCTGTTCAATGGGAAAATCAACTATTTCTATGGCCATTTTCAATAGCTATGTTAGTTTACCAGAGGGTTTCCCACCTTTTTCTCGGATCCAGGCGCGGCACCGCCACCTTCGATGGCGCGGCAATTGCCTCGGCGGTCTTGAAGGAGTTGAAGACGGTGGGCTGCCCGGTACCTGGGCGCAGCGGACTGGGAACTCGGTGGAACCATTGAAATTGGGAAAACACTGGGAAAACCAATGGAAATCAACATAAATTGTTGATTTTTCTATGGGATCTTCATGATGATTTTGTGGGAAAACTCGAAGAAATCAACGATTTTTCGTGGATATTGTTGGATATTGTACCATGTGAAAATGGTTTTAGTATGATTTAGTGGGATAGGAATAGGGGTAATATGGAAATATTTGGAAATATATTATATAACTAAAAATCTATTAATGTCATGATTGCCATGGTCAATCAAGTTACGTAGTTTTCCCATCAAACATAGTGATTTCATGGGAACAATCAAGGGGAAATAGAAGCCTTATAAACTTATCACCTTAACTTCAATAACAAGTTGGAGTGTTTTCCCATAAAAGCGCAATGTCATCCCCCCATGAATAGTGGCTAATTTACTCAGTGTAAGGAATCCATTCATGACTGGTTGGTGGTTTGGAAATGTTTGGAACATGTTTTTATTTTTCCATATATTGGGAATAGTAACCCCAACTGACTTTCATATTTTTATATATTTTTCAGAGGGGTAGGTATACCACCAACCAGATGATTATGGGATGACCATACCCCATAGTACATACTGTGACTTTGACCCTCGCACAGACAAGGAATGTGGGAAACCCAACAGCACCTGGTTAGAGTTGGATCGATCAGGGGTTCAGGCCATGTATTAGTACCCTATATTGGAACCATAGCGGATATCGGAACCCAAAAAATGGAGCCAGGGTTTCAAAGTCCACATCGGAAATCAGTTCGCCAACTATTTTGAAGTACCTTCAGCTATCATTTCAAGGTTGGTTTTGTGGCCAAATGTTTGGAGCCCCATCTGAAACCATGAGAACCGTGAACACTTGTGGCTTTTCACAATTTGTTTGATGAATTAATTATTGTATTTAATTGATTGTATCAATTTCTATCACAGAAAAAAGTTTCGTGAACAGTTGATTTTTAACCATGAGAAACTTGGGACGTGACTATTCGTGATGGAGGGGACCGTTTGGAGGATATGGTTGTATCCATTTTTCAAAAAACGGGAAGCCCAGCAGCTACTAACCAACCAAAATGCCGAGATATGATGGGATAGCCAATGTGATATCTGGGGTGTGTCAAACATGGGGTCGATATTCAGGGATTCATCCAAGAACAGGTTGGTATGCATGAAATTTCAACAGAGTATACGCCAGTTAGACATGCCAGTTCATATGGACTCTTAACCACTAAGGTGGTAATTCATTGTACATTTCCAGGAAATGGTTCTTCGAAAAACAACAGGCAGCAAGTTGACCGATGGTCCTGGCGGTCCCTCCCCTGGAAAGGTAGTATCACTGTAGCTTTTATCCGAAAAAAATTGATGATCCATGGTACAGTATGGTACAGTCACCTTCCTGGTGATCTTTAAATTCCCTTTTTTTTTCTCCTGGTGATTAAACATTATTAAACAAAAAATAACCAGACATGTCTCCATCCGTTGAGATTTCTCTTGTTACTTCCCCCGATGTTGGATTTTTGTTCATCTCCAGCTGAGGTGCTCTTTGCCACCCATTACCATCCTGTCTCCAAGAAGGCCGTAGAGGACACGGCCAAGGTCAGCGAAGTTCTGAACGGGGAAACAGATGTTTTTTTTGGGACAATATAATGTGATATATAATATAATGTAACATCAGAAGAAAAAACACCCAACAAATTTGAAACAGAAAACAAATCGGATCTTCAGAAATGTTGAGGAACAAATTTCGTGGGCTTGTATGAGACTGTAACACGGTTTTTGTTGAACAATGCTTTTATGCGGGTTATTATATATTTTAAAATAGTAAATACAATATATATATAGAAGAATATATATGATATACAATATAGATATATAATATAATATACTATATATATATATATATATTGTAAATGTATATTATACAATATTTACAATATATATATATTTATAATATATAATACATATAATATAAATTATATATACAATAAATATATATATAATATATAATATAGATAATTTTAATTATAAATGTAATATATGTAATATATATAGTATTTATACATAAAATAAAATATATATATATACACATACTAATATATATATATATATCATATATGATTTAATATTCAATATATATATAATATAATCTAAAATAATATAAGAATATTTTTTGAATAAAATATTATATTTTATTATTTAGCAAAATTGAATATAATATAATATAATGTAATATAACATGATATAATATAATGTAATATAATATGATATATTATAATGTAATATAACATAACGTATTATAATATAATCTAATGTAATATAATATAATATAATGTAATATCATATAATATAATTTAATGTAATATATTATAATATAATTTAATAATAAAATATTATATTATGATATAACAAAATATAATATAATATAATATTGTATAATGTAATTTAATATGATATAAAATAATTTAATATAATATAATATAATGTAATATAATATAATTTAATATCATATAATATAACATATGCGAACCTAAGGGTGGGGGGGGTCCCGCCAGTCTCACCTCACCGGCCCAGAGATCACCTTTTGTCACCCTTTGTCGCACGGTCGGCTACTGCTCAGTCGCGCCACAACCTTGCTTTGCAAAGCTGCAGTGAAACCGGAGTCACAGCTCACCATCTTGAGCCAAAAAGTGACAGGAGCAAGCGGAGTAAACTCAACGCGGCTCCCCAGTAGCCCTACAAACAGAAGGGGTCAGACAACTAGGCACTTTACATCAGGGGTTGGGTTCACATTTAATAAAATATAGTATAATATAATGTAAGAATATGATATAATTTAATACAATAAAATATAATATAATAAAATATAGTATCAGTATAATATAATATAGTGTAATCTAATATTATATAATAATATAATGTAATAAAATATAATAAAATGTAATATAATATGATTTAATATAATGTTATGTAATATGATAAAATATAATATATATTATTTAATATTATGTAATGTAATATAATATAATATAATCTAATGTAACAAAATTTTATATAATATATATAATAAATTTTAATGTAATATAATTTAATTTAATATAATGTCATATAGTATAATATCATATAATATTATATAATATAATCTAATATAATATAATATAATATGTATAATTTAATAGAATGTAATGTAATATAATATAAGATAATTTAATGTAATATAATATAATATTAAAAATATAATATAATATAATAAAATATAATTTAATATAATGTAATATCATATAATATAATATATATGATACTATATATATATTACTATATGTATATATGTATGTATGGATTTGTTGTCCGACATGTCCGAGATGGGAAACCCGGGAAACCTCAGCCATACAGCCATGGTCATGGCATCTAACGAGGATCTGAGAGTGATCTGGTCTGGCCTTGTATATTGCTCAAGGTGGTGCTCCAATTCTTTCGATAGCATTCGATAGCTAAGCTTATATCTCGGTTTCCTATTGGATTTATGGCGATTTATGTGTGTGTATATATATATTAAAACATATATATATATCATGATATATTGGATATATTCATGATATCTTGGATTTTCATGGGAATATCAACCAACATCGGGCATGACACCGGCGCGCAGGTGGCACCTTTTCACATGGCCGCCACTGTAAACAACGTAACCAATGAGATGACGTTCTTGTACAAGTTCCTTCCAGGAAGACTGGATGGGTCAGATGGATTGGAAATAGTTTAATCCCTTTTCATGTTTTTGGAGATATAGATAGTTTAGCTATCTCCAAGTTCCATTTATAGATGCTTTCCTTACGAGCTGGATGGTTACCAATGGGATGTCCCTTCCAATGGGACGATCGGACGATCTGGGTCAGAAAATCCATGGGAAAACGTTTTTTTTGGTCCAAAAGAAATCAATCCATGGAATTTTGCCATCTGTTTGGGAGGGGAATTCATGTAATTCGGTTCCAAATCATGTGGATAATCGGATAATCCAATCATTAGGTTCCAAATAATCCTTTGATTGGGAGGATCCTGATGAAATTTTGAATCCATGGTTCAGCTGGTAATTTTTGGAACGACCTGCGGCCGAAGCCTTAAAAAAATGGGACTTGTAAGTGGAAATTATTCCAACATTACTTATTTCAGATTCGTGACATATTATAATTGCCCAACTGTTTAAATAAGCTTAAATAGTCAGTAAGTTGATATAAATTGGTTATTATATCTATATATGTATATACACACACACACCGCGTCTTAGTACCCCTGGATATTTAAGTGGCTAAAAGCATTCCCCATCATGGAGTAGGTTTGACTTCATCAAATCAAAGCAAACATGATGGTGAACACATCCCCACAGAACTTGACCATTCTGTGACTTTTGGGTGTTGACCATCATGGACTCTACTAAGGGTATACAGGGTATGTACTGTCCGGTAATGTTGTGAAGGGCAATATACTGTACTACTCCCATCACCCCAACATTAAACATCCAAATGGTATGGTCCCAAATAAGGGGCTGTTATTTCTAAACGTCAATGTACACTCAGTATGATTTACGGTTTGTCAAAGAATCGTATGCAATCACATGAAAGGTCTTGCTTAATACCCTCTGGTAAACCATGGTGTATTGCAAATCTTCCTGATGATTTTGGGGCGAAACCTCCATGTTTTGTGGAATCTTCTGGTGCATGTTTCAATTAAACAATCCCATGGGATCCCATTGGTAATATCCGATATTTATGTACCGGGTAGAATCCCCACATGTTTTTCCTTGTTCTTCTCATGCCAGTTGATTCAAGAACTGCCATTCTTGGGATCAAAACCTATAGATTCAAGAGCGTTTTTGGATAAATAGAGGCTCCCCCCATTGAACCACAAATAGCTACCCTCCAGTAAACTAACATAGCTATGGAAAATGGTCCATTTACAGATGGTTTACTTATAAAAACGCGTGGGTTTTCAATAGTTGTGGGACAGTTTACCAGAGGGACGATGAGAATAACTCGTATAATGGCCGTTCCAAGGAAGGAACATGGTGATTAACCATCAACCGTCGAATTTGGGGGATAGCTATTTTCAGACAAACCCATATGATATTGATTAAACATAGTTAATCATCATCAAACAGCCTTATTTGATATATTTTCAGCTGAGTGAAATATTCCAATTCAGCCAGATTTATATCATTGAGGTTATAATGTATTTATACAAGTATTACTTGGGTTATATTGTTTACTGATCCGGTGTGATATTTAATAAATTTAATGGTGTTCTAGTGAGGTTTATTTGTTATGGTATTAAATCAAACTCATATGGAGGTTTCCTGAAATGGGGATACCGCAATAGCTGGATGGTTTATAGTGGAAAATCCATCTATAAATGGATGATTTAGGGGTACCCCCGTTTCAGGAAACCTCTAAATGGGTGGCTTAAGATCACATTACTGGCTTGAAACTCACAAAAATAGCAACCCCAAAATAGATCGGCCACTTGGAGAATCTTGGACATCTGGAAATATATGAGGTATTAATGTAAGTGTTTATAGCATGCTGGAAACACATGAAACAAAGTGATTTATGGAGATAAATATGATCTAAATGGAGGTTTCCTGAAATAGGGGTACCCCTTAATTCTAGTAAGATTTTCCACTATAACCATTTTAATATGATATATAAAATCCAGATAAATCTAATTATATATATACACATTATATTAAGAATCACATGTTATAATGGTTTATAACATGGTTTATAATGGTTATAATATGATATTAATCAAACTCGAAGGACTAATAAACTAGTGGTTTTTATCCATGATAACCACTATAAGCATATAATATACTCATATTTGTTCCAGCCTCCTTGACGACTCGAAGGACTTTGTCCCGCCTCCCACGGCCATAATGTGGCCCAGATCGCTGGACTACCGGAGAAGGTGGGGATTCGGAGGCGTCAAGTGGGGATGTGTAGACATAGTAGTGGGGATGTGTATAATTATATATATATATTTGTCTATTTATATATATATACATACCGTATATTATGTATACATATTATGTATACATATACACATCACATATTTATATGTATAATATGTATAGATACATAATTACCACATGTCTGTGATCATGGCTATTACATGTCTATAAATATAATACATATGGCACGTACACCTATGCACATGAATAAAGACATGTCTTTGCACATTTGTTTGCTTTTCCCATGGGGACAACCATGTTTGCTGTGGGATACGAATCAACAAACCACGCGAGGGATCTGCACCGCGAATTACATCATGGAACCTGAAGTTTTTCAAGGTTTAGTGCAGTCAAAAGGGTGTGTCTCAAAATGGGGTATCCCCATAGCTCACAGCAACTTCAATGGGGAGAGAACAATGATTAATCCATGGAGTATGATATAGCATGATACAGCATGATATAGCATGATATAGCATGATACAGCATGCCCTCCAGTAATCAATCAACACAGCTATTTAAGCCATGGCCCATTTCGTTGGACGATTTACCTATTCTAATTGTGTTTTGTCATACTAAACTCTTAAATTGCCAAATGGCAACCATTCCAAATTTGCCACACTTGGGATGCGTCAAAACTTCAAACTTCATCCCAGTATCACGTAGCTGCGCAAGGAACCAAAGATGGGCATAGGCATAGGGTCCTAGTAACCGGAAATTCACCGGCGGTTCAATGGGATCTACAAATTTACGGCTTCTAGCGGATAGATTTTGTGTGGGGGAAACCATGGGATCCTCCTAGCCTTTGGGCTCAAAGGCTGCAAAGGAAGCCTCATGAAGCCTCTACACGGATTCTGCAGGCTATTTCCATCATGTTCGATTTCCATTGTTTGCTGTGCCTTGTTTCAATGTCTCTGGCAGTTTTTTTCCTGGTTTTGTATCCCCCAAACAAAGTATGTTTCCATAGATGGGGGTACTGTACCCCAAAATAGATGGTTTATAATGGAAAATCCATCTATAAATGGATGATGTAGGGGTACCCCCATTTCAGGAAATCTCCAAATGGGCGACTCAAGATCCCATTGCCGACCACTTGGACATTCTTGGACATCTGGAAATATATGAGGTATAGATGTAAATATTTATAGCATGCTGGAAGCACATGAAAAAAGTGTTTTATCGATAAATATGATCCAGATAAACATATATAACTAAATAAATATATATATATATCAAAATAAGTGTATATATATATATATAAATATTTACATATAAATAATTAAAAAAATAAATGAATAACTAAATAAATAAATAAATAATTGCTTTACTTCGTGTGATCCCCACCATGACATTTATACATTTTCTTACTGGCAAATCTTCTGGCATTCTATCTGACATATCTTCTGACATTCTATTTGGCATTCTATCTGGCATATCTTCTGGCATATGATCTGGCATATCTTCTGGCATATCTTCTGGCATTCTATCTGGCAAATCTTCTGGCATTCTATCTGGCATATCTTCTGGCATTCTATCTGACATATCTTCTGGCATTCTCTTCTGGCATATCTTCTGGCATATATTCTGACATATCTTCTGGCATTCTATCTGACATATCTTCTGGCATTCTATCTGGCATATCTTCTGGCATATCTTCTGGCATATCTTCTGGCATATCTATCTGGCATATCTTCTGGGCATATCTTCTGGCTGGCATTCTATCTGGCAAATCTTCTGGCATTCTATCTGGCATTCTATCTGGCATATCTATATTATCTGGCATTCTATCTGGCATATCTTCTGGCATATCTTCTGGCATATCTTCTGACATTCTTTCTGACATTCTTTCTAACTTTCTTCTGCACATTCTTTGTCCCATATCTTCCTACATGAGGTCCGGCAGGGAACACTTGGCGTGGATACTCGCGGTTGAGGTCCGGCAGGGAACACTGGGCGTGGATGGTCGTGGTTGAGGTCCGGCAGGGAACACTGGGCGAGGATGGTCGTGGTTGAGGTCCGGCAGGGAACATTGGGCGTGGATGGTCGTGGTTGAGGTCCGGCAGGGAACACTGGGCGTGGATGGTCGTGGTTGAGGTCCGGCAGAGAACACTGTGGATCGCGGGTCGCAGTTGAGCAAGGACGACGAGGACGACGAGGACGACGAGGAGGACGAGGAGGAGGAGGAGAGGAGGCGGAGGAGGAGGAGGAGAAGGAGGAGGAGGAGGAGAAGGAGGAGGAGGCAACTGACATAAAATCTAACAACCCTCACCTGGCAGGTGGGGAAATAAATAAATAAATAAATATATATATATTAAGTATATATGAATTTGTCGAGCGATTCCGGTGATCACCTCGGATCGGCCATGGCTGACTCGGTGGACGGCCAGCTGCGACAGACTTTGCGGGCGGCCCGGAGTCGCTGCCTGCGAGGGGTCAAGGTGGTGGGAAAGGGGCTGTTTGACCAACAGAAAGGGGCGTTTTTTTTTCCATGTTTCAACCCCAAAATATGGCAAAATAGATGTTGAAGATGTCAAATGTCACCTGAACAAAACTTAAATGATGAAGAGTTTATAAGTGGACATGGGTGGATTCGAGCGTTTTTTGGAGTTTTGAAGCAAGAAACATGATTTAACCCAGTAAGATTTATGTTTTTTCTGGCAGGATAGGTGGGTCAGAAAGTGAAGATATTAAGCCAAGAAAATGGGAACCAAAATAGGGATTTAATCAACACAAGATTCCAAATCACAGGGAATACCCAATGGATGACAATTGGAAACGATGCTGATAAATCGCTGGATTTTAGGCACCCTATTTTCAGATCCGACAGACGAAAATAGGATGACATAGGGTTGTTTGATCTGTAGAACTGTGATTTGAGCAACAGAAATCATGGATTTCCCCCAACAAACGGGCTTCACTCCATGCCCCCAAAACCTGATCCCCGATCCTTGTGGGCGTTGCGTTGGCGTTGCTTGGAGGCCATTGTTACGAAGAAGTCCTCCAGCGAGGAGCGCTATGCACTGGCACTGGCCAATTCCATGCCGGATGAGGCCGACCGGAGGGGGGACAAACCATGATGCTGGTGACTGGCAACATGAGTTGGGAACAAAACCCAAATCATCCGGCAACTTCCATTAGGATATCTTCACAAAATAACGGGTAGCGCTTCGCGCGTCTTGAAACGGAGAACACAATGGATCAGGATTGCTCCAATCCATACGTAACCGTTATAGCCACAGGGGGGAACTAGTCATTTTACCTCTTCAAGGGGGTGGGAGCAACCCTGAAAATGCTGCTTGAAGCATCTTGAAGCCATTTTTAGGTACCCAAATCCGAGGGGTGAAATCTGATGTTTTGCTCTGGAGAGGGCGAAACTTTGGACAAGGAGTTTGCGCGTTGTGTGCAAGGTTGGGGTCCCTGGGGGGTGCAGGGCATGGGGGTCAGAATTTCAAATCAGTCTCAGGTGGAGGAAATGTGACTATGACATATAAATGTATCACGAAACGCAGGGTTTTTCCTACCGACCAAAGATTACATGCTGGACTCTCTGGGGGGAGTTTGAGTGTCCAGCTGTGCCCGTACCAACACCACGATGAACCATGACCGTCCATGCCTGATGGAATACCATGCCGTGCCCTGCGAGGTTTGTTGGAGCCTGATAAGTCCCTTGGATTTGCAGAGATTTGGGGCCTTTGGAGGAGCTGATGGCATAATATCCCAGACATCGGTGAGATAGCAATCAATACCGTATGGATATGAAAACCAGTTATACCAAGCTTACTAGGATCATCTACTGTAGGATATGTATCCCAGCGAGTTGGGAATAGCTAGCAAAATCATAGTCATCTATAGCCCGGTCATACAAAGTTAATCAAAGTGATGTATATATATATATATATCTCTGTATATATATATATGTACACATTAAAGCGATAGACGCCAGCCATAATTAGGTAAAACCAATAGAAAGCAATCCTCAAACGGGGTTTATTAGTGGCTAAATTTCCAGTTTGGGATGATATTATCATTTGGTTTACCTCATTATGTGCTACGGTCAAAACGTGGGTAGCCTCTGGGCTCAGGCTTCCACGTATGTGACCCCATTGCTTTCGGTGTGCCCCTGCCACTATCGAGTGACTTGTGTTTTGACTTTGATTGGCCTTCGGGTGGTTGCTATTGGATCTTCAGAGGTTCTGTTGTCCGGTCTTGTGGATACTTCTCATCTTTCGGTGAAATATCAGTCAGTTCCGTGGCATGGGACTGAAGTCAGGTCGCGTCCACATGACATCACAGACAGTTACCTCTTGAAGATGACACTTGAACCATGGAGTAGATTGACGTCCGTTGTTTGCTCGCATGCCTTTGGCCTGGCCAAGCATCTTGAAATCATGACAGATGGTGGAGGTGTGATGCCAACACCAGAATGCAGAAACCCAAACCCTCATGGCATGGTGTGTGTGTGTGTCGTTGGATTGCTTTGCGGAGGATATTGTGTATGGGCTCATGTCACTCGCTTTCTGCAATGCCCTGATTTGCCGGTGACTTCAGCCTTTGCCCCGGACTTGAGCCATAAGTGTGTTCTAGCCTACCAGCGCACTCTTGTGCATCACTTGTAGGTTCTGGCTTGTCAGTCTGACTTCGATGATGTTGATAGCTTGCCACCCGAGCTTGTCATTGAGTAGGAGGTCGTGACCGCACAATACAAAAAGTAAAAAAGCCGGAGGGCGGAACACCCCAAGTTTACCAACAGTTTGGTGCCTGCACTTTGTGACAGGTTTTTCCTTGTCTTGATTTGCTTGCAGTTGATGCTTGCTTGTACTTGTTTGCCAAAACTCTCTTGCTTGCCTTTGTGCTTGAGCTTGTTGCTGTACAGCTTTCTAAGATCTGTCATTTTCGAAGCAGCTCTGACAACATTGCTGTTTCTGTATGCCATTGGCTTTTCACTCGGCAAGGGACGACCGCGCGACGTGTTTTGTCAACTGCTATTCTTAGTGTGACATTTCCCTGGCATACTGCCAGTACATTGTAGTTAGCTGCGTGCTTTCCATTCTCGGTTTGCCCGCCTCCTTGCACCTCCTACCCCCCTTAACCGGGAAGGGGCGTTGGTGGTGCGACTTCGTGCGCGCTGCATTCCGTCAAAACGTGGGTTGTTTTCCAATATTGGGGGCTGGTCATCAATCATTAATAGGGATTTGCACGGCGGAAAGAATCCCTGATTGTGGGATGACCATACCACATTATATAATCCATATTAATCTATGTATGACCATGGCACATTAATCCATTTATTGGGGATTTCATGGTAATTTCATGTGGGATATGAACTTCCGATTTTCACCAGCTGAAGGCCCAGCTTCCTGTTGTTCCGTGCAGATGTCAGCGAAAACATCGATGGTCGCTGGCTGTTGTTGGCCTGGCTGCCGGATGTGGTTCCGGAGGTGGAACGGCTGAGGCGCCATGGTAGCAGTGCCGTTTCCTAAGTCATAGGGTACCCTCCGGTAAACTAACATAGCTATTGAAAATTGTCATTTATAATGTAGGTTACTGATTAGTGTGGGGAGGCCCCCCCCCCCCCAAACAAATTTGCGTTACAGAATAGTGTGGAAAAAACAAGGAACCGGGTACAGAATAGTGTAAAATCAAAAAAAATTGATAGATTTAAATTGATTTCAATTTATTTTGAATTGATTTCAATTTACTTTCAATTGATTTCAATTTATTTTGAGTTGCTTTCAATTTACTTTCAATTGATTTGAATTTATTTTCAATTGATTTCAATTTACTTTCAATTGATTTGAATTTATTTTCAATTGATTTCAATTTACTTTCAATTGATTTGAATTTATTTTCAATTGATTTCAATTTACTTTCAATTGATTTGAATTTATTTTGAATTGATTTCAATTTACTTTCAATTGATTTGAATTTATTTTGAATTGATTTCAATTTACTTTCAATTGATTTGAATTTATTTTCAATTTACTTTCAATTGATTTGAATTTACTTTCATTGATTTGAATTTCAATTTCAATTTACTTTCAATTGATTTCAATTGATACTTTCAATTGATTTCAATTTATTTTCAATTGATTTCAATTTACTTTCAATTGATTTGAATTTATTTTGAATTGATTTCAATTTACTTTCAATTGATTTTTAGCAATGAAATTAAAGAAATTACTTTCAATTGATTTCAATATACTTTCAATTGATTTCAATTTACTTTCAATTGATTTCAATTTACTTTCAATTGATTTCAATTTTTTCTTTCAATTGATTTCAATTTACTTTCAATTGCTTTTGATTCCAAGAAATTGATGAAACTAAGTAAAAGGAGTGGTTTCAATTTAAAGGAAAAGGATTTCAAATGGTTGAAAAAAAATAAAAAAAAAACAATCCCTCAGGAAGCAGCTGGACACAATAGTGTACCCCCAAACAAACCACACTATTGTGTATCAGGGTTGCTCATGGACTACCCCCTTGAAAAATTGTTTGGGTCATGTTTTTAAATTGGGTTTTAATAAGGCATCATATATTTTGGGAAATTGTGCATTTCTGAGAATTCTAAATAAAAGAAACTAATTGAGAAAATAAAAAAAGCTTTAGCAAAGGAAAATGTAAAGGAAATGTTAAAAAACAAAATCACCTCAGGAAGCAGCTGGACACAATAGTGTACCCTCAAACAAACCATACTATTGTGTATCATGATCATTCAAGTTTTTTTTTGCTTGGCTGAAACTAATCCTTTGGAAAGCCTTTGGTTTTGAATCCAAGAAAAATGAAGCTAAGTAAAAGGAAACAAACTTTAGCAAAGGAAAAAGAAAAGGAAATGGTTGAAAAAAAACAATCACCTCAGGAAGCAGCTGGACACAATAGTGTACCCCCAAACAAACCACACTATTGTGTATCAGGGTTGCTCATGGACTACCCCCTTGAAAAATTGTTTGAGTCATGTTTTTTAATTGGGTTTTAATAAGGCATCATATATTTTGGGAAATTGTGCATTTCTGAGAATTCTAAATAAAAGAAACTAATTGAGAAAATAAAAAAAACTTTAGCAAAGGAAAATGCAAAGGGAATGTTAAAAAAACAAAATCACCTCAGGAAGCAGCTGGACACAATAGTGTACCCTCAAACAAACCATACTATTGTGTATCATGATCATTCATGTTTTTTTTGCTTGGCTGAAACTAATCCTTTAGAAAGCCTTTGGTTTTGATTCCAAGAAAAATGAAGCTAAGTAAAAGGAAACAAACTTTAGCAAAGGAAAATGTAAAGGGAATGTTAAAAAACAAAATCACCTCAGGAAGCAGCTGGACACAATAGTGTACCCCCAAACAAACCACACTATTGTGTATCAGGGTTGCTCATGGACTACCCCCTTCAAAAATTGTTTGAGTGATGTTTTTTAATTGGGTTTTATTAAGGCATCATATATTTTTTGAAATTGAGCATTTCTGAGAATCCTAAATAAAAGAAACTAATTGAGAAAATAAAAGAAAAAACTTTAGCAAAGGAAAATGTAAAGGGAATGTAAAAAAAAAAACAAAATCACCTCAGGAAGCAGCTGGACACAATAGTGTACCCTCAAACAAACCATACTATTGTGTATCATGATCATATTCATTTCGAGCTACTTTCAATTGATTTCAATTTACTTGCAATTGATTTCAATTTACTTTCAAGTAAAAGAAAAAAAACAATCACCTCAGGAAGCAGCTGGACACAATAGTGTACCCTCAAACAAACCATACTATTGTGTATCATGATCATTCATTTTTTTTTGCTTGGCTGAAACTAATCCTTTAGAAAGCCTTTGGTTTTGATTTCAAGAAAAATGAAGCTAAGTAAAAGGCAACAAACTTTAGCAAAGGAAAAGGTAAAGGGAATGTTTTAAAAAAATCACCTCAGGAAGCAGCTGGACACAATAGTGTACCCTCAAACAAACCATACTATTGTGTATCATGATCATTCATGTTTTTTTTGGTTGGCTAAAACTAATCCTTTGGAAAGCCTTTGGTTTTGATTCCAAGAAAAATGAAGCTAAGTAAAAGGAAACAAACTTTAGCAAAGGAAAAGGTAAAGGGAATGTTTCAAAAAAAATCACCTCAGGAAGCAGCTGGACACAATAGTGTACCCTCAAACAAACCATACTATTGTATATCATGATCATTCATGTTTTTTTTGCTTGGCTGAAACTAATCCTTTGGAAAGCCTTTGGTTTTGATTCCAAGAAAAATGAAGCTAAGTAAAAGGAAACAAACTTTAGCAAAGGAAAAGGAAAAGGAAATGGCTGAAAAAAAAACATAACCTCAGGAAGCAGCTGGACACAATAGTGTACCCTCAAACAAACCACACTATTCTGTATCAGGGTTGCTCATGGACTACCCCCTTGAAAAATTGTTTGAGTGATGTTTTTTAATTGGGTTTTAATAAGGCATCATATATTTTGGGAAATTGGGCATTTCTGAGAATCCTAAATAAAAGAAACTAATTGAGAAAATAAAAAAAAGCTTTAGCAAAGGAAAATGTAAAGGGAATGGAAATCCCATAGAAAGATCATAGAAATAACATGGAAATCCCATAGGAATCTCACAGAAACCCCATAGAAAGATCATAGAAATAACATGGAAATCCCATAGGAATCTCACAGAAACCCCATAGAAAGATCATAGAAATAACATGGAAATCCCATAGGAATCTCACAGAAATCCCATAGAAAGATCATAGAAATAACATGGAAATCCCATAAGAATCTCACAGACATCCCATAGAAAGATCATAGAAATAACATGGAAATCCCATAGGAATCTCACAGAAATCCCATAGAAAGATCATAGAAATAACATGGAAATCCCATAGGAATCTCTCATAGAAATAACATGGAAATCCCATAGAAAGATCATAGAAATAACATGGAAATCCCATAAGAATCTCACAGAAAACCCATAGAAAGATCATAGAAATAACATGGAAATCCCATAGGAATCTCACAGAAATCCCATAGAAAGATCATAGAAATAACATGGAAATCCCATAGGAATCTCACAGAAATCCCATAGAAAGATCATAAAAATAACATGGAAATCCCATAGGAATCTCACAGAAATCCCATAGAAAGATCATAGAAATAACTAAAATAACATGGAAATCCCATAAGAATCTCACAGAAATCCCATAGAAAGATCATAGAAATAACATGGAAATCCCATAAGAATCTCACAGAAATCCCATAGAAAGATCATAGAAATAACATGGAAATTCCATAAGAATCTCACAGAAACCCCATAGAAAGATCATAGAAATAACATGGAAATCCCATAGGAATCTCACAGAAGCCCCATAGAAAGATCATAGAAATAACATGGAAATCCCATAGGAATCTCACAGAAATCCCATAGAAAGATTATAGAAATAACATGGAAATCCCATAAGAATCTCACAGAAATCCCATAGAAAGATCATAGAAAGAACTGAAATAACATGGAAATCCCATAGGAATCTCACAGAAATCCCATAGAAAGATCATAGAAATAACATGGAAATCCCATAAGAATCTCACAGAAATCCCACAGAAAGATCATAGAAATAACATGGAAATCCCATAGGAATCTCACAGAAATCCCATAGAAAGATCATAGAAATACCATGGAAATCCCATAGGAATCTCACAGAAAACCCATAGAAAGATCATAGAAATAACATGGAAATCCCATAGGAATCTCACAGAAATCCCATAGAAAGATCATAGAAATACCATGGAAATCCCATAAGAATCTCATCCCATAGAAAGATCATAGAAATAACATGGAAATCCCATAGGAATCTCTCATAGAAATAACATGGAAATCCCATAGGAATCTCACAGAAATCCCATAGAAAGATCATAGAAATAACATGGAAATCCCATAGGAATCTCACAGAAATCCCATAGAAAGATCATAGAAACATCACACAGGAATCCAATAGAAATTCCATAGGAAAGATCATAGAAATACCATAAAAATCCCATAGGAATCCAATGGAAATCCCATAAGAATACCATAGAACTCCCATAGCACCCCTTCAGAAATCCCATAGAAATCCCCCAGAAATATCATAGAAACATCATGGAGACCTCATAGGAATTCCATAGAAATCCAATAGTAATACCATAGAAATACCATAAAGGAAAAAAACTTTAGCAAAGGAAAAGGAAAAGGGAATGTTTGAAAAAAAACATAACCTCAGGAAGCAGCTGGACACAATAGTGTACCCCCAAACAAACCACACTATTGTGTATCAGGGTTGCTCATGGACTACCCCCTTGAAAAATTGTTTGAGTGATGTTTTTTGATTGAGTTTTAATAAGGCATCATATATTTTGGGAAACTGGGCATTTCTGAGAATTTCAAATGAAAGAAACTAAGAAAGTAATTAAGCAATTAAAAGAAAAAAGACTTTAGCAAAGGAAAAGGTAAAGGAAATGATTGAAAAAATCAAAAAATCATGGCCTCAGGAAAGCAGCTGGACACAATAGTGTACCCTCCAAACAAACCACACTATTCTGTATCAGGGTTGCTCATGGACTACCCCCTTGAAAAATTGTTTGAGTGATGTTTTTTAATTGGGTTTTAATAAGGCATCATATATTTTGGGAAACTGGTCATTTCTGAGAATTTCAAATGAAAGAAACTAAGAAAGAAATTAATTGAAAGGAAAACACTTTAGCTAGCAAAGGAAAAGGTAAAGGAAATGATTGAAAAAAATCAAAAAATCATGACCTCAGGAAAGCAGCTGGACACAATAGTGTACCCTCCAAACAAACCACACTATTCTGTATCAGGGTTGCTCATGGACTACTCCCTTGAAAAATTGTTTGAGTCATGGTTTTTAATTGGGTTTTAATAAGGCATCATATATTTTGGGAAACTGGTCATTTCTGAGAATTTCAAATGAAAGAAACTAAGAAAGAAATTAATTGAAAGGAAAACACTTTAGCTAGCAAAGGAAAAGGTAAAGGAAATGATTGAAAAAAAAACCATGACCTCAGGAAAGCAGCTGGACACAATAGTGTACCCTCCAAACAAACCAAACTTTTTTGTACCTGGATGTAATTTTCTGTGGAAGGCATCTGGAAAATTTCAATGATGGAAAATAAAAAGTAAAAGGAAAAAGCTTTAAAAAAATGAAAAAAATGAAATGTTTGAACAACAAAAAAAGACCAAGACACAATTGTGTATCCTGACACAATGACACAATTGTGTATCCTGACACAATTTTACAAAATAATAAAAAAATATTTTTTTTTTTATATAATTAAAAAAAATAATTTAAAATAAAGTAAAAAATAATTCAATAATTAAATTAAAAATTATATAATTAAAAATAAAAATAAATAAATAATAAAATAAAAAATAATTAACTAATTAAATTAAAAATTATTATAATTAAAAATAAAACTAAATAATAATTTAAAATAAAATAAAAAATAATTAAATATAGTTAAATTAAAAATTATTATAATTAAAAATAAAAATAAAAATATTTAAAAATTAAAAAATAAAATAAAAACAATTAAAAACTAAAAAACAAAAAATGAAAAAAACAACTTACACCAAAATCCTGTGGACACAATAGTGTACCCTCAAACATTTCCAGAGTTACAGAATAATTTTGAGGTCTGTGGACACAATACCGTATCCCCACACTAATCAGTATCCAACATTAGTTGATTTTGCTAGTAAAATGGTGATTTTCCATAGTTATGTCAGTTTACCAGAGGGTACCCCAAATCATCCAAATCATTTGACCATGACTTAGTCTTAGTCATGTACTGAAACGCATGCTGACTTGATTTATCTCAAGAATCGCACATTACACACATATGTGTATATATATATAAACACAATATAACATTCCTCTTTCTGATTATAAGTGAGTAAATGTGTATGTATATAATCCATAAATAAATAAATCAATAAATAAATAAATATATATATGTGTATACACACGATATTGCCTCCTAAGATTTCCCACATTGGATGCTGATTCCACAGCAAATCCTCTGGTTGGTATAAACCCATGTAGAAGCATCAACCATCAGGGGGGTCAAGAAAGATTCTAGCCTACTCGCTGATTTTTTACAGGAGAGGTATGGCTGGGAACGATCGAACATGATCGAACCATAGCAGATGGTAGAAGCTGCAGCAGGGACCCATCAAACCTGTTTCTGTATGGATCAAGATCAAACCGTATGGACCATGCCATATAGATTTCTTGAGATGGAATGACTTGCGGGGTTTGGTTTGGAACATGTTTGCTGGGTTGAGCAGCTATCTACATCCGTCCCACCAGCGCCAGCAATCACCTATCATAGACATACACAGTTGATATCAATTGATAATATAATTAATGAATTATAATTAAATCATTCATGCATGTATTCATTTCCGCACTTTATTTAATGCTTCAATTTTTTTCACAGAAAAACATAGAAAAACATTTCATCCCCATCTCCCCATGCCCATCCATGCCCCATCTCCATCGCCATCCATCTTACAAAGGTGAGGCCTCAAGCTCTCGCGATTACGTTGTTTGGGCGCCTCACCTTGTAGGTATTTACAACATTCTACAACGATAAGACTATATCTTATGATAGTTTATAACATATAACTATATCTTATAGTAATATCAATAATTTCTAATATATCAGTTCTTATAGCTATCTTATAGCAGTTCTTCTTCAGCCCAATGACCTTCTCAAAGATCGCCAGGTACGTTCGCAGCCGCAACCTCTTGGCGGATCAGCTGCCGCAGCCCTTCTTCCTCCGGGAGCTGCTGCTGCGTGAAGCCCAGCAGCTGCTGTGGTCCCGTGCCGCACAGGCGCTGCGTGGCGGCGATGCGGAGACCATGGCGCCCAGGTGGGGATGGGGCGGTCCTGGGGAAAATGGGTTGGAAAAACATGGGCAAAAACCATGGGTTTAACATGACCCATCCCTTTAAACATATTCCAGGGTATCAACTAGGTTATGGCGGTTATGGAATATTTTTTTTGGAATACTTTTCCTGGAATAATTTCTTCAAGGGGTAGGTATACGTTTTTGCATGTTGGAATTCTTGAAATCATGATCCCCCCCGTCAACATACCCCGGAATAAGTTGGTTTTGGATTAATTTTCTATAACTTAAAACATCTTAAAACATCTCGAAACAACTAAACGTTCCTATATAGTGTCCTTTCTTCCTTACTTCCCGAGAGGTTTTTGAGGCATCATGCAGTTGGGGCAATTGATGGCAATTGCTGCCAACCTTTTTTTGCAGCGTACTTGCAAGCATAACTAGTGTCCAACGGACCACCTTTCTCTCACGGTACTTTCTCGAGAGTTTTGGATGGCAATGAAGGGAGTATGGAAGAAATAGGGGGAAGCACGCAAGGTTAGGAACATGTCTAGGAGAGGGCCAGGTTGAGTGCCATTTTGTCGGTTTCCCCCAGGGGAAAATTATTCTAGGGGTATTGGAGATGCCTGGCGCCCCTCAAAAACCAAAGTGGGCAGCTGCCACAATTACCAAACTAGCCCAGAAACTGGCAAGAATTGTCAACAACCAATGAAAACCAAACATTTCCCCCTTTCCCACTCATTCCCACTATGGCCAACGAGGGTTCTTTGGATTACAATGAAAGGAATATGGAAGAAATAGGGGGACGTACGCAAGGTTGGGAAAACTTCTTTGTGGGCTTTCCAAGTGGGCAGCTGCTACAATCACAAAACTAGTCCAGAAATTGGCCAAAAAAAACACAAACCAGTGAGAACCAATCATTTTCCCTTTCTCACTCATTCCCACTAGGTCACAACCACCAAACTAGCCCAGAAACGGGAAAAACCATCCAAAATCAATGAAACCATGAGAATGCAAAAAATGCTGGCTCTTCTTGGTCCTATCTGATTATGTTTAAAGTTGTGCCGCAACTCTGCAAGGACGGAAACCTTTTTCGGCCGTTGGCCCACAGCTGCTTACGATTGCTTACGTTTTGCTAGGAAAAAATATAGGGGCATCATTTTGTCAAATATCATTCCAAAACCCCATATCACTAAACTTAATAAGTACCCTGGATCGGAGGGGTTTAGATCGGAAACAAATCTCTAACCAACAGTAAGATGATAAAAACGAACAAAACCGAAGGAAAATTATATAATATGAAAAAAAATGGAAAAAATGAAAAAACAAAGAAACTTGATTTTTATTGTCTAAAACCATATGCACATGGCCATCGTCATAATCCACCAAACGTGTTATTTCTGGTGATTTTTGAGTTCATCAATCACATCTTTATACTTTTCGGTGTTGTGTGCATTTCTGGTAGGTAACCTTAATAAATAATCTAAAATGTCTCTGTTTATACTTCCATCTTTTCCACCCGGTCCTGATATATAAATAAAGTGTCTTGCCTGTCTTATATAATCCCGATGGGTTTCTGTATGCATTTGTCAATCCGTGTCTGTCTTCTGTTGCTTTTGTGTTGGCTATGTTCCTTTCTTCTTTATACAGTGTTGTATTTTGTCTGAATTGCTCATTAAGATTTCTTGCAAAGTTGTTCATCTTCTCATCTAAGTCTCTTTGTTTCTTGTCCGTGTCGTTCATCAACTCTTCTCTTCCTTGACGCATTAATTCATCAAATGCTACTCTACCTATTCTTTTTGCGAATATATAATCTCATCTCTTCTCTTGTTAATACATGTTCTATTGCTTCACCTCCCATAATTCTCTGAACAACCTCTCTCCCAAACTGCCTTCCCACCTGTCTCAATGCATTAGTCATTGCTATTCTTCCAACTCCTGCTACAACTCCAATCATTTATTTGTATATTAATGTTTGATAAAAATCATTTCTAATAATAGATCTAATCATGAGCCATGAGTAATAGATAAACATCCCGCCGGACCGGAAACCGTTCCCATAAAACGCACATTTTTTTTAAAAAAATGGTGATTTTACCACAGTGCCGTGCCAATTTGATGATTGGAAATCCTGGAAAAACTTGGGGCGCGTTTTTTCCTTTTTCAGCGTCATCGCTTTAAAAAATGGTGATTTTACCACAGTGCCGTGCCAATTTGATGATTGGAAAGCCTGGAAAAACTTGCGGCGCGTTATATAGGTACGTTAACATCCCCCCCCACCCCACCCCACCCCACCCCACACTAGAGGTCTCAGCAGCGTAGCAACATGTAACGTCGTAAACGATCCCAGAGATCTCAGCAGCGTAGCAATATATCAGGTACGAAGTACAAGGAACGTTAACATCCCCCCCCACCCCACCCCACCCCACCCCACACTAGAGGTCTCAGCAGCGTAGCAACATGTAACGTAGTAAACGATCCCAGAGATCTCAGCAGCGTAGCAATATATCAGGTACGAAGTACAAGGAACGTTAACATCCCCCCCCCACTAGAGGTCTCAGCAGCGTAGCAACATGTAACGTAGTAAACGATCCCAGAGATCTCAGCAGCGTAGCAAACAAGGAACGTTAAACATCCCCCCCCACCCCACCCCACCCCACCCCACCCACCCCACCCACTAGAGGTCTCAGCAGCGTAGCAACATGTAACGTAGTAAGTATCGCAATGCTCAATCAAAATCTTCATCTGACTTTTCAGTGGAGTTAAACGAAAACTCAGAAACACCAGAGGAAACAAAACTCTATGTAACTGATATTTCTATTCCAGCGGTGTGGAAATCTACAGAGGTGGGCTTCTATGAATATATTTATGTTGTGGTCTTCAATGGCGATACATTAGTCAAAATATTAGGGTATATTTAGGTAATATTATGGTAAACTGTGATTAAAACATGAAACAATCACAAGAAAGAAATCAAAATGAAAATAACAAATCTCAAAAAATCTCAAAAAATCTCGCAAAAAAGTAAATTATGTTTAACAAAAAATCTCAAAAAATCTCAAAAAATCTCAAACTTGATGATAGCATGAAAAAATAAAGGTGCAAAACCCCCCAAAAATGTTTTTTTTGTTTTTTTTCATGTTTTTTGATTATATATTGCATGTGATTGTTGAATTTATTGCTGCAGTCATTTGTCTTTCAGGGATTCGCAGGACGCAGCAGCTTCCTTTGCTGAACCCGTTGGCAATGATGACCATAACATAAATATATTCATAGAAGCCCACCTCTGTAGATTTCCACACCGCTGGAATAGAAATATCAGTTACATAGAGTTTTGTTTCCTCTGGTGTTTCTGAGTTTTCGTTTAACTCCACTGAAAAGTCAGATGAAGATTTTGATTGAGCATTGCGATACTTACTATCTACAAAAATAGTTTTATATGTTTATCTATTACTCATGACTCATGATTGGATCTATTATTAGAAATGATTTTTATCAAACATTAATATACAAATAAATGATTGGAGTTGTAGCAGGAGTTGGAAGAATAGCAATGACTAATGCATTGCGACAGGTGGGGAGGCAGTTTGGGAGAGAGGTTGTTCAGAGAATTATGGGAAGTGAAGCAATAGAACATGTATTAACAAGAGAAGAGATGAGATTATTCGCAAAAAGAATAGGTAGAGTAGCATTTGATGAATTAATGCGTCAAGGAAGAGAAGAGTTGATGAACGACACGGACAAGAAACAAAGAGACTTAGATGAGAAGATGAACAACTTTGCAAGAAATCTTAATGAGCAATTCAGACAAAATACAACACTGTATAAAGAAGAAAGGAACATAGCCAACACAAAAGCAACAGAAGACAGACACGGATTGACAAATGCATACAGAAGCCCATCGGGATTATATAAGACAGGCAAGACACTTTATTTATATATCAGGAACGGGTGGAAAAGATGGAAGTATAAACAGAGACATTTTAGATTATTTATTAAGGTTACCTACCAGAAATGCACACAACACTGAAAATATAAAGATGTGATTAATGAACTCAAAAAATCACCAGAAATAACACGTTTGGTATCACATGTCCCTCAGATAATATATAATCCACCAATTTATATTTGTATATACCCATTTGTACCCCAACCAAATAAAAAATGAGATAAAATGAGATAAAATGAACAAAATGATTTAAAAAATGCGTTTTAATGGGATAACATGCTTAAATATGTGAAAACGTGTTTTTTTAATGCGTTTTTAAGTTATTTTGAGTTTATTTATGCGCATGTGGGTTCACAAAGTCTTCTGATCTAAACCCAGCTGATCTAGGGTACTTATTTATTTTGGTGACCATATTGAGTTCTTGGAATGTTTTTTTTGTTTGAAGTCAAGTATTGCCAGAATGAAATTTTATGCTGAGGGGGGAATACCCTTAAGGCATCCCTCATGGTTTAACATGCCCCCAAAACCATCCAAGACCTGTTCTGAAAGAAGTGGAGTGTGGGGTTTTGATGGTTTTTCCGCATGTGTTTTTTTCCTTACGCGGGTGTTGTTTTGGTGGGATGGGCATCGTACCTCGGCCTGTTGTAGATAGTTACATCCCCTGCGTTGTTGCTATTGATATATCATTTAATCATTTGGTCAATAAACATGGCAATTGAACTTGCGGTTAGTTAAAGAAGGTCATGTCGTATCACCGTCTATTCTTCCTACTTTCAGCTTGTTGATTTGCCCCACTTACATACTGACTATGGTTATGTCCCCTTCGTTGATTTGTTGGTGTTTTTTTCATACTTCGTATCTTCATGTATATTCAACTTCACAATTTTGATTATTTTCTCCCTGTGTTGCCAGTTGACAGGTATATTTATTCAAAAGGTGGCTCTGCTACAAAACCAGTACATGTCCATCAAACTGCGTTTGGTTGTGTTTGGTTCACATCAATCGTAGATGTGTTGATGAAATATCGTTGCCACCGTCCCTGGGGGCCCTTAAGGAGTCATTCATGATCAAACTCTGGCAATGGAAGACCCCGGTGGATTTTCCTCTTACCCTCTAGTAACGTAGCACAAATAACTTACATCTGGTCATAATCCACCATGAGATAGACCATTTCCTTGGGTTTTTCCCCAGGATTTTTCATATGTCGTTGTACTAGGTGGCTCACCGGGATCGTAGATGGATTAGTTCATCCCGGTGCCACACTCGGCCGCTACATGCCATACCTACTGTACCCTACCCTTCTTAGCCTACTTTAGAACTGGGTTTTGAACCCACTTACTCACTTGTCAAATCCATTGTTTCCTCTTCAAATCAGCTAAAACGTATGAAATTACATCGCAAAAACAACTGATATAGATCCCCACATAATCACCATTTCCCATCCAGCTCCATAAGTAAGCGTTCCGTTGCGCCGTTCGTATCTCGTATCACGGTGCGCCAGGCTCCCGCCGCGTCAGGAAGCGGCCGAGGGACCCGTGCGCTTGTCCCAGGCAGCACAAAGTTTGTTGCAGCGCATGGCAAGGCGAGAAGAAAGCTGTGCCTAGAACAACGGATTTATATGAGCCATGAACAAGTTATAACATTGGTAATTATTGGTTATTACTACTGCTACTACTTCTATCACTACTACTACTACTACTACTTCTACTACTACTACTACTATTACTACTAATCCTGCTACTACTACTACTACTACTACTACTGCTACTACTACTACAACAACTACAACAAATAGCTCCTGCCGATCACTTTAAACGGTTCCATCAACAGAAGCGGGTGTACCCCGGACCGGACGTATTCTTGGGGGGAGCGATCCAGGGCCCTGCGCAACTTAATGCATACCCCTAAAGGAATGCGTCGAAAACAGAACGGGGCTGGTGATCGGTAAGGAGGATGGTAAGATACCCGAAGCTATTACAAGATATATAGTGGCATTATACTGGCAGTCTCCACTACTACATTTCGAAAGTTCTGCCTTTGCTTTTTTTCCAAATGACAAAGGTCCCACTGAGGGGTCAGAAATCAGTCAGAAACCAGTCAGAAACCGGCCAAACGCAACCTCTCTTTCTCTCTCTCTCTCTCTCTCTGTCCCTTGCCTATTCCCTCACCCTGTTACCAGAACTCCTACGCCTACTCCTATTCCAATTTCCACTACCACTACTGCTACTGCTACTGCTAGTGCTGCTGGTACTACTGTGAGTTTTCCGGACTGTTTCCGGACCGCACAAGCTTATTTTGCTCCCAAATTTGAAATCGAATGCGTTCACGCATGGATCCTTACTCTCATTACTAGACTTGCTAGTACTTGCTACTACTCTTACTACTGCCACCACACCCGCTGCTACTGCACCACCACTACCACTAGTACACCTAGGAATTTCTGCCTTTGCTTTTAAATCCAATTGACACGAGTCCCGCTGAAGGGTCAGAAACCAGTCAGAAACCCGTCAGAAACCGGCCAAACGCAACCATCTGTTCCCCGCCCTCCCTCCCTCTCTCTCTCTCTCTTTCTCTCCTCCCTTTCTTCCCTTGCCCTGCTACTAGAACTCCTACTCCTATTCCTACTCCTACTCCTATTCCTATTCCTACTCCTACTCCTAGTCCTACTCCTACCCCTACTACTACTACTACTGCTACTACTCCTACTCTTACTCCTACTCCTACTCCTACTACTGGTATTACTGTGAGTTTTCCGGAGGGTGGATCAGGCAATATACGTGAGGAGCGTTGTAAATTCCCCCGTGCCCTTTCATGCAAAGTAGTCATAAGTGTGCACGCGTTGTGCCGCCTACCAGAGTGCGCGCGGTCCGGAATCGGTCCGAAATCATATATTCGTTTCTAGTTTGAGTGTTGTATGCTCCACCATACACTTTCATCCAAATTAGTCATAGGTGTATACAGGTTGTGCCGGCTACCAGAGTGCGCGCGGTCCGGAATCGGTCCGAAATCATATATTCCTTTCTAGTTTGAGTTTTGTATAGCTCCACCATACACTTTCATCCAAATTAGTCATAGGTTAGTCATAGGTGTATATACTCGCGCTTGGCCGGTTTCTGACAGGTTTCTGACAGGTTTCTGACTGATTTCTGACCCTTCCGTGGAACTTTTGTCAAGTGGAGAAAAGCAAAGGCAAAAATTCCTCGGTGTAGTAGTGGTAGCGGCGTTGCAGTGGTAGCGGCGCAAGTGGTAATACTGAGAGTAGAAGCAGCACTAGTAGAAGGATCCGCCCATGAACGCATTCGTTTTCATATTTGAGAAGAAAAGAAAATTGCGCGGTCCGGAAACGGTCCGGAAAATTCACAGTAATACCAGCAGTAGGAGTAGGAGTAGGGGTAGGAGTAGGGGTAGGAGTAGGGGTAGGAGTAGGAGTAGTAGCAGCAGCAGCAGGAGTAGTAGTAGTAGTAGTAGTAATAGTAGTAATAGTAGTAATAGTAGTAGAAGTAGTAGAAGTAGTAGTAGTAGTAGGAGGGGTAGGAGTAGGAGTAGGAGTAGGAGTTCTAGTAGCAGGGCAAGGGAAGAAAGGGAGAGGGAGGGAAAGAGAGAAAGAGAGAGAGAGAGGGAGGGAGGGAGGGAGGGGAACAGATGGTTGCGTTTGGCCGGTTTCTGACGGGTTTCTGACTGGTTTTTGACTGGTTTCTGACCCTTCAGCGGGACTCGTGTCAATTGGATTTAAAAGCAAAGGCAGAAATTCCTAGGTGTACTAGTGGTAGTGGTGGTGCAGTAGCAGCGGGTGTGGTGGCAGTAGTAAGAGTAGTAGCAAGTCTAGTAATGAGAGTAAGGATCCATGCGTGAACGCATTCGATTTCAAATTTGGGAGCAAAATAAGCTTGTGCGGTCCGGAAACGGTCCGGAAAACTCACAATAGTACCAGCAGCACTAGCAGTAGCAGTAGCAGTAGCAGTTGTTTCAAATTCAGCAGAAAAGCAATGATATTACAAAGAATTAGCATAAGATTTTTGTCACGCTTCATTATATAATACATAACTTATATTTTATGATATTTTATGTATATGATCTGATCAACGAAGAACAAACCCTTCCGCGATTGCTCACTGTGGTACCGCGGTTGCTACGCGATTGGCTGAGCGATTGAGGGCTGTCCGGGAAAAGGTATTTTGGACAACCCCCATATATATATATATAAATATTGGGGGTTGAAGGCAACAGATGTGATGTGCAGCTTTTGTAAACATTTGCAATTTTTCAAAAGATAATTCCCACCATTTGGATTGTTTCAGATCAATACATGCAGGAATTGGTATTATTAATATATATTAATGATGGTCAATTATTGTCTGATGCTTTGTGATCATTGTTGTATACATTGTGCAGAATTATGGGTACCCTGTGAAAATTATTGGACCTACTTGGAGGGCTGAGTACACACCTAAGACCTACATAGAATAGACATGTTTGTTAATCTCCAGATGGAAAATACACAGAACAGACCTAACATTTAGTCCAAAAAACTAAATAAGACACGTACTGTATTGAGTATATCCTTCATCTTAAATGGGGATCTTCATCATTTTTGCATCACGTGAAGGCACTGATCTCCAAACAAGAAGGCCCTGAATTCACAGTACGGATTCCAACTGGATGGTCGCAGTCGAGACAGCAAAAGTCGTCTTATTTTCCTTGTCGTATACAATATCCAGCTCAGCTATTCTCTTTTGGGACACGTGTGAAAAAAACTTGGATCTACTCGAACATTCCATGTTTTTGTCAATGTGGGCAGGGTAACCGTCCAAAATGGAGGACTGCAGCTTTTGTTTGGGGGTTCCACTGGTTCCACGTTAGTTTCTTCGGACCTATTTGGATGATTGGCCAACGTTTGGGGACTTCACTCATAAAACAACGGGAAAACATACTATGTCTGGTGGATTTTCCACTGTTATTGGTTGAATTGCCTTCTTTCGTTTCTCAACTCCATGTTTTCATAACTGGATTTGTATGGAAATATCGCAGTAGCGGATAGCGGATAGCAACTTCAACATCCCCCAAGAGAAAAACAGGTGCCGTTTGCCGTAGCATACCCTCAAGCCTGCGGGCAGATGTACATCCCAGACTTCGTAATTCGTTTGAAACTCCATCATGTAAGTGGGAACTATATGCAGTAGAATATCAGCATGGTTGTCTCACCACTTGCCGGGCACTCAGCCACCTGTCTCAGGTTTGAAGTTGATCTTCTCGGGTCGCTTCTCCTTGAAGCAGATGAAGACTTTGCCCACCATCGTGGAACAACTCTCCGCGGCCTCGCAGACAGGTTGGGGGCGTCGTTGGGCAAGCCATGGGTAGAACCGGTCCAAATTTGGGACTTGGGGACTTGGGGGGTGGTAGTTGGGACCGTATAAATTGTATAATCATGGTAACAACCACCATAAGTTGGGATACGGGGCCACCACAACTATGGTTATATAACCACTATTAATTAGCCACTTATAGCTGGAACTAACATTTATTCAATAACTAATCCCATGGTTAAATATTGGTTGATATTTATCCCATTTATTAATCCCATTTATTTATCAATAGTTTATTCAATAACTATTAGTGGCTGATAGTGGTTAATGATGGTGAATTAAAAAATCTTCACCACTGACCTGGGATTTGCGGATGATCCTCCAAGTGGCTGACGATTTGGGGACAGGCACTTGGACACAGAATTGTTCAAAGGGGGAAGAGATGTGGGGTCCTGATCCGCTAAATGATATACATATATATATATATATATTCATATATTTTAATATATCATATTAATTAATATTGATTATATATAATTATAAATTATATATATATATATTGTGTACCGTATATACAAGATGACTAAAGATACCCAAAGATGACCCAAGGATATTCAATTTTGGACCATTTTTGCAGACAGTGGTGATCGGCAGCTACGCATGCCATCTTGAGTCTCGAAGCATCCATTATTTTCAGAGAACCCACGTTTCAGGGTGCGCAAAAAGCAGCGACAAAAATCCACCAGATGCAATGTTCCTTTGCTTTCCCGCCCCACCAAATCCAATCTCCGGTTTCAAATATTCCATGGTTTCCATCCAAAACAAATCACTGGTTGGTGGTTTGGCACATGGCTTTTATTTTTCCATCATATATGGGATGTCATCCCAACCCCATTTTTTCGGTCACCAACCATCATTTTTCAGAGGGGTCAACCACCAACCAGAATATAGAAATATATTCCACCAGATAATCCACTGGTAATTTAACATAACTATTGAAAATCACAATTTTTAATGGGAAAATCCACTATAACTGGCCATTTTCAATAGCTATGTTAAATTACCAGAGGGTAATCCACTATTAAGATCATTAACCCTTGTTAAACCCATCATTTTCCCCATTAACCACCAACCAGCCATGGTTTCCCTCTGAAGCAAATCACAAATTGTCCAAATTTCTCCCGGGCTTTCCCCATGACCATAGTTACAGCACCATATCCCAACTTATGGGGGTAATACCATGGTTATACCCATGAACGTAGTTTCAATCATTTCCTCTGAAAAAAACATGAAAACACATGAAAACATTCTATTTTCCATAGTTTTCCTATGCTTTTCCCATGGTTTTCCCAGCAAAAACCCATCCTTTCTCCTCCCAAAACGGGGCCCAAAACGGGTATTTGGACCGCGCCAGGTCCACAGCTGGAAGCCAAAGCCGTGGACTGCCGCAGTCCCTCGCAGTTGGCCAAGGCGGAACTGCCCTCGACCTCCTGTGCCGAGGCATGACAGGAGCTTTGCGAATCGTTTATTTTTTGTGTATTAATCATATCCCATAGGATCCATGTATGGTATATATGCTAACATTTGGGGTATATTGATGGTAAATGTTACCATATATACCATACATGGATCCTATGGGTATATATATATATATATATATATCATATCATATAATCATATCACTTAATCATATCACTTAGTCATTATATATCACTTAATATGTTGGGTTAATTATATATCACTTAATCATATCACTTAAAAATTATGTATCACTTAATATGTTGGGTTAATCATATATCACTTAATCATATTAGACTGGTATGTAAAATCTACCATATATAGGTATCATATATATATATACACACCATAATACATCCATAATACAATGTTAGTTCATAGTTTTCAATAATCACATGGATTATATACAACTATATTGAATTAATATAGTTTTTTCTATAATGTACAATATAACCGTCGTAAGGATATTATGGTACACAACCAGCTCAAACCATGATGAATTGCCATCAGATATCGCTGGGAAAAAATGTGTGGCACACCCAATGCTGACAGGCCGACAGGGCGGGTATGGTTTCAAAGCGGTTCACACATGGAATAGAAAACTGGGGGATGTTGTATTACTGTATTAGGTCTAACATCCCGAAGTTTATATTTTTGTCCCTGGAACACGGTGATGGAAATATCCATGGCATTTTTTCAAGGAAAAGTGGACATGGCTTACCAGTACAAGTGCGGGATACAGCCAACAAATACACAAACACGATGGGTGATCAGCTATTGCTACGACAGACAACATCATGGCGTTTGAACAAAAATTAAAGGGTACCGCAGCAAAATCTCCCACATTTGTATGCTCATCACATATCTAGTAGCCTAGTCTCAGCTATAGATCGTAGATCTACATCTATACAGAAAGAATCAGGAATACCGAAATAATCAGGAAATACCAGGAATATATTCAGAAATCTTATATGCAAACCTATACATATCAAAATCAGCATAGATTGAATTATGAAGGAGGGCACCAAAAATTCATGGAACTTGCATTAAACACTGCAAAGCGATAGGGTCTCCCCCAAAAAAACGATAACCCCAAAGGCCCCAAAACATAGTACAAACGTGTCTCATTATTCATTGTCTATATATATATATAGAATATATATATATAGTTCTTTAAAACATATAGATTTTTCAGAATGCCTTTTCTTTATTGCCTTCCTTTTTTCCTTCTCTTCATCGTACCTACCAGTTTTCGTATTTTTACATATGGTCAATTTTCACAGGAACAAACGGAAGTCATAAAAGGTGGATCAAGAGACTTGTGTCCTTGGTTAACAAACTCCCACTAGCATGCAATATATATATATATATTATGATAATATAATATAATATGATATGATGTAATATAATATAATATAATGTGATTTACTTTAGCATTTAATATTTAATATATAATATATAGTATATACTATATAATATATAATATTTAATATATAATATATAATATATAATATTTAATATATAATATTTATATTTAATAATAGTAATAATAGTAATAATAGTAATAATAGTAATAATCGTAATAATAGTAATAATAGTAATAATAGTAATAATAGTAATAATAGTAATAATAGTAATAAAAGTAATAATAATAATGATAATAATAATACTACTACTCATATAATAACGATATATGGTAGATATATAATGATATATTCTATATGATATATATATATATATATACAGTTCATGGGGATTTTCATGGGGATTTTATTTAAGCAAGAAACAGAACTGTGACGATCTCCATCAGTTTCTCGGAGCTCCAGTCCGTTTCCATGACGAGGTTACTTTGCTCTATTTTCGCGCGAGGACCTCGTCTTCGCTCCCTGGTGTGGATTCCCTCGATTTCCCGAAAGTGATGAAATGGAATCCGTATTCACGAAGAAGTGCCAATCTACATAGATTGAATCAATTTTGCCTTAGTATCCTGGGTTAGTACATCACAGCATTTTTGTTGCTCCAATCTGAATTGTGGTAATTCACATGTGAATCCACACGTTCAATATCTTTTGGACCTTCCCCAATTCTTTTGGTATTTCATGGGTGTTGACAACAGGTTTGGGGTAAACACGATGTAACGACACTTAAAAACTCAAGGCTTTCGGCTTTTCAAGATGCTGAGGTTCATTGGTGTCCGGACCGGATGAGCCGAGATCACTTCACCCGGATGAGGGACGACTCGAGATATGCGGTGTTGAAACCCGCCGTCGTGAGACTGGCAACTGGATGGCAAGGACCTGGGAAATTTGTGATATCAGTTGGAATGCGGAAAATCGGAAAACTGACTTTGCAAGATTTATGCCTCTGATGTACTGTAATTGCTAGTTACGGGTTTGCTAGGTTCTATATGTTAGACTGTTAAACCCTAGCGGTGTTGGTGACACATGGTGACAACTAATCAATCAACTGGTGGGAAATGGACATCTGTGGTGATGAGAATGTCCAATGGTGCCTGGGGCCTTCAAGCAGCGAAACTGTAATTTAGCCAACAAAAACTGCCCGTAAGTCACCCCAGGTATGTTTAGTGATACCCCAATTTATAACCATCCGTAATCATTGATAACTTATAACCATCTTAAAGGACCATCTTATAACCAAATCAATAACCACTTTGGTAGGATTTTCATGGATTTCCCCACTATGAACCGTCCATTTGACTGCAATTCGCACCAGTTACCAAGGTGATGGACGCATTTGATCCGCAGGCGGGAGGGATGGAAGATGGGATTGACTTGTACACGTCATATGTGTATTGTTATGCAAGGGATATAGTACCGTGCATAAAGTGATACATATATATATGTAGTATATAATGTATAATATATATATATATATATATATTATTGTATATATATATATGTATATTATTGTATGTATATATATATGTACATATATATATATATTATTGTATGTATATATATATATATATATATACATTGAAGCTTTATATGAATATATATGTATGTATTTATGTATGTATTTACGTATGTATTTATGTATGTATGTATGTATGTATGTATGTAATGTATGTATGTATGTATGTATGTATGTATGTATGTATCTGTATGTATGTATGTATGTATGTATGTATCTGTATGTATGTATGTATGTATGTATGTATGTATGTATGTATGTATGTATGTATGTAATGTATGTATGTAATGTATGTAATGTATGTATGTATGTAATGTATGTAATGTATGTAATGTATGTAATGTATGTAATGTATGTAATGTATGTAATGTATGTAATGTATGTAATGTAATGTAATGTAATGTAATGTAATGTAATGTATGTATGTATGTATGTATGTATGTATGTATATATGGATGTAGTCACTACAGTCATGCTTAGGGTATAGTAACATGTGTCTATATCTCAACTATTTACTGTATATGTGTTGCGCTTTCATTGCCATGCACATTTGCACGTCTCCCTTGCAGTTGCTACTTGTGCGAACCTCTGATTAGGTTCTTTATTGTAGATGCGAAGATACTTGCTTTATCACCCCACTTGCAGAGAGTAGCGTTTCCACAGAGTTGCAGGCTTGGATCATATCTGGTGATAGCCACGGCCAGGAAATTCTCTGTAACATGTTAGAAACCATGAAACATGGAAAGATGCTGGCTCACGAATGTTACATCCACTGCCATCATTTGAGCAGCATCAAAAACCTCCATGAAGGGATTTCGTAGTCGGGTTCATGTGGGGAATCCCCGCGAAAGCAAAACCTCCACGCGCGAAAGCTCCGCGAAAGGAGTGCGTCAAGGTCCAGCCGCGAAAGCAGCGGCGAAAGCAGGTAGATAGTAGCAGCGCATTTAAATATTCATGTGCACCATCATTTACGGTCAATTTTCCGCGAAAGCAAGGCGAAAGATATTACGAAACAAATGTCGCCGCGGTGTGCACGAAAGAACCGCGAAAGCCGTCGCGCAAGCTTATAAGGATTTATAAGGATTTTTAAGGATTAGAACCAAATCGCTACCCGGTTTTCGACGCCGTGTATATATAATATATATATATATATATATGTTCTATGATATTGATCAAAGATGCGGTACCGATGGACCCCTCAGCTCCTCGGTTTTCGTGTTTCACAAGCCATTTATCACGAATTGGATCATGTTCCCCAATCTATTTTAGTAGTCATAACATGTGGGTACATCCACCAATTTTAATACACACCCACATCATATCGATGGTTGCGAAAGTCATGATTACATCATATTTTATATAATATTGATTATATTAATATTATATATCAATATTCCATCACAATATTCCATCACATATCAGCATAACACACTATAACATTCTTGGTTTTACATGCTTCTCCAGCCCACCCAACTTCCCCTTGGCCCCTGGCCGGCCATGGGGGGCTCCGCCAGGTGCGTCTCCTGCAGGTGGACGCCAGAGAGGCGCAGGAGTTGGTGGACCATGCGAACCGCGCGGACGAACGCATGGTGGCGGATGAGCTGGGCAGCAAGGTGCTGGTGCCCCAAGGTGCGGTGGATGGAGGTATTTCCAGGGAGATTTCCGGGAATTTCCAGGGGAATTTTGATGAATTTTGATGTTTGGGTTGGATATAATGGGAGAACAACTCCAATGATCGAACACGGCTGACTGGAAAATCCACCATATCGTTCGATGGTTTTCCCAGCTGTAAAGCTTCATGGGGGGTTACTGGAACCAGTGATGAATCAGCATAAACGCTTCATGTTTGTGAGGTTAGTTGACCCATGAGATAAATCCAGGAAGTGGGGACTTGTTAACTAGGGCTACTAAGCAGTATGGGAATGATCCTCCAAGTGGCTCAGAATGTGTGAGGACAAGGTTGTACACGTCTCAAAGTTCAGGCTGAGAGCTGTGACACATTCCCGGGTGAACTCTCAATTTTGACCGGCAAAAGACAATGATGCTTACAGCTTGAATCTCGGTGATTGCCGGTTTAACTACGATTCTTCGCCAAGGAAATCCGCATATTATATATATACACACATACACCGACGTGTGCCGGAGAATTGGGTACCCTTAAGACAATGTATTATCATTGCGTTCCAATTAAATAAGATTGCTGATTCAGCAAGACTAAGTGGTGGTGCAGGTTGCAGTAGGTTAGTTTCAAAATGATTTGGTTGGTCCAAAAATAATTAATTAAAAAAACATTTTAAATCATACAAATAAATTCATTCACAGGAAAAACAAAGAGACATAAAAAGAATTACAGAGAAATAGAAAGAACTACACATACAAAAAATACATAGATAATTAGATAGAACTCAATATATTTTACTTTATTCTGTTTAATTTGTTCAGGCTGTGGCCTATCAAAACTTACTTTGTTTTGACAACGCTGGAAACGCGCAAACCATCTCAGATGATTTTCCACAGCACATCGCACCAGAAACACCCTTGCAGCACGTTTGCGATTTCCTTTTTGTTGTTTTTTGATAAAAAACATGTGTTTCTCACATATGTTGTTTGCATTTTTGTTGGTCAAACAATAGCAAAAAAGAACAAACATAGAAAATATATGTTTGATCTTAAGAAACATTTTCTCAATTAAATACCAAATGCAGGTTATCCCACTGTCGCGAAACCCACGAGATTAAAACATATATTTAAAAAAAGAAAAACACATTTTTTTTCGTTTTTTTCATTGTTTTCACTTCTGTTCATTTCTTTTCATGTCTTTTCATTTCTGCTCATTTCTTTTCATTTTCCTGCATTTTCCTTCTCTTGAAAAAACATTACCAATCCAGGCCACTTGCATGTCGACCCACTTAGTTTTGCTGACTGATTTGGGGTATGCAATTTTTTGGGGACACCCCAAATAGATCCACATAGTTATGGTTGGTGAATTATATCTCCATCATATCCCCATAAAGTCCCATATTCAATCCCTCTTGTTGGTGGTTAAATCCAGCAAAAAACACTGCATTTCCTTCTATCTGCTCAAATCCCTGTTCTCAATGGTCAACTCCCCTTATTTTCTCATTAAATCCAACTAAATCCTGGTTGTTTCTTTGAAAGCCATGATTTCCCCATATGAAATCCCATGAAAACATATGAAAACCCTATTGATGATGCTGAAATCTCATTATTTACCATATTCATGGAGCTTGAATCCCCATGATGTCCCCATGTTTTTCACCTGAAGCCTTGGCTGACCAGGTGCAGCGGCCCCCAGCGGCGACTGCAAGTTCCCCGACAAGGGTGCCAAGGCAGACTGGCCGTTGGATTGGCCCAAGGACTGCGGGTCAGAAAACCCAGGAACAACGACGGATAAGGTGAGCCCCCGTGGAAACCATAGGAAACATATGAATGTTGAAGCTAGGGTTTTATGGGATTTATGGGATTTATAAATGTTTTTTGTTGGCCAAGCTGACACACACAGAACTTGGTTGAACGTCAACGGGTTCATGATATAGCGGGAAAAGACCGAGGATGAAACTTGGGGGTTAATACCCCAAGCCACCGGCCATGCGATTTTTCAGAGAAACTCGAGTTTGGGGGACATTTTTGGGTAGCTATGGGAAAAAGATGGAAAAAGTTTGAAACCCCACTTTTTCACAGATAGACTGTCTTGACTGGTCTTCTGGGCACCAAAATGTTGACTCATTCCCTCACGGATTTCACCCAAAAAAATGGGAGCGGGATAACCAATGACAGACATGGGGATGAGATAGAGGGAAGGTGCCAAAGGATGAATTGCTCAGGAAATCATGGGGAGTTGACATGGGGATTTCTTCAAAATACGGGGATAACATGGTGATGAAAAATTGGGATTCAACCAGCAAAGCACACGGATTGAACCACCAATCACCGGATGTCATTGGATAGCCAATGAATATTTTGAGGGTGGTTTGAGGTTTAGAGACGGTAGATGGGGACGTGCAGAAACTCGAAAAACTGTAGGAAAAACGAACAGAGGTATGGATTTCACCATGAGGTTAGACAATTGGGTGATAGAGTGAAATTCTCAGGTTCAGGCAACCACAGATTTTGGCATATTTTCATGGGTTGGGACGCCTCCAGATTGGAGGAAGCCATTTCTGAACTTATTCCGAAATGTAGTTCTAAGTTCTTGGATTCCCAAGCTGGATGATGACCATTGGACTGCATCAACCATGATTTTTGTTGCTGTCCATCCATATCTCCATTGACATGGGGGTATCCCATGGTATCATCATTTTCTCATGAAAAACATGTCATTTTGGGGGTATACTCCTTTTTCAGACCCCATTTGTTCCTGAAAAACTAACCACGAAGCCACCAGGAAGTCACCACTCCTGTGGCCATGCCGGCCAACCTCTGCTTCTTCCTGCGACCTGTGCCATATTGGCGCGGCGGCAGCAAGGAACACACCATCAATCCCAATGCACAAAATGTGCAGAACCTGAGGTCCAAATTAGCACGAAAATCTCTGAGAGATCAATTGTAAAAAAGCCCGCGGTCGCGGAGGAAGGGTCAGGCCCCCAAACGATAGCTAAGTTGACGCACATAACTTGGTTACTTACGATTTACGGGGGATACAACTAATAAACCAACGTATGACTGGGGGGGTCTCACCTTGTAGTAGTTCTTATAGTAGTTCTTATCCATTCGTATCCACCATTTACATCCGCTCATAGTTGCTGTCCATCATCTCTGCCACAATTCATGATAATGAGGTAAACCCACTGCCATAAACAATCCCCAATTAGGCTTTATGACATTGGGTTTACATCAAGTATTATCCACCAGCGTCCGCCAGTTCTAAATGTCCGCAAAGTCTGAAAAGTCGGTTACCCCACGGTACCCCCAATTCCATTGAGAATTATTCCTTATTAAAACGGCAAAGTGAGGATCTGGCCATAATTTCCTCCACAAGGATCATCGGTGATAGTTCTGCGATTGAACAGTGGGTGATTGAGTTCGTTGATTTCGCGACGAAACTGGGTGATTTTCCAGTTCGCGAACTGTTAGTTTACCAGAGAGTCATGCTAGATAGTCTTGGAATGTCTTAGATCATGCTAGATCATATGCTACCGGAAATCCAAACTGGCTAGATCGACCACAATGAACAACAGTTAAGATTCGTATTCTACCCCAGGTGTGGACCCTTTTTCATTACCACGGCCGTGATTGATTTCCAGAGGCTACATGTAGATGATTGTCCCAGGTGAAATCCACATGTGTTTTTTCCATAGGCGGTGCATCCCAGGCATCAGTTATGTCAACTATAGGTATGTCTATAGATATTATACTATATATTTACATAGTTGTATATTAACAATAAAACAATAATCATATATAACAATAATAATAAATAATTCTCAAATGGATTGGCAACGGACCCGACCCAAAAGCACCAAGGTGACCACACCTTCAAAGGGGATTCCTGACCACAGGATAGATATCTGATATCACACCGGGAGCCGCCTCGCTCCTTTTATGGCTCAAGCGTTTCCGCTCCTCAACCCGCCCACTTTGGGCCAATGCATCATGCAAAATCGGACTTGGCGACTGGAGACATGATCTGCTGGATACTGAACATGTGAATGGAATGCATTTGACATTCCCAGTCTTCTAAAAAAATTGACAGCCATTCATCATGTTCATGCACTTGTCCCTCACATCAACCCAGATGCACATCGCAATGTAATACAAGTGGCAAGTTCAGCATCGTCGAGTGACTCTGTCTTGTTTCAAAGACAGCAGTCTGTATAGCTCCAGTATGAAAATCATGCAAAAACTGGGATGCATCAAGGTCAAGAAGCTTCAGCGTTGGCACCTATGGTTCTTCATGCATATGCCTAGAGACGTCTTGGCTTTTCTCAGGCAACTCTGAATTTGACTTCTCACCCTGAAGCCACTTAAGACGAGTTTTTGAGTCAGCACGGGTTTTCAACACTTGCGCTTCATCGTTCAAACGGTATCTGCCTAGTCGAAGACACTCCCGTGGTACAGTGCTATCCATGATCTTTGTAAGACTATCAGCCATTTGAGCTCCAGTTGGTACCCAACGCACTAACACACCAGCAGCTAAGTGTTCTCGAATGAGTTTCGCTTGCAACACAGTTCTGAACTCTTGGCATGACGGTGCAGCAGTCCTACTGACGATATCATATAGCGACTTGCAGTCTGTACTGATTATGCTAGTTGCCAGATTTACTTTCTGGTTCAATTGGCTGGCCCGGCATAGTGATTCATTAGGCTCAGGTTGATCATCATCATCTTTCAGAGCTGTAAAAGCTGGTGGCAGTTTCAGCAATGTTTGATCTCCCAATTGCCATCGGCATTTGGGGTCAACTAACCATGCCCAGAAAAGTCTGGCCCATGCCAAGACATCAACTGCACTGGCTAGAGCCATTGCTTCCGCTGACAAAGTGCTCACAGCAACCTTTTGAATCTTGCGCGATGACCAAAGTATTGGATTGACCACGCTACTTTGATTTTCGGCTATACACTTGTGTGCAGTCATAAGCAACATACCTTGGTGGGATGAGGTGTTCTTGGCTGAAGCAAATGCGGCATCTGAGAAAGAAAGGAAACGAATATCCCTTAGAGGAATTGGCTGGATTCTGAGACACGTGTCAGCATGTTTCTTGGCTTCTTGAAGAGCTCGATTTCCATCCATGAGAGTTTCTACACAAGCCGAATTGATATGACTTTGCAAAAACGATAACCTACTTCCTAAGTCAGGTCGTGTATTGGTGGAGGCATACTGCAAGCTACCTATCAATCCACGTAGTTGTTGTCTTTCTTCTTCTCGAACTGGTGCTTGAGGTTCATGTCGTCTTTGTTGAGAAATGCGAATAGGTTCAATTTCCTTGACATACTTGGTTTGATCAATTGTGATGGAATAGTCTTGATGTTGAGTGATATGTAAACCAGTGAAAGTGAACTCTCGAGTACGACGACTTCCAAAAGGATACTTTTGCTCCAACAAATCCAGCTTCTTGTAAAACTCAGGTGTACCACAAAATAACCCATCGTCCACGTGAACCCCGATCAATCCAAGAACTCGACCCTGCTCTTGAAGCATGTAGAGACAGTTATCAAAAGGACTTACAGTGAATTGCAGATCAGTCAAACCCTTCTGAAGTTCTCTAAACCATAACAGTGGTGCATCAACTCTGCCATATGCTCCTTTCAAGAGTCGAACAATCTCGTGATCAGCCAGGCCCATACGTTTTCGCATCTCGATTGGGGGCTCCAATCCCAACAGTCGTTGATCATCACTACCTCTGAGAAATGCAGTACGTATGTCGAAACTTCCAATTTCCCATTCACAACTAGCTGCATATTGAAAGATAAACATTCTTGCCAATTTCGACAACGTGGGACTGTCTCTTTCCAATTCGCACAAGAGTGGATCTTGATAGCCAAGCACGATCAAGCGAGCTTTCGGAGCTCGGGCTGGTTTGTGAGGATCATCAACATTTTCTTTCCACGTCAGCAGCCATCGACATTTCAAAACATTTTCACGGGGAATCTGACCACGGCAAATGCGCTGGATTGTTTCTGTATCCAACCAGGACTGAATTTCTTTGGCCTTGGCACTTTCAAACAACTCACGCTCTTGATTGGACAGGTCTTTAAGTTTTACTTCACTTCGTTGTTTCTTTGCAGCGGACACCAAAAAGGCTGAGTGTTCTTCTTCAGGTTTATTGAGTAATTGATTTATCTCATGTAAACCCAAGTCAATTGGTATCTCCCAACATTGATTTTCGGTGACATGTAAAACCTCACGAACCAAATCGTCATCAGTTTCTGCTGGCACAGGAATACCCACTGGCGCATTGATTTGACGTTCCAATTCTACATCTTCAGTGTTGGCAACTGAAGGGGTACCTACCGATGGTTCAGGTTCTGGTGATTCACCCTGAGAAATCTGACTACCACTGATAGCTTCTTCGGCTGGTGCCTCTGCACTAGGGATCTGTTGATTTTCCAATGGCTGATTCAGTGAAATTTGGACTACATCAGGGCGAGACTCCACTGCTGCTTCTTTCTTATGTTGAATCTCCTCGACGGCAGACAACGATCTCACCTGTTCAGGGGAGGCCCGATACATTCTACTACCAAAAACAGCCCAAATGCAATGATCAGCATCCTGTTGGATTACCCTCATTGGACCAAACCATCGTTTGTTCTCACGCCACATCATGATCCAATCACCAGTGTTGTACTTCCCCCGATTCGGCCGAGTTCGTTGTAAGATGGCCCTACGACATGCTTGGTCATTGTCGACCTGTACAAATGCCTTTCTTGCGCTTTCTCGGACAGCTAACTCAGCACGAAAGCGGATGCCTTCAGCGCATTCAGAACTGGCAAGAGCATGCGAGGCTAAGCTTGGATCACTTGTGATGGATGCAGGCTGTTTCTTCATCTTTCCAAACACAAGAAGTTCTGGCGGATATCCACGATGTCGAGACCATTGGTTCTTGGTTTGTGTGGCAAATGACAGTGCTTGTTCTAACTGATCATAGCTGTTGATTCCTTCTTCGACATCCATCTTTGTGAGCATTTCTTGTAAGATGCCCCCATGTCTTTCACAACGACCATTCTGCCAATGAGCTTCAGGTGGGATCACTTTCAAACCAATGTCGTGTTTCTGCGAAAACTCTTGAATCTTTTCATCACAAAACTCACCGGCTGCATCGAGGATAAGCTGGCCTGGAGGTCCAGCCCACATGATCCATCCCATTGTCAACGCCCGAATTACACTTTCGGCTGTACGGGAAGGAGAACAATATGCAACATGAAATGAAGTGCTGTGGTCAATCATGTGATAAAAATGGAATTGTTGTCCTTGAGAGTTCTTCCAAGTGACACCATCCATGGCAACTATGTCTCCAAAATCAAGTTCCTCCTTCACAGCACCTGGTCGTGGTATTTCAGGTCCACGGCTCTCCAGACAAGTGGAACAACGAATGTCAGGTATGGCACGCAAGATCTCCGCATTACATCCAAGCTGTTTGCAAACATATTCCATCTTTTGTTTACTTGGGTGTCCAAGGTTGCGATGCAGTTTGAGAAGCCATGACTGGTCCGACTGAGGCAGTGCAATCATGTTAGGTCCATGCTTTTGCGAAACAAGGTCAATCATTTGACGAGTTTCCCCATCTACTTTGACATTGCTGGTGTCTTGCAGTGGAACTGATGGTGAAAAACCTCGAACTTCTTCTGCCATGCCTGAACGGTAGCGTTTCTGTCGATCCACCAACTCTTCAAAAACCTCAGAGGAACCTGTTCTCTTGACAGTTCCGGATGGCAAACTGTTTGGATCAACAGCCTGGTTTTCAGCTGCATTCTCATCATCCTGATCATCGGACCAAGATTTATACTTGAGTCGAGCAAAGATTGTTAGACTGCATCGCGCTGGTGTCGTGTTACGACGAAGCTGTCGATGAGACAAACGCTCCCATTTTTCCCATTCTGGTTCCAAACAGATGTCTTCAAAATTCCTACGAATGCAGATCATGCGTCTCCATGGAGCTTCTCCAGCAATCATATGCTGATTTGGACCTACCATGCGATCAGTGCCTCTGCAAAGTACCACATGATGAATGACATGGTCAGGACAAAGTGTACCTATTGCCGTGAGCAAATCCCCATGGTCAACAACTAAAGGGCCTACTCTTGGAGCTTGCAAATCGGCAGCTTGCATGACATTCTCCCATGTCACTGTGGTGCTACGCAAGGCAATCTGCAATGGGGAGCTCTTCTCTCCAAGTCGTCGCCGCTTTGTAGGATGGCTCTCAGCTTCTTCTGAGTCAGACACTTCATTGGCTAACACTTCATGCGAGTGATATTGATTACGATGTCCTAAGATCCTACAAACTTGACGAGCAAACTTTCTGGGATACTTCTCTGTGAACTTTGACACCGGCACTGTCTGATCATCTACCTTAGTTGAACCTGCAACTGGAAAGTGCGGATGTTCTCCAGGGCACTTGCGATGATCCAACGCTTTTCTCATTTCGGCAGAGGTGGTGCATACAACCATTCGCTTTCGAATAGGCATTTTTGATTGAGGGTCAACCAAACCACCTACAATACACATGTCAAACTTACACGGCAATGCGACATGGATCACGGACCCAAGTGTTGGCAATTTCAACATTGCTGACCCATCAGGCTGTTCCAAGTGAAAATGTTGGCCATTTGTCACTTGATGTTCAAAAAGCACAACACCGAGAGCCACCTGCCAGAGTTTCTGCCAACGTGCATCCAAAACATGCGTCAATGACTCCAGCGACTTGGACATGTTCATGGTTGACCATCGACACCACGGGGCACATTCAGGTGAATACCACAAATGGTCAGGTCTTTCGGAAATGAGATGAGCAAATAACTTTCGACGTGCATGTGTGGTGTTCAGGTCACCTTCGGCTAAACCAAATCTACGAGCCTTGTAGCCAAGCTGCTGACATTGACGGGTCAGTTCGCTGTCATGAGAACACATCACTTCAAACAAGGTACTTTTGTGTCTCCCAGGTTTGATCACATGCTGAACATCCCTTAGCTCTTTGCGAAACTTGGCTATCAAACGTTGACACTCTCTTTGGTAGTTTTTCTGTTGTTGAAAGCCTGCATGATCATAGTCTAAACTACCGGCAAAGTATTCGTCACTGACCATAGCCTCAAATTCTCTGGCTGACTCTTCAGATGTCTGCAGTTGATCTACGGCCGAAGTTCTTCCTTGGCCTGAATCAGTACTCCTTGGGTAGAGAGCTGTTGAAGATGAGAAATCACTTGGGCCAGGGCTTCCTCCATGCGGTTGAGACGACTCTCCACCTCTGCTGAGATCTCTTCCTTGGGCCTCACTTGGTGGGTGAACATCTCTTCCCACTCTGAGTCCTCCTCTTCCCCCACTGGCATCGCCATGTGCGAGGTCGCACCTTGGCTCTTCACCTTGATCTTGGTGTCGACTGTTTTGACACCTTTGCTCTTCAGGGGAGTGTTCTGCCCTGACTGGATTCGCAGTTTCACATAGCGAAGGAACTTCTGATGAGCTGGCTTGTCGCTCTTCTCGTATCTGGACACCATGAAGTTTGTCCACTCCAGGTCTTGGAAAGCCTCCTCGTAGGTCTGATTCATCTTGGCTTTTCCGAAGTCGATTTTCTGGCCAGCTAATTGATCCAGTGTCAGGCTTTCGAGATTCTCTCCATCGTTCTTGGCACGGAAGATCTGAAACTGATCGTGCAATGACATGACTACCGCACGTATTGGAAGCTGCACAAGACTGCTGATGGCTAGGCTTGGACCCGACTACAACATTGTTATCCATGCACATGTTTTCAACCGCGCTATCAACACGGGGTGGCACAACGAGTGTTTGGAAATCTTCATCAAAATGCTGATTCGGTGGCCCCTCAAAGACCTCACCTGCGGCTGCTCTGCTACTTTGTTCTGTTGATCGGGCAAAAGTCTTGGATTCAGGCAACTGGCAAGAGACATCCGGTCGGTTGTCTCCATGAGTTGATGCATTTACCGTGACAGTCATGGCGGCAAAATCTGTTTCCCACAAATCATTGATGTTCATGAGCATAAGATTCTTTGGATTCTTGGTGACAGGCACATACCTTCCAAGGAGTTTACTCCACAACGTACATTCCTGAGTGTCAATCACTGCACCAATGGTTTGGAGGAAATTACTGCTCAGCAGGAAAGGTGTCTTGCCTTGCACAACTGCTACTCGGATCCACTCACTATGGAGTGGGAAAACTAAGGCAACACTGCTCTGCAAAGTCTGGTTATTCCCAAAACGAAACACCAGATCAACTTTCTGTTTCCGGATGCTCTTGCGGATGTCAGGTTTGAGCTGTTGAAGTAGCTCTTGCAATTGTGCTGAACCGATGACAGACTGTGAAGCTCCTAAATCCACTACCCCTATCGTTCCAGACGAGCAAAACAGGTTTGGATATTCCTCTGGTTGCTTCACACCGGAGGTCACGGATGGACGGATGCTGGACACTACTACAGGTTCACTCACGGGTGCTTTCTGGAACCTGGGCTTCATGGACATGAGATCTTGCAATCTTTTCTTCAAACCAATCCTAAACTTGGTATTACCATGAAACTCATGTGTCATGACATGTAAACAAAAATCCAGCTCATGCAAAGAAACAGATGGGTCGGCCCATTCTGGAATATCCTTCAACAATTCATAGGACGACAAGACGTCATTGGGCTCAGCGGATGTGGTGGTCGTCACGGCTGCGACTTCATGATCCACTACCGCGGTGGTTGGCATCACATTCTTGCTATCTCCACTGACATTGGCGTTCAACGGACACTCACTTTTCCAATGGCCGATTTGGCCACACCGTCTGCATGCTGACTCTGCAATTCTTTGGGCTAAGCTCTTAGGACGATATCCTTTCCCTTTTCCTTTGGGATACCCTTTTTTACCACCTTTCCCTTTTGAAATTCCCCAGTATCCTCTTGATTTGGTCTTCTCAACTAACCGTTTTCGGGCTTCTTGGTAAGAAGTAAAAAAGGCTGAAAGTTCCCTGTCCTCTTGAAGTGAATCGAGCATGGCATTCTCGAACTGCACAACCAATGCAGCATCATCATCTTCACCTGCCAGATGTTCGAAATCATCATCACCCCAATCATCATAGTTGCTACGAGGCCAGTCTTCCGCTGCATCATCATGTTCCTCGGCCAGAAAAGCCGTGTGATCATACGTTTTCTGGTTCTTGTCTTTCTTGCCATAGGTATAGTCTTGGAAGAACGTTGATCCAAGCATTCTGATTGCCGCTTGAACCTTGATCATCTTCAAAGTTCCATCATCCTCTGCACCGGACTCAACTAGCACTCGTTTTTTGTCATCTCCAGCAAGTCTACTGCCTCGCAAGATTACATAGGCCTGCAATTCCGCCAGTGTCATCTTCTTCCCAAGCAACTCAGTCCATGTATTGTCAGACCTTGCCAGGAAGCTGTCGGCAGTCTCGTCTGCCTTCTGCACACATCGATAGAGAGCACGCTCAGCAATCTCAAACTTCTTCTCCAAATCCACCTGACCAAACGATCCACCAACTAAGGACACGATCCGTTCAATGCCCTTGCGATCGCCAGTGAACAGTTCAGCTTGGTGTAACTGCAACTTCTGGAAAGCTGATCCCTTCGTGTTGAGCACAATCCGAGTTGCCAATTCTGACAACTTGGTCTCCGGCCATGCTCTCAGAAGGAGCTCAATCTTCTGACTCCATGTTTCCACTGAATCCACTCCGGGATCATAGGTAGGCACCAACTGCGCCAACTGGTTCTGCACATCTTTTTGACCACCACTCGACGATGCCTCTGCTGCCTCAGCTTCAGGCATTATGGAGCGGCCCTGTTGATTGCCAGGGCTCCGCTACCAATCTCAAATGGATTGGCAACGGACCCGACCCAAAAGCACCAAGGTGACCACACCTTCAAAGGGGATTCCTGACCACAGGATAGATATCTGATATCACACCGGGAGCCGCCTCGCTCCTTTTATGGCTCAAGCGTTTCCGCTCCTCAACCCGCCCACTTTGGGCCAATGCATCATGCAAAATCGGACTTGGCGACTGGAGACATGATCTGCTGGATACTGAACATGTGAATGGAATGCATTTGACAAATAATGTGCATCAGTTATAATTAATATATATATATATATGCTTATAACTGGTTGTAAACTACTGAGCATCTGGGATGCTGGGCGAAGTGCCAGGTTTTGGCCGAAGCGCGTTTGCGCTCGGCCGAGTTTGAGGGCGAGCGACTGGGACTCCAGGTGCACCGGGTGCAAGCCACAGGTCATAGCACCTGAGCCATGAAATTACTTGGGACTTAATTATAGTGGTTTGGAACATTTTATATTTTTCCATCTATTGGGAATAATAATCCCAACTGACTAATATTTTTCAGAGGGGTTGAAACCACCAAACAGTAATTATAGTATTTATATACTACAAGGTGGTGCCCCATAGTTAGCTAAGTTGACGCACATAACTTGGTTAACTAGGGTTTATGGCTGTTAAATCTATCGTTAATGGGAATTGTAAACCAACTTATAATATCTTATAATATAATATAGTAATACTATATAGTAATAAAATAGTAATAAAATTGTCATTTCTAACCTAATTGAAATCTACTACTTATAAACTACCCAATTGATGTGGGATCATCGGGGAATCGCCCACATGTTTTGACACAGTTTTAGAGATCAAATGCTCGTGAAATGGTTTTTGTATGATTAGTGAGGTTGTAACCCTCGAAATCTGGCAAACGGGATCCAATGAAAATCAGGGACTCCGCATGGAGGGTGTAATACACATCAAGCGAGAAAGTGGAAAAGAGATGATATAATTGAAGGTGTGAAATCTGCAGGATCCTGCGCATCTATGAGTTTCCTGCATTTGTTACCCCGCTTGAAACAGTTCTATAGATTGAGTTCACACCATATACCCATGTCAGGATGCTGGATTTAGATTCTGATTCAACCCCGCATGAAAAACAGGGGGAACCCTGATGAACCCAACGATTCATCGCTAAGCTGGTAAACATAACTCCAGTAGGCTATGTATGGGAGTTTTATATTGAACTATAGTGGGTTTATAACTTTGATAACTCTTGGATTTATGGTATATTTTTTGTAAAGTTATTAGAGTCTTGCCCCCAGTTTATCATTTTTTGGTGGTTTGGAACATGAATTTTATTTTTCCATTTTTTTTGGGAATAGTAACCTCAACTGACCAACATTTTGTGTGGCGAAACCAACATGGCCATTTCACTGGCGCAGGAACTGGTAAGCTGCGCCAAGGATGGACCAGCCGCCCTGAAGGCGGCGAAATTGGGAGCCCAGGGAGGTCAATGATGGTATTATACAAAATTATTTTAGATATATACCGTATCTATCTATATATCTATATATATACACCATATATACATATATATACAATTAATAAGGGTTAGTAATGGTTGTTCAATGTTGTTCATGGCAAATAATTGTTGTTGATGACTCTAAATGGGATTAAGTGGGTACAGCTGTGGGATTTTGACCTCCATAAGTTGGGATATGGTCCCTACAACATATGGCTATATAAGCCACTTATTTAAGTGGAACTGCACCCCCAAGATTTTCCTCGAGAATAGTGAAAAATGATGTTTTCTTCCTCATCTCCAAGTGAAACAACTGTTTCGATCTGTAAAACTATGGAACATTGGTGTATAACTATATAACCAACCAGCATATGGGACAACTTAGTATATACATGGTAGACATTGGTATATAATCAACATAGAAATGGGGATATGAACCACAATCATGATTGTCAAGTGCTGTTGGAATCCCTCTGTACATGGGATCACCGTGGAAGGGACTGACGAATCAGGCTTATGAACCAGTTGCTAAGTAGAAGAACCTCCAAGTAGAGAAGTGGTTGATGATTAGTTGATATTAGTTGATGGTTTCACTTTTGAGAACAACATAATCCGCAGCTAGGATGATAGCCGATTGACGGATATTTTGTGTATTTTTGTGTAATAAATAAGTGGTTGCCAGAAGGCAGTTCCAGATATAAGTTGGTTGCTCTCCATTTGTATAAGCCAATTATCGATCTATAAGTTGTTTGATCACCATGAGTTTATATGTGCCACGTGTGAGTATGGGTCATAAATGGGATGACACCAGGAATTGCATTGACTTGGGGAAGTGCCATCTAGCACTCTAAACCAACAATCAAAATTCCTCTAATTTGTGAAGGGTTTTCCCAGCGGAACGTGCGGATTCTCCAACCAGCAATGTTTGCTTAACAGAGTAGGGTAGCACCACGGAAAGGGATAATGATTATGCCGGAAAAACATGATTTCCCCTGATTTGCCAATGATGGCCGTTATTTGGGAATATTTTCCACCATTGAAAGCCTTGACTCGTCAGCTGGAAGGTGTTCGGAGCAGTGTAATTGTGTATAGACTGTATAGGTATGATTGGCTTTTTTGTGATGCCCATCATAGTTCGATGCACCTTCTGTATTCTGTGAATGGTTGTTGCTGATGTGAGTTATATACGCAAGTGGTTCCATACTGCTTTTCATTGAGTTGACACCCTTTTGGAATGGTTACATTATATATATATGAACATAAGACACACATGTATATATATATATATATCATTTATGTTGGTGATACCTATCATTGTTCCTTGTGGTCAGTTCCGGGTCGATTCAGGAGCTCTTCAGAAAGAGGAAAGCGACCAGATGAGGTGAACACTTCGGGCGAAGCATGGCCACATGGCCAGGGTGGATCCAACCGGTACATCGGTCCATGGTACCCTCCGGTAAACATACAAAAAGCTATTGAAAATGGTCATAGAAATAGTGAGTTTTCCCATAAAAAATGGTGATTTTCCATAGTTATGTTAGTTTACCAGAGGGTATGGCTAATCCACTATTTATAGATGACTTTCCAATTAAAACATTGTAACATTCAGTTCAGAGACCTAGCCACGATTGCTGGAGAATTTTCAATTAAAACATATATTAAAACATTCAGTTCAGAGACTTCCTAGCCACGTTTGATTGCCGTAGGGTAGAAAAAATATCAATCAGCAATAGGTACCAAGTAGAAGAGGAGAATTGTTCAGGTGCCATGATCAGGGATATATTAACTGCCATTCCATGGGCGAAAAATTGCAGGAAATCCCCATTTTTCATGGGGAAAAAAACTATGGTTTCCTGTAACAGCTGTAGATTTTCATGATTTTCCCTTAAACCAATCCATTGAGTAACCATAAATCGTGGTTTATATACTCATATATACCCTTAAGGATAGAATCCCCGGTCGTGGATGACTGTCGATCATCAACGAGCTCTCGATACTTCGAGATTTGACCATCATTTCATGCATCAGGAATAATGGTAAGGGAAATCATCCCCTTGGCCCAACATTTCAGGTTAGTGAAACATGATCATTTACCCAGATCAAAGGAGAATGACTGGAGGGAATGACTTTTCTAATCTTTCTGAATCTTTCTGGAGACCCGTCGATCGATGACCTTGGCGATCGGTTTCACCGGGGTGGGGACGCATGGATCGACATGCCGAAGAGTCTGGGGGAAAGGGTGACGTCGCGGATGGGTGGTGGGTCGTGTCACGACTGGGTATACACTGACTGGTGATTGGCTGGCTTTTCTCGGTGATTTTCACATTTTTTTTTGTTATCATTGAAGGACATCAATTAACATCATTTATAGCACATCCAACTAAGAGCGGATATATTTTTTTCATTGGCGTTTGGAGATGGCTGCTTACCAAGTGAAAAACTCTTTGCCAACTGGATGTTCTACCAGGAAATGCTGTCAGCAGAAAAACATCGACACTGGAAACCCTCCAGGGTTTGGATAGGTTTATCTTTCGCTATGTTTATGTATAAACCAAAAATGTGCGTCTATATATACATCTATATACTGAGTAAACATTTGATGGAGTATGCTATCGGATAGCCATGTATTCTGTGGAGTTCCTGTGTCCTTCGGATCATTCCCCGCTACAGACCTCGAAATTCATTGTCTGTTGGATGGTAAAGCTAGGCACTCGGATCATGTTGAGAGCCACATCTCAACTTCCACACTTCACTATATAAACATTGGCTTAACCTTGAATTAATCATTTGACACATGTTGAAACCACCAAAATTCACCACTGTTTGACGTGATTTGATATGGGTATGGGTCAATACCTATAGATACATTTTTCGTGGGATGAACATCCATTTACCAGCTATTTTGGGGTTCACTAGGGGTACAAGGTTTTGACACACTGCCATATGGAAAGAAAAGCCTACACGCAGCAACGGAGTGGCTCGAAGAGCGAGCCCAGCTTCGCAACTGAAAAAAAATGACTCCATGGCCTGATCAATTTGACTCGCATGTCGAGGCGACCAGATCCAGGTGGTTAACCCACGAGGTTCAAAGGATCTTATGACTAAGTCACGCACACAAGGGATATATATATATGTATCTATATATATATATATGTATCTCTATATATATATATATATATGTATCTATATATTCCAATTATTTCCAATTCCTCCGGACGACGTGATTGCCCGGTGTGTTTCACCGTAGCCATCCATAGCCCACGACTTGTGTTTCCACCAACTGAAGGTTGGAGGGGTAGACATCCAGCTAACGAAGTGAGAGCTTCAACACTGCGCTGTCCGCCATGGGCTTCGGCCTGTGACGGTAATCTGCAGGCCCGGATAATCGACTGGTGATAGACCCGGAAGTTGACCTTGGTTCATCTACTCAGCCAAAACAACAAGAAGAAGAAGAAGAAAAACAAGAAATAATCATTTTCTTGTTTTTTAGGTTTTGAAGATACCTCAGTCTCATTCTTGGGTGCACTCATTTGGACATACACACAATCGTTACCTATTTTCCTTCCTCTTTTCTGTGTAATGTTGCATAAATACACATTATATATATATATATATATACACATATGTGTATATGTATATATATATATTAATCATTATTATTATTGCTATTATTACTATTATTATCATTATTATCATTATTATCATTATTATCGCGTTAGTCAGTGTAGAATTTGTAGGTTTGCACTACATTTACCCTGCCATTTCCAGGTTTCCAACTCCTGTATCTATTATGGGGTGTCCATAGTATACACAGTAATCGGTTTTATAGACCAAATTTCAGAATTGATGATTTATATAAATAGAATTACTTCCTGCAATGTGTGAATGGTAGCGCAAGCTCCCAAGAACCAAAGGTCATGAGTTGGATAACCAAAGGTCACCCTGTTTTTCTCCGGTAATTTGTATTCCCATTCTGGAACAGGTGGGTCCCGCCGCAAGGAAAACCATCAAAAACTGATCACAACTGGCCTCGAACCACTCGCTCTGAGGGTTATTTGTTCCTTGAACGCAGAAAAAATTGGGCTATGCCCACTCCCATTTTTTGGGAGCATCTTCCACATTTTTTGGGATGGGCATGAATACTTATGTGGTATCTTTATGTATCTTCCACTTTGCCCCTATCCCAACTACTCTAGGACCACCCTTCCAGGATCACCAGAGCAAGGTTTAGCAGGGTCCATAGCTTTCAGACGTTGGGTAAATGGCTTGGCAACTTCTTGTAGCTGGCAAAAGAACTATCAGTTCCATGGAGTAAGAAAAGGTTCCATTTCTTACCAGAAGTTTGGATATGATTGGTTTTTACCAGCAAAAATAGGAATACACATTAGCGAATTCATGATCAGAAAATTATATATATTATATATATAATGTGGTAAACCCATGTAAACCCAATAACGGTGGGTCCGGTGTGCGTGGTGATGGCATGTGACGTCTCCAACCTGCTCCCAAGCTGTGCGCAGGGATGGCATGGCAGGGAAAGCTCTACGATCCATTCATGCTGCTGGGTCATGTTGTCCACCCTGGATGAACGTTGACCCGTTATGACTGAACCCCTACAAAAACTTATCCTGTGAAATCTGTGGTTTTAATCCACTTGCTGACTTGAAGCCACCAAGCTGGCTGTTGAATTCTGAGGGAAGCATTTCTAAGGGCATTCATCGTTTTTTTGACTTTTTTGGGGATGACCCCGATAATTGATCAATAAGGGTTTGTTGCCAGCGGTGTTGAAGCGTAAACAACCAATCACCAATCAAAGTATATAACTAATTACTCAACAACATACGACCACATTTTCCTGTGGTTGAGCATGATTGAGCACAATTCGTGCCCCCGATTTCACTCTTTTTAAGTCTTTTGATTGTCTCAATCCTAAAAATCCTAACATTTTTCGTGACTAGATCCCATGTTTACAGCCCAAAAGTTATATCAGTTACATCTCAATTCTTTCATTATTTTCATGGTCTAATCCCAAAATTGGATCTTTGACTCTTTTTTTATCTTTTTTTAATGGTTGGATCTTTCAGGGTGAATCCTCTACCTGCTGAGGCGGACGAAGAGCCTTTCTTGCTCCCTCCCTTGGTGACCAGAGGACGGATGAATTTTCAGCGCCAAAACTTGGGATTTCAACCAGCAAAATGGCGGCAGCAAAGATGTGAGACTGAAGCATGAAACATGCGTTCTAGTCTTTTTACAGATTTTTTACTAATTAATTAGTTGATGTTTTCCAGTTGGCTAAAACTTCCCTTCACGATTCTAGTCCATTCTTCAGACGAATTTTGGGACTTCACCAAAAATGGGGGACCTAGCCGCAAACAAGGAAAAAACATGGATTGAACCAACAAGCTAGCCATTCTCACGGGCTGGAAGGTCCATATTTGGGTGGATGGGAACCTTACCTCGATTCTCACGAGGTCATCATACTTTGCTAAGGAAACGTGACTCCAATACTGTAACTAGGATTTATGATAAAATTATATGAATTATCATGAATTATCATGAGATAGTACTCTATACTGAATCGGAGTTATAACAGACATACCTGAGGGGCACCACCTCGCATAGTGATGATTTTCACCAGCCCCAGGTCACCCAACCAAGCCCAGGAGAGCTGAAATCACCCGAGGCTGAACCTGCCAGCGACACGGGCCGTGTTCGGCTGCAGGTGGACATGTGGGGGAATTATGTGCGGAGGTCCAAGGACCCAAGGATCAGTTATCTTTGATCAGTCATGTTTGAAGGAATGATCCTGGATACATCCAGCGGAGTAGCTCCTATGGCTCCCATTGGAAAGGTGAAAAAATGGGATGATCCCGATTTCAGAGACCATCCTGCGTGCAGGGGTTGCCACGCCTCTTCTACAGTCTGGATGAGTTGTCACTTGGTTTGGTGGTCGCCCAAGCTTTGCCCAGGTAGGCTCCAACATGGGGCAAAATGGTGTATGGACCCACGTAATGTTGACGATTGTTCAGTATCCGGTTTTAGACTGGTCAGCACTTCTGAACCATACCGATTTTGGGTGTGACTATTTGGGTGGTGAACAGACAATCTCTGGTTTTGTACATTTTGTACGTCTTTTCCAGAGGAAAAGAGACTGAGGTGTTCGGATTGTGCCCATCTTCAGCAGGTTTGGAAGTAGAAGTCGTGAGCAAAAGCTTCTGACTCGTAACAAGAACCAAACAGTACAAATAGGCATAGAATGGTATAGATGTACTTAAAAATAGGTTATGTAAACGTTTCTAGTAATACATGCATGCAGATCTATATTTAATATAGTGGGTCAATAGGTGCAATGCATAGACTACAGACACACATACAAGCGTGGACTTCCTTATAAGTACTTGGTTGCCACAATCTAGCTCCTTTGGGCATTTGACCCTGTCCGACATTGCAGGGTGATCTAAGGCAAGATACACCATTTCCTCCAGAAGACAGACATCAAGACTGTTTGTCGGCCATTTCCTACGCTTGTTCGGTGCTGGTCGTGCTGTCTTTGCTGGGCACTGGCACATGCATTGTTGGGACGCCCAGGGGCCCGTGGGATTATAGCAAGACATAGCAAGACAGTTGGATATATGATGATATGTTTATATATAATATGTATAGATGTTTCTATATATAATATACATGTTTATATATAAAGGGAATTAAAGGGATCAGTAAAGGGATACTTAAGAATTAGCAAAAAAAATTCCGTATGGTTGTCATGGCAATGGTGTTTTGCTTATACATATATTATTCTTGGGAACCCATGGATTGGGGCAATCCAGTCACACTTCGGGGCTTGGCCTTGCATGATTTTTGCCCGAGCCAACAAACAGGGGGATTGAATCCCTTCCCCGGTTCATAGTAAACACTACTCCCTAAATGGTGCTGAATATGTGTAAAATCTCTACTAAATCAGGGTTTCTGGGTGGTGTTTAATATCAAGAGGGAAGGGATGAATATGACGCCCATCATTTGAAGAATTGGAGACAATCAATACAACTGCTTGGTGCTATTCTTTACTTGCTATCCTAGCTGCGATGATGATTCCCAATGACGAAACGACCAACCGGATAGAAACGGGATGTCAATATATTTCAACCCATAAAGATGGGAGTTCAATCATCAAGTTCCGTGGGGTATTATCTTCGCATGTCCTTAAATACATGGGCTACCACCACACAGACATCTGCTGGTCTCATGGTGGCTGTGCATCGTCAGAACCGGAGGTAACCGGCCCCGGAGTTATACCCAGCAAAATAGGGATTTCACCGCACTTTAACCAATAACAATGGTGATCTATATAATCATCCATCTAATCATATACTGTATAATATATATTTATATACACGTATTATGTATATATATATATGCACATCATATAATATATATAATATAATATATAATATATAATATAATATATAATATATAATATATAATATATAATATATAATAATATATATATATGTATATATTTACATACATACATATAATATATAAATATATAAATATATAAATATATAAATACATAAATAAATAAATAAAGGAAAACATACATACATACATACATACATACATACATACATACATACATACATACATACATACATACATACATACATACATACATACATACATACATACATACATACATACATACATACTACATACATACATACATACATACATACATACATACATACATACATACATACATACATACATACATACATACATACATACATACATACATACATACATACATACATACATTACATACATTACATACATTACATACATTACATACATACATACAAACATACAAACATACATACATACATACATACATACATACTGCCTGCCTGCCTGCCTGCCTGCCTGACTGACTGACTGACTGACTGACTGACTGTATATAGTATATATATATATATATGTATATATATATATACATATGTATGGTGTGGTCCAATTTTATCCCAAGCACCAGGAGTACTCAGAGCTCCCAGAGATCATGCTGCGTCCCCATATGGGGACGGGTCAAGATTTGTTTGCGAAGGTACCACAGATTTAAATTAGAAACAGGTTTAGTATAGTTTGTGATTAACCATCTAGTGTTCACATGTATTAACCATCTACCTATTGGAATCCCATTGGGGTACCCAAGTTTTGACCTTTTGACCTATAACCATATGGGATCTGACCTGGACAGGTGATGTTGATCTTCAACGAGGTTTTGCCTCGCTTCTGCCCTGCGCATCATGTGTCGTGGTTTGACAAAGACCTGTTCCAGCCACAGTGAAATATGTTTTTTTCCGGGAATTTGGATGAATTAGTGGATTTTGTCTGATTTTTTTCTGTGAAGGGGGGGAAATGATGGTCACCAACATAATTCTGTGTGAACAATCATTCCCAACAAAAGGATACGAAAGGTACAATTCATTGTGTCGGTGGATTTCTTGATGCATGGAACATAACCAACAAGAATGGATAAATAATGGACAATTGGAATACCCTCTGGCAATTTGTTACGATGCTATGGAAGCCATGACCCCATTTATATAGATGATATACCTCTTAAAAACAATGATTTTCCATAGTTCTGTTAAGTTGCCAGAGGATAAGGACAGTTTTTTTGTTTTAACAAGGTTCACAATGATTATCAAGTGTTCCCCCGATCTCGCCATGTGTTCAACGTGCTGAAGTCTTGAGTTTTTCCCATGTATCATGGAGATATGGGATGGGCATCCCAGGAACTGAAAGTTGGCAAAGACCGTTAGGATAGTGACTCTCTACTCAATGTGGGATAGCCATGGATAGCCCTACAAAAAAATGGTACTTTGAGTCTTTGAGTCTTTGAGTCATCAGCGTTGAACAGTACACCCAAATCTCCCAACAGATGAATTCAATGACCAGGTTTGGAGGAATTCTATATGGAATGCTGTCTTCTTAACAAATGAGTCTTCCAATGTCCATGATTTTCTTAAGTACAAACACAATCAAACACACATAAATATATAATTTAACCATGTATGTATGTATGAATTTCTAAATGTCTTAACATGTCTTACGTCTGAAATGTGTTTGGAGATCTGCCATGTACCAGTCGTTAAAAATCTGCCCCAAAAACCCAGTTGTGGAGTCTCTTATCCCCATGGCTTGGCCGAAAATGCTTGGCGATCAGTAATATAGATATGCTAACATTAATGTGACATATAACCAAATAGAACCATATCAGATATCATTAATTACCATATAGTATATGTTAATGATAATATATCTATATTAATGATGGTATACCTATATTAATTACCATATTAATGTTAGTGACACTGGCTTAATATATTAAAATTATTTTTTTGATATACCATCATGAAAATATAACCATTTATATATCAATATCTATACAGTATGATAGATGTTCTGTGACATATAACCATATCATATATACATACAATGCATGGATATTACCTATACCTAACCTAGCCTAACCCAACCCGACCTAATCTCATCTCATCTCACCTAACCAACCAACCTACATACCTAAATCACCAGCCATCACAATGTAGTGCCCAGCCCACTTGTAAGTTTAGTTTATAAGCCTATTAATTATAGATAAATGCATGATATATGTACCAGGACCGTCCTAGTTATTGGAGTTACTGGATTATCAACGCTACAAGGTGGTGCCCCGTAGTTAGCTAAGTTGACGCACAATATCTTGGTTAACTAGGGTTTATGGGAGTTATATCTATAGTTAATGGGGATTATAAACCAACTTATATTATAATTTAGTAATAATATAGTAGTAATTATCTTAGTATAACATAATATAAACCAACAAACATTTAACGTTTGAGGCTACCACCAGGCGTTTCTCGTTCACAGCACCAGGTTGAATGCCTGCGCCTGGAGTGGCCAGCCAATCCGTACTTCCGCACCTGGCTCTTGCTGTTTTTCCTGGGCTTCATCATTCTGCTACCCATGGCCATGGCCTCGTGCCAGTCCAACTGTGTTTGTGCCTGGCTGCATATTCGAGAAATTATGTCATTATATATACACATTTATATGGTAAATATGCATATGTATATATATATATATACATATGTGTATATACACAGTATGTGTCTGGTTGCATGTAACATATGTATATATATATATGTATATGTATATATATATATATGTATATATATGTATATGTATATATATATATGTATATACATATATGTATACCCATTCATCAGGTACATGTTGATTGCACACATATCTACTTATAGGCACGATATCTTTTCTTTTTTTAACTATAGTCTATACAGATGTCTATGGCTGAGCAGATGAGTGAGACTTGAGAACGATAATGGGTCCTGTCACCGAAAATTATGGGAAACACCCCAAAATCCACTGGGTTTGAACCTCTTTTGTCCCAAAATTGATACAGTAAAGTTTGGGGTGCGTATACCAAACATTTCTGCATCCATCTATGATCACCAGTCACCTGGTCATTGAACAGCTTGCGCTGGAAAATCGCCTTTGTTATTGGACAATTCATCGAACTAAATGGGCCATGGTTTTTCGGAATTTGCATATCAGTGGATTTATCTGAAAATAGGCTACCCAAAATTTGATGGTTTAGAACTGATTTGTCCCATTAACATGTGGTTTTTGATCTAACTGCCTTTAAGGTCTTAACAGAGTTATGATTGCGAATACCATTCATATGATATTTCGACCACCATTTAGTGGTATACCACCTTTCAAGGACACAAACAATTAATTGGACCGCCGATGTTCTGAGGGTGTGTCGGAAAATGGGGTATGCACCCCCAAATAGTATTAAAATATAGGGACAGTGATGATCATCCACTGGATTTAAAGGTCCTTTCTAGTCAAGCCACTGAGCGGCCGATGATCCCGGGAGGGAACTATGAAAGACTGTAAATCATCTACCGGGACAAAAGATGGTAGCTATTGGGAACTATTGGTACTTATAATATCCCATGATTTACCATGGTACTTGGTATCTGTTGGTAACTATTGGTAACTATTGGTAACTGGTAACTATTTGTAACTATCGGCAACTATTGGTATCCATGATATCATAATGGGACAAACTATCTATACCAACTGTCTTCAGGAAAAATCGCAACCATCCACCGAACATGTTGCTTCCATGCATTTGTCGATGATCGACCTGCAAGTCCCCAAAGACAATCTGTTTTCTTACGGAAGGCTATGCGGAGCGGGTACCCAAAGCATTTTAGGACTCAAATGATCCAAATGTGATCATGAACAACTAAGTGGGGCTTGGTGATGTATATGCCCACTTGTAGGATCTTGTAGGTATATGATTATATGACTCTATCCACATTGCTTTGTACATGTACCCATTTAGTCACATCCCGTAAACGATTCGTTGTTCATTACCCACACTTGTTGCTGAATTTCCCTGGGCACCTGTAGTGCTTTCATTTGTTTTCATATACTCATGATGTATTCTTTTTCATAGAATGACATCCCTATGATACACCAAGGTGGCTATATCCATTCATGTTCATATCCCATAATAAATCAATGGCCATTCAGGTACCTACACGGGAGGTATTTTACCACATAAAACATCATAAAACTATATTTTGAGGAGTACATCCCCTTACAATATTCCCTTACATAGCCCTTACATAGACCTTACATAGACCTTTCATAGACTTTCCATAGACCTTATATATACCTATATATATAATAAAAGCGTCCCCCTCCACGTAAACAAAAGAGGTGAGCATCAGGCCTCCCAGTAGCATTCCCAGCTATTGATCCATCCCCAGCGCGGAAACATCTCAAACCCGACCATCACTGATGATTCATGAACAAGTCGCCATTTTGTCGCGAAGAATAGCAATTTAGTCTTGTTGGTTGTAATCCTCTTTTGTTGGTTACCCTCTGGATATCTCATAATACCAGAATCATCCCAAATTACTGGTTATAGATCCTCTAGTTATGTTGGTTACACACCCCTCAGTTTTGTTGTTTCACCTTGGTGTCTCGAGGTCTGATGGCATTCCTTCATGAGGACGGCTGCTGGTTCCACTGCAAACGCAGGACAACGGCTTTGGTTCGTCGCTCGAGCAAACGAGGGATGGGCTAAGGGGTGGGGAACCTGCAACTGGATAAAGCAACAAGTATTCACCGATGGGCCTTGCCAATGGGGTACAAATGTATATATATATATATATACAAAAGCACAGAAGCACAGAAGCACAGTTGGCCACGTTTTTTTTATGTGGTTTAACCATCCCTTAAAATGTGGGCCGACAAAATGGCAGCAACAACAGCTTCAAAAATTCTTAGGATTCCGCCAGCTAGTTAGGGTCGTTTACTGGAGGGTAACCCAAATAGTTTGATACCAGGAACTCAAAATTAATGACCTCCCATGCTGAGCCTTTGATTCAGCCTTCAACTTGCGAATTTGGACCCATACTCTCAAAATGTCTCAGCAACAGAATCCTAGTGAACCTCCGGCAGTTCTGTCAAAATCTGTGGGAAACTCATCGAACTGGTGGATTTTTCCGGCGAAGACCTGAGGTTCCTGCGTTTCTGCAGTGGAATTGAAGAGGTCCTGGGGACCCTGGGGACCCTGGGGACCCTGGGGACCTGGCTGTGGGTGAGATGTTTGGTCTCCAGTGGCTTGGAGAGGGGTGTTCAACGGGACAAACTGCCACCGGGGTTTTTGGTCCATCTACTGTGACCCAGTCTATTGGAAATGGTTTATTGGGCAAGCCCTTCATGTACATGCATCACCTTTCATATCTTTCATCATCTTTAATACTATAGGGTGAAGTTGATATTTAATATGGCCACAGATACCAGGCAATACCAACCATGGCTATTATATAATCACATACCAACTGGCATGTCAGATTCCAGGGCAACATCCGGCTCCTCGATTCGCCTCAGACTGCGGCGATGCTGTTGCTGTCGCCGAAGTGCAAGCCTTGTGCGGGTGCAGCCTGGGGAGTCAAGGACGGCTCAAAATGGGGGACCAAGGGACCGGTTATGTTTGTTGGTTAATAAGATTTAATAAGCCTTATTCACATCATTAACTTGGTTTGATATATCTACCATAAGTATCCATAAGTCCTAGTGAAACTAGAGTTATGTAAACCAACTTCGCTATCTTGGAAACACCACCTTTTGTAAGAATTGGTCATTCCCATCAGTGGTGCTTGTTCACTACTCCCTGGGTCACTGATGCAGCACGGATGCGAACCATTCAAAAACGGAATGAAACCACCCCTGGAAGCTGTTGCGTTGCAATTCTGGCTTACTTTTTGAAAATTTAACATAACTATGGAAAATCACCATTTGTAGTGAATTTTCCCATGAAAAATGGTGATTTTCCATAGTTATGTTAGTTTACCAGAGGGTAATTTTTGAAAGTATCAAACCATCCACTTGGGTGGGCGTCAGGATTTTGAGTCATTCCCGAACTGGTGATGTATCCAGGACCCATGGGGGCACAATTTGTGCAAAGATTTGGCGCACCGAGCGGGTAGGGTTTTACCATGTTTTTACCCAATATATGAGTCCGTAAAATATTACAACTTGCAACTAGCAGATGGCTCATCAAATTGGCTCATCCCATGATTGGGCAACTAGCACTTGTACCTAAACCCAAATTGCTAGTTCCCCGAGCCCATTGACGGCTCCCCCAAAAAATGGTTTCCATCAGATTGGCTCATCCCATGCTCCCCAAATGAATAGGTCAGGTACGGTGTGACTAACCTAATACAACGATCGCACCAGGGGGCCCTGGTTTTGAATTCCCCAAGGTTGCAGATTGTGAGGTATTTGGGTTTGTCTCAACATGGGAAATGATGAACCCATGATGAACCATGATGAACCATGGGAAGTTGGACTAAATATACTCCATTTTGAGACAACCCTTATATAAGACATGTTTTTTGTTTTACAGTAGTAGATATTTACTATACATATATCACTACGTATCAATACCCTCCAGTAATCAAACATTGCTTGCTGGACAATTTCCCCATTGATTGATGATTTTCCCATTCGAACCTTCATGTATACTGGATTTTCATGGATTTTCCAGATAGCCACGTTTGAGTACTGGATGGTATCACCATTCATGCATGGGTTCGTGAAAAAAATGAGAGAGCACAAGTCACCTCCCGCTGGTAGGACAGCTCCCAAGGGCCTGCACAGGGCCTTTGGGGCAGAGACCGGAGCGGAGTTTTGCCGTTGACGGGAGATCATGTGGATATTCTGGTGACAAAATGGGGATAACATGTGCATCTATTGGGATGTATCGTGATGTATATGAAATTGGTATCTACCCTTTGGTAACCTAACATAGCTACGGAAAAAATGATGAAACATATGCATTTTTTTGGGTGGATGATTTACATATCCGAAATGAAGCTTTTCCATGTCGATGTTAAGACTATCAGGGAAGGGTATCAACTTGAAGTTGGAACATCATGGGAACATATTGATACTTTTTCCAACCAAAAACACATAATTTCTCGTTTTGGGCCTGCTTAATCCACATGCAATGTACCCTTGCCATGGACAATCCTAAGTCTTAAAATACTGGAGGGTAGAGTTTGATGATGTATTCATCAAGCAGAAATTGGAAAGTTAAGCAACTATGAGAAGATTTTTCGGGAATACGAATAGAATGGGAACATACTGGGAACACAACGGATTTTCATTTTTGGTATGGGTCAAACCCATTATACGATATTTTTGGGTGGATGAACATCCATAAGAGGAAGCTATTGCCACGTTTTTCTGATACTTTGGAGCTGTTTGGAGCCAGGGATTACCCCAGTACCATCCTTGAGGTTGAACCAACAAGAATCCAAACATGTTTGGAACATATACACTGTGGAGATAGAGAACTACGATACAGTTCGCAGTGGCCACTGGGTTGTGTCCCAAAGTTCTCAACCCATCTACATATTGGATCAAGAATATATATATATATACATCACCACATGGTTTTGGTTTATCTTTTGCATTCAACCATCCACTTTTTGATATATTTTGACCAATTTGGGAATGGCTCAAAAGTATGGAGCGTCATTTCATCCCATACCAATTTTCCGCAGTGCAACAGGGCACCTGTTCCAGATCAATGAATTTTCCTACAGATTCTTCCTTGTAGCAACTCTCCCATCAATAGAAACGCTGGAAATCAAACTTTAAAAATATGATAAAATCATGCCCATATTATTCATTGTAAAGACCTCTCCGAATAAGGTGGTTTCACAACTATTTTGGCTCGAGATGAAAACAGGCCGCCGCCATTGCCCTGGGTGTGCGCGCGGTGGTTTAATTGTTTACCCCCTGTTTTCTTGGTTGGTTTTAGACGATTCAAGTATTAAGATGTAACAAATCAAATTTTGTCACATTTTCATAAGGTTCACCTCTATCCTTTTGAAGACCACCTGTACAAGATGTCAGGCAAATGATTCTTCCTTAGATTGGAAATTCTCCCGCCAATTGGTGTGGTCATTCTAGCGACAATGAAATGGCAGGCAGTTTGGGCGACCTTATCCTAAACATCCTGCTGTAAACCTATGTGAGCTGGTGAATTTCCAGTTTTTTGCTGGTCGTATGTTGGTGTATGGTCAATAGATCCCCGTGTTTGATGGTTAGATCATCTCAGATCCTCATTTTGTTTGTAAAAATCAACTGTTGACGCTTAAACGCCCCATGCATCTGCTGTTTGAATCCCCGTCTTCCATGGTTTTTATCTGCTGAGGATGCTGAGGACTTTGGCAATCTAATGATCGTCCCGGTGCCTCCTCCGATTCCCAAGAAGCCCGCGACGCCAGGTGGGAGAGATTTCGAGATCAGTTGCTATTTGATTTTTTGGGACGTTGGTGATGTTCGAAGCGTTTCGCCCATCACCACCACTGCCTAAGGGGTGGATTTCAGCAGCCAGGCTTCCCGAGGCGTTGGTGTCACACGGCAGCGCCTACGTTCCATGAAGCGGTGGAACTGAACATCGATGGTGAAGGGGGTGAAGTTGCATCTCATCTGCGATGGTTGTGATGATTTGTGATGATTTGTGATGGCTAGCTGCGGCTAGGAAATGATGAAGCATTCGTATCCATTAGTATTTTAATTGTAATGTTACTTGGTAAAACAATGTCATAAACCCTTAATAAACAACCCGTACTTTGATGCTTATCTATAGGTGAAATTGGGGATGGTTGACTAAATTTACTATTCCTGCTTAGATGGGCCATGGGATTGGCGAAAATTTTGGCCCATCTAAGTGGGAAAATGATGAGCGAAAACATGAATTTTTGTGTACTCGATGTTGAGGCAATCTCACCTAGAACACATATTTTTTTAAATATCTCACTATCAATACACTCCGAAAATCAACCATGGCTTGCTGGAAAATCCCCATCTAGTTCGATGAGTATTCCCATTAGACCTCCAACTAGTGGATTTTAACCTACGCCATCCCTACGCCTAACACCCTAGCAGTTTTTGAGCAAGGGATCCAATAAAGCTGACAAATGTTCAGTCCCCAGTCGGGTATACACTTTCAACCCAATTTGCAAATTGGGAGCAGGACCATGAGATATTTACACCAACTAGTCCAGAAAAGACGTACCGCAACTTTGACATAGTTCTCAGTTCCCAAGCTACATAGCAATTTCTGATTATACGGTTTTTAACCAGTCAAATGTTGATATAAACCTATCGACATATTTTGTTTGTTGGGGATTCTTGTCCATTTTTCAGCCATGATCGGTTGAGGCACGGCTGGTCTTGAACGACAGCACCTGGCACATTCCTCCCAGATGTGAACGGGTTGCGTGACAGATTTTCATAGGACATTCGGAGGGTGGGAACTCTTTGGAGCTGGATGCCAGAAACGAATGCCAGTCACGATGTTTGTTTCATCATTTTTTCTGAGTTCCTGGGCCTGATGAGAGGGATACTTACTTGGTGACATGAATTGTTTCTTATAGAGCCCACATTTGTTTGTAGATAAGTGTAGATATTTGTGAATCAATCTTGGCCCAAGACCAAGAAAACCCCGGTTCAAGAGGGTGTATATTATATATAATATATTAATAGTAATAGAATTCATCAATATCCAGTTCCAAGCAGCTATCATACTACTCCGGCAAAAAACGATTATATACAGTAGTACTCATGTGCAATATCTTATTTTCCAGGATTGAACAATACGAAAGCGTTGAACCATACCAAAGAAACACATGGACATTGTTCCAAAATATACCAGGTTGAATTTCTCAGAACAATTGAAAACAACGATACAGTTTTAATATATGTATAATATATAATTATATACATATGGCTTAGTAAGCATATTCCATATATATATATATGATATTCCACATATATATATATATATATGATCTATGTTGATCATCTACATTTGTGGTTGTGAACTCCTAAGTGTTACTTGTTCCTGTTAAGAAAGACAACTATCTCCAACATGTCCGCACTATCACCCACAATAATATCATCGTTAAATCCACAATATCACCATTATATTCCCACAATTGTTAACTAATTAATCACCAATCAACAACTGGCTGGTTAATAGGTATCAACGTTAAATATCCACATCACCCTGCTATTTAATGTCCTAACTCTAACGAAAATAATCATACCCATTTTAGGTAACCATGCTATATCCTATTGCTGCATACCCCCACATACTGAATGCCCTATCATTTATCACCCGCAAAAAAGGACAACCAAAAAAAACACATCACTGTATCAACATCATCACTATATCCCAATGAAATCACGCTTACACAATGAACATACCCACCCTTCTCATAAATAAAACATCACAAACCATATGTTTGTTATGTTTATCTCAATACCCACTATGCCAATATATATCATACAACATCCCTATAATATCTCCATGATATCTCCATTCTATCCCGGTGATATCACAATCAAATCTCAGAAAAAAATCCTTTATCTAACTTAAGCCATCAACCATGGTCATCCCCAACTTTTCCTATGGGTTTCCTATGGTTTTCCTTTAAGGTTGAATCGCCACCGAGGTTTTCCGATTGGAAAGTTCTGGCGCCTGGTCCAGCTATGTGGCGCACCGCCGCGCGGCCGCCCGTGACGACGACGGCGGCGGTGGCGGCGTGGTGGAGTATCTGGGGGACCAGTTGGATCCACGTCACCTGGCCGAAAAAAAGGAGGCCAAAAAGGAGAAAAAATCGATCGATGTCCATAGATTTCTAGATTTTCTATGGGTTTTTGTGTAATTGTGATGTTTTTGTTACATGGTTTTGTTCACGATGTGCCCGTTTTCTTTGGAGATATCCTATAATCTTTTGGGGTGGTTGGCAGGCTGTAAGGCGCATGGATGTTGCGGCATTCAGGGACGCAACTGATGAGTGATCCACGTGAGTGAGGTTTAGAAAAAAGGACAAGACAATGGAATAGTATGCAATGGTATGCAGATCTTTAATTGGTTGTATATTGGGAGAACTTGGCAGAACCCCAGGAACTCGACTGCCGGTGACTGGCGATGTGGGTTATCAACCAGTTGCATCCAGGAGAAACAAAATTGGACTCACCAGGGTGGCACCAGAAATTCCAACTCGAGGAATATGACAACCAAACATTGGAACCAAGAAATGTGGCCAGCTGGGGAGGAGAAACTATAAATGATGGCTGAAGCAATCACCACGATGACCTGCTCGGGGCTTGATACCCTAGTTGTTAAGCATGTTTGGGTCGCCGATGGAGTGGTTTTGAGAAAAACTTAGAGGACACAATAGGGAACCATGTTTCTTTGCCACGGAGCTCTGAGTTGGTTGGGATAATGATCGGTGGTTTCGATCCATGATCCCAAACGACTATGACTACAGTGACTTCAGGACTTCAGGGGACTATGGCTTAGCCACCAATCTCTTATTCAATAATTCTCAGTTTAAAAACCCTGAGGTACTATTGATGCAAGAAATCCATAGAAATCCTGCATCACCTTTGATGGTTGAAACATGTTGAAACCCTATCAATGATGGGATAAACATGGATAGACCACCGTTTTCAACTGGTGCAGGATTTCGCTGGCCCATCCGCACCAGAATCATGGGGAACTGATTGATGGGATTATGCATCAACGCTAATATAAATTTAGCATCATGGTTCATTGCAATATTTTATATTTTTATCTAAATTATATTTATATATATATATATAACATGGATGTACCTAATATACACATAATATATAATATATATACTATACACATCGTACACAATATATATATATAATATATATATGTATATCACTAATCATTCGTTAATGGTCTTTGAGAACCAATACTCACAACAATAACCAACACTAACAAACTACAACCAATAACAAACAATAAGAACCAACAAGAACAAGTATTTATTGATAGTACTGCTAATCATCGACCATTTCGAACCATTGTTATTTGCTGGTTCATTCCAGTCAGTAAGTGGGTAAAATCACCCCACTTAGAACTGGATGAACTACCCCACGGCTCCCGGTTCCCGAATAGTTCGCAATCAAGTAAAAACAGTGTGTACTAAGTATGGATAAGAATTCATAACTATGAATAGTACTAGTCACCACTTTTATTATTAACCTTTACCTTCTTATTATTCACCACTGACTAACAAAGTCATGATGTGGGTACGAACACTTAATAACGATTATAATCATGTATAGTCACTATTGATACTACTATTAACCATTACTAACCATTGCTAACCACGACTAACATAATTTTAACAAAGTATTAGTAACTATTACCAACTATTGTTCACCACTACTAACCACCAAATAAATGACAGTAGTAACCAGTAAGTATTCACCAACTGTTAATCACTAATAAACATTAACAATTCAGGAATAATCATTGATACTGTACTTATCAATAATCATTTCAGCAATAATCCTAGTCGCAACTACTACTATAACACTAACTATTATTTTTCAGCACTGACCAACACTTATTAATTATTGATCAAACATGAGCAACCACTGACTAACCATGATCAGCCCCTTCTGACCATAATCTTATATATTCTCACAATTGACGATAACCATTGCTAACCACTACTGACTATGAATAATTAATGATAACCATTATTATTCCAAACCATTACAAACTATTAGCCAACTATTAATCATTAAAACCATTAATAATCATTAATAAGCATTAGCACTTGTCAATGCTAGCCATAACCACTGACTACGCACTGCGAACAATAAACATTGATGGCTAAGTATGAATGCTGACTACGAACATATATATTATACAATAGAAACAACATGCTAACTATTAAAATTGATAACTATCAATTATATGACTATATTCAACACCTGGTTGGTGGTTTCGAACATTTTTTATTTTTCCATATATTGGGAATAATCATCCTAACTGACTAATATTTTTTAAGAGGGGTTGAAACCACCAACCAGATAACCGGTCTCCATCTGAACTTCCATCGAGGTGCCAACGAGCAGATTTTGTTCTACGGCACTTCTGTAGAGGTGGCTGAGCAGGTGCAATTAGACGCTCAGGTGCGCTGGAAAAATGGGGAAATGGCGATGAAACCTGGGATTTGATCTGGGATTAAAAAAATAGGATTTATTGTATGATGTAGTATAGAATGTACTTGATTTTTATGGGATTTTTCATCGGGTTTAACATGGAGTGGAATGGAATTGATTCGGAATTTCATGGGATTTTTCATAGGCTTGAACTCCGACGACGATTCAATGTAGAAAATTGACCATGCTTAGACAAGAGCTTAGTTGGCCAACCATATCAGCCTGTCAGCTATTGTGCTGGTCCAACTAGACAGAGTGCAAGGTGGAAAAACCGTGAATTTAATGGGATGTTAACTCGCCAAATGCTAATGAATATATCTATATATACATATACATATGTGTACACAACGGGGATACATTGTGTCATTTTGATCATAAAGTGGCAACATGATGGGAATATCTACCATATGTGAAAATGAAGTATATCCAATTTTTTATGGGGAACAATGATAAAACCGTGAATTTAGGGCGACCAAATTCTAGATTTGGAGTCAATTTATCAGACATACAATCGATCACCTTAAATTTTCTGGTTGGTGGTTTTTGGAACATTTTTTTCATTCAGTTGGGAATGTCATCATCCCAACTGGAGTTTCATATTTTTCAGAGGGGTAGGTTAACCACCAAGCAGTTTTGATACGGATCCAGTGGCTTCAGCCTAAATCGGACGATGATCGATGGAAACCTGGCTCAGCTACTGTGAGGATCCTCACTTGAGGGGGCTGAAGATACGGTAATTACCACAAGATTCCATGGTTGAACATCTCATGTTCTCCATGGCCATTAATATCATTATTTGGACCTCCAAGATCAAATTCTTGGCTATAGATATATAGACAAATCCCATCAACATTTTCAATCAATTAAACTATGGGAGTTTATAATTGAAACCATGTCAATTATGAATTCGCTTAAAATGGTTGATTTTATACCCGACTTCAGTTGCGTGATCTTTGTATATCCTGTTAGTTCCTATTTCATCCCCCCATAAAATATCATTAAATCACAGTCTACTCTCGTAATATGTCCACTATATCCCATTGTGTTCCGTTAAATCCAGTTAAACCCCAATATATTCTCACTGTATTCGATTATATCCCACTAGAAATCCTGCACCACCAAAAGGATGGTTAAATCCCTATAAATAATGGGATAAGGTTACCACCCTTTTCAACTGGTGAGGTTTCGACTACCTTTCGCAGGTGCCTGACACTCCAGACTGCCCACGTCACGTTCTTCTACGGCGCCTTGGAGGGGGTGCTCAATTCTGTGACCGAGGCCGGTGATGGATGGTGATGGAAAATCCATGATATATGGCGTATAAATCTTTATTTCATGGATCTATGAAGATCTGATTGAACAAAATGGATGATTTGGGGGTAGCCCTATTTTAGGACACACATCTCTCTATATATATATATGCCATCGATTGATATTCCTTTTTCCTGGACAACATGTCCTGGAGTCCTGATGTCGATGGGAAGCATCACTTATATACAATCGGATTGTGATAGCTTCATTCCGAGTGTGCAGTTGGAAACCTGGAAAATATGGGGAAATATCATCCATATACCATCCCGGACACCAGTTTCTATCTTTTTGGGTGCTGCCATGGTGGGAAAAAAACAAATCCCATTGTTGAGAAACTCATTTTCCCAACTAAAATTTGTCAGGAAAAATCCAGTTCTTGGACAAAACCATTTTGTTTAAGCCTTTAAAATATATAAAGTGTATTGGTGTATTCCGAACAATATATTGAACAATTTATTGGATCAAGTTGATCTGTTTTTGCCTATATATTGGGAATGTCATAATCCCAACTGACTTTCATATTTTTCAGGGTAGGTATACCACCAACCAGTTATGTGTTGTCTTTAATTGTCTGTATTTTTATTAGACTCGGACTTGCGGATGAGCCAGGTTCAATGGCCATGTCCAGCACCATAGACCCCAGTGACAGTGACAGTCGTAGGACCTGATCACCAGATCTGCCGCGCTTGGAAGGCTTCTGGGCTCATGAACAAGCGGTAGAAGCTGGTTACAACAAGGAGACTCGACATCTCGATGTGGACCCGATGTGGGACACATTGGACTAGACACCCAGCAGAATTTGCCGATGTGCCGATGTACAGTCCAGCAATAAAACGTGGCAATAAAACATATCATTTATAGATGATAGCCATTGATAGGATAATATCCATGATGGATAAATGGATATCATTGATATCATCTATTTCTGTGGGCCATTTTCCATCGCCGTGATTCCGATTACGGGTCTGTTCTGACAGCATCATCAGTGGAACTCACTGGGATGTACAGATGTACATTGCACATATACATATAGATGTCAATGTACAAATGTACAGATGTACATTGCATGCATATAGGAATATGTACTAGTTGGTGGTTTGGCACATTTTTATTTTTCCATATATGGGGAATAATAATCTCAACTGACTATTTTTTTTTTTTCAGAGGGGTTGAAACCACCAACCAGTGTATTATATATATATGTGCATTTGTGTGCGGTGTGTGTACTATGTATATGATGTACATTGTGTATATTTTGTACATCATCTATGGCAGGATCATACATACGTATGTATATATATATAATATACACATGTATATCTATGTATGTACGTGCATATGTATGTACATACATGTATTCATAAATATGTATATATATACATACATGTGTTTTGTACATGTACCCATATATACAATAAGACACCATAGGCAATTTGGCGTGGCAACGGAAAACTAAGGAATTGCAAATGGTTTGTCGATTAAGATGCATTGGAGGGATGTTCACTTGCCATGTGTGTTTTCCGGAGGCTATATATATACATATCTACACATAGATATACATGTGTACATGACACAAATCTATAACTCCTTCAGGTGCTGCAGTAAACCCAACAAGAACCTTAGCTGGGTACTCTTTGGGACAACATCGGAGATGGTTGAGAATTGTTTGTTGTTCAAAATCAAACATCATACTTGTGCAAAAAAAACATATTATTTTGTCAGAATAGCTCCCGACAAGGGCGGTCATTGGTAGATTGATAATTTATGGTACCTTACCCATATTACTAATATCTACATCCGAACTATGAGTAATTTATGATGTTACCCCTTGATCTACCCAATTTACCCCCGAAACATACCTGGGAATTCTCGAAAGCAGGAGCACTTGGACGCGGCTTGGGCGGTCTTGGTGTGTCGCGTGGTGCTTGGAAGGTGCGTATGGAAGGGCAGATCGGCATCAAGTGGAGTAGAAAACCGCAACGAAATGGGGATGGATCAATGGATCACCAACAATATGGGTTTATCTGAAAATCGTGTACCCTTAAATCCATTGGATTCTCATCATTTTGCCTCTTAAAAGGCTATCACTGGAGGTATACCAGGTACATCCTATTTCCAGATCCCATATGATGTTTGGATATGAGATAGCCAGTATCATTGGTGTGAATCGGGCTCAACAATTGGGAGATGTAACAAACATTAACAAACAACATAGAGTAAGGATTTAATGGATATATAATAATGGCATATATAGACATACATAGACCAACAATTTGATGTTTTTGGAGTGTTTGAACAGGGGGAAGACCCATGAAATAGCAATTTCAATGAACATCTGTATGATTAGTTCCCTTTGCAGCAATCTAACAGCTTGCCATTCTTTCACAAACCATCTACTTTCACTGGCCATGGTTTCCACAGCTTCAGCAAGGTAAACTTCAGCTATTTTCATGTCACCTGGTCTACTGGGTTTTGACTTGTACCATCCCGTAGCCATATTTTTGCGTGTAATATAACTCGTTTATTCAATGGTTCAAAAATTCAAAAACCACATTTGCTGGAAGAATCTCAATGTTTGTTGTTTCAACGCACCTGTTGGTCAAAAGTTAAGTCCATGAAAACTGCTAAAACTCCATGGTTCCATGTCGATCTTTCCCCCTATTGGGCCTGGAGCGTTGAAGGTCCCTGGTGCACAGCGGGCAGCATGCGGGTCCGCGGCTGCAGCGTGAATGGGGCACGGGGCGATGGAGCAGCATCCTGATCAGTGGGGGAAGCCCAGTTTCTCCACGGGTCACCCGTGGGATGCCAATGAGCGCGGGATGATTCTTACGAACCATTGACCTTTTTAGTTGGAGATGGTTGATTGTTGGGTTGTTACCATATGGGTTGTTAATTACCGTATTAAACTGATATAAACTGTAAACTGATGTTAGTCCCTTTTTTTGTGTGGGTTGATTGTTATGACCCCTTGCAATGCATGGGATGGGCAGGGTGATTAGCGACGCAAAATTAGGATAACCCTCCGGTAAATCAAATGTGGCAATTGAACATTCCCCATTTATGGATGACTTTCCCAATTTACACCTCCATTTATAAGGCATTTCCCGGCTTGCCACGTTTGATTACCAGAGGGTCTAAGCAAAATTATCACCTACCACTGTAAGTGGCATAGAGCACCAAGTCAGTGGGATGATGGGGGCAAGCATCAGCATCTGCACATACATGCTGTTAATGATTGTTAACGCATGTCATATGATTGTCGGATGTAAATGGATACTATTTGATACTCATCCCGTCCCGAATCCCCCAATCGTCAGCCGGGCTTCTTGGGATTTGGAAGCATCTGGGAGACAGTTAAATAATGATCTGTAGATATATAATTATACATAATGGATCAACATGATGTTACATACATAATCATTTAATATCACATATATACACAATATATATATATATACATAATGGATATATATATATATATATATTATATTTATATTATATAGATACATATATATATAATTATATATGTACACTGAATGGGCTTAGCAGTATGTGGATTTGTGCCGACTGCTTTTGTGATGGATTTCAGCGACGATCTCTTGTGTGTTTTTTCGCTGACAGAAGGGGTAATGACCATGGTAAGCAACTTATGGCAAACTAAAAGAGCTGAACAGTGGTCAAAACCCTTGTTGGTTGATGATTATCGGGGATTGCACTATCCAATATTATTCAATATATTCTGGGATTTGTATCGTCTGTGGGGGATTTGAGCTTACCAGAATCCATTTCTTTAGCACTCCCCTTCAGCAACACTGTTCACCTGTTGAAAACAAACTCAGCAATGGGTAAGGGGACTCTGCCATCTTTGGCTATCCGCTTGCTCCGTTCTGAGAACGGGATCGCCATTGCGAGTTTCTCCTACCACCCGATGTGCGGAATGCTGCATATCCTGAGTATGTGCTGATCTTAAGATGAGGCCACTGGGAGTTTGTTTCCTCAGTGGGTGTGTGTATGCACACCACGAAGGATAAATATTTTTATGTATATATATATATATGTATGTATATACATATGCATATATATATATATACATATGCATATATATATATATACATATGCAAATATATATATATATATACATATGCATATATATATATATTATGTCTATTAGTATATGTACACGTATATATATATATATATATACACATGCATACATGCATACATGCATGCATGCATGCATGCATGCATACATACATACATGTATACATGTATACATGTATACATGTATACATGTATACATGTATACAGTGTATAGGTATATAGGCACATATACACAGTGTCATATTATATATACACATGTATACCAGTGAAGCCCGGAACTCAATATACAAGGTACCGACCACTTCCGGTTGCTGAAATACTGGTGAAGATGCTGCCGGTCAATGGCCACCGGTGAGGATCAATCTTGGATGGCAAAAAAATGCGGGGATTTATGGATGTTTCTTTCCCAAATATGGAAATTTCATAGGTTTTGACTCATCCCCATATGGTTTGATAATGTTTGATACTTGCATCTTTTGCCATGTACTCACCAAGAAAACATCTAATTGTCATGTGCGATTGGTATCTGAGATTGGCCATGGATAGCGCCGTGATTTTTTTGCGATTGGATGTTGAGATCAATCACGTACAGATGATATTTTTAAGCAAAAAACATGTTGTCCCCTTGGGTCTTAAATGTTGTCCCATACTGTACCCATCCAAATCAAGAAAAAATAGTTTTTTTTTTGCTATACAAGCAAACAGATGTGGTATAATCCGCAGATAATTGGGATACCGTTTGAAAACAATTGAACACTATGATTTTTTGTCTTCCCATTTGATGCCAGTAGATCCACCCTCGTTGATTGGGTGGGATCTTTGAAATGATAAGCAGTACTCCTCGGGATGAGTATCACCATGGGTCCTGCGCAGGCTGCCGTCTATGTCTGAGCCTCTAACGTCTGTTTTTTTTTCCCGGACCAGTCACGGGATTTTCCCGGTGGACCGGGGTGTCTCTCAAGATGTAGGGGGACTGAAGCCTGTCTTCAAACGATGCACACTTCTGTGATTGTGACCTTACAATAAAGTGACCATTTTGGGGTACCCCCAAAATCTTTGGGTGGTGAAATGATGTTGCTCAGTTTCTGGTGGATCATCAAATCTTCAATTTTACATTCAATCACATTCACATTCATAGCCTCGAAGTTGGCGAAAAACACCCCGGTACGAGGCCCCAACTGGCCTGCTCACCTACAATTTTTTGAACGCCTGCAACGCAGAGCGCCCACCGTTTCGCTATGGAGAGCGTAGGCCACGCTACAGCCGGGTCTCTAATGTGAACCCAGGAGGAATCGATTCCAATACAATACATCTCTATATATAATTATATATATATATATATTATACATAATTAAATGTAATTATAATTATATATATATATATATATACATGTATTTATATATATATGTATTTGTATATATATATATTACATATATACTTATACATATATATATATATGTATAAATATGTATATACATATATATATATATACACATATTTATACATATATATATTACATATATATATATATACATGAATGCTCTTCAGGACCGCAATGTATCACGGTATTGCACAGTGTATCAGTGGTTCGGATCATCCCAAAGTCAGGGCTTCTTCATCCTGGAATATCTCTGAACCCCTGGTGAAACCGATCCCACTTACCCTCTGTTAATTTAACAAAGCTACGGTAAATAACTAAATTATGTATATATATATATATATGGATATTTGATAGGTATGCAAAAAATCATCTACACATATGCACCTTGTTTATACCATTTTCGATAGCTATGTTAAATTTATGGGTACTGGCTAGTTTTGATTCCTGGTGTGATACTCCAAGTATTCCCCATTTTTCAGAACCATTCTGGGTAAACAGATATTTGTGGATGGGGAATCGTAAAATATTGACTTGAGTAATTATATATAGTCGGTCCAAGATGGTAATAAACATCCAGCTATTCACCAATTAAAAAACGTGATTTTCAGTTGCAATATATTCCCATTCACTGTTTTGCATAGCCATAGCCATAGCCATAGCCATGACCACAGCCATTTGTTGCTAACCAACCCTGGCTGCTACGCGTGCCCTTTTTTTGCGCTTCATTCTCCCAGTTCATTTCGCGGGGAGAGCTGCCAGCAGCTGCTGCACCAGCGGCAAGCTACGGCGTGCCACCAAGACATTCGTGGTTCTAGTCCATGTTGCAAGGTAGCAGCTTTGATGTGGTAAGTCTAACACTAGAAACCATATATATATATATATATATATACACCCAAAAGTGGATCATGCTTGGGTTTGCCACATCAATTTGCATAATATTGTTAAATTGACGTGGTAAACCAAATAATAAAGCATCTTCAATGGTAAGTTTATATCGGTTTATGGCATTGGGTTTTCCATATTATAGATGTTTTGGTTGGGTTGAACTCCGCCCAAGCCATGTTGAATGACCATTTCCAGAGATTCATAGTGAACCTCCTAAGGGTCCAAAAGGGATCAGGGGCCAGAAGAACACAAGGAGTTGAATTGCGTAGAAACTAGGTTCACGGATGGTATTTTGCAGGGTATCCACAAGCCACCAATGCAGTGAAATTCGTATGTTTGATTCAGCCTGACAGAAAGTTTCGTACAGGATGAGTTAATATGTTGGCTATAAAGTGGTGCAATATTTCGTTCACAGCTGAACACGACTAGAAATTTTGCAGGGTATCCAGTGGATTATATAAGTCCCCCACTTCTAGGTTGAACCATCATTGTTGTTCCTTTAACCACCTTTTTTGATGGTTGAATCCCAATCTTTGATTTCAATCGGTTAAATCACCATCTAATTCTGTATCTAAGAGTAGCTATGCCAAGCGCATGCCCACGGTGAGTTCTTCCACTTCAAAAGGACATGGTGACCGACTCAGACTCGGTGGAAAATCGCTCCCCAGATCGCTCAAAGGGCGGCGATGCCCGAAAAACATCGCAGTGCTTGGGATGGCTGGGGCAAATTGCAGGTATCATCATTATCTCGAATGAGCAGCGTCGAAAACCTCCAAGAAAAGTTGTATTGGGATTAAACATTGATTAAACTAAGTTGGGTCCGCTCAGGTGAGGAATACCGCGGTTTTGGAGAACTACAAATGATGGAACTAGAAAGGGACTTGGTCACGGAGTGGATAAGCAAGGATAAACACTTGAGAAATGGGGTAACGTGGGTATTGAAGCTCCACGAAACTTGAATTATGTGGTAAATTCACTAGTTGATGAACCATTTACAGCAACCCCCAAAAAGATAGAACAGTTGGAAACCTGGAAAATATGGGGAGGACACCATCTATACCACCCAGTAAACTCTGTTCTATCTTTTTGAGGTTTACACGGGTTTACTATATACATCTTTTATATATATATATACAATGTTTTTTCCATGTGCTCGGGACAAATGGTAGATTTTTTGCAAATCACAATAGCAAACTCAGCTGCTGTTGACATTTGTTTCTTTAGAAAGATTCTGGGGGCCTGTCGACTGGTTGTTGGATCCCCTCCATTTGCAGATCCTGAGTGGTTTTCCCTATGTTGCACCAAAAGTTGGACACACTGCTTGGTGGTTTCCAACGTCTTCTTGTTGTCATAGAAATGGGAGGATCCCAATGACTTTCGCATATTTTTCAGCGGTGGTGGTTCAACCACCAACCATTTCCCAACTTTTTTTTCCACTTCCGCAGCCTATGGACACACCTCGGGGCGTCCATGCGCCTCCGGCTGCTGCCCCTCCTGCTGTTGGCGGGGCCGGCGTTCATGCTGAAGCCGCTGCATAGCTTAACCACCACACTGAATCTGCGGCCGGTGACATGGCCAGTGCCTGGAAGTGGATGGTTGGAAGATGGCCGGGTGGAGAGAAAGTATGTAGTCTATGTAATATAACACATAGTATAATCATCTTTGTATATATGTGTACATTCTTTTTCTATATATAATATAATGTGTATATATAATGTGTATATATAATGTATATATATATATATAATGATATATAATGGTATATAATGATATATAATGATATATAGTGATATATAGTGATATACAATGATATATAATGATATATAATGATATATATATATATATTTAATGATATATAATGATATACATATATATAATGTATAATATATATATATATATAAATACAATGTATTATATATAATGTATATGCCTACGGCTTCAAAACCGTACGTGCGTTTTGCTACTTTTTTGGTGATTGCTCTTTGTCTTGGGGTTGGGGTGGGGTGGGGGGGGTGGGGTGGGGTATTAACGTCATGTGCAGAGTGCGTGGAACACGCTCTTGCCTAACATCACTTGCGTAGCACGCTCTGGATGTTACGCTCTGTCTTTTGCCTAGCCACTTCTGACACGCTCTGCATGCCACGCTCTGCACTGTTTCCATGTGACTTCTAACACGCTCTGCATGTCACGCTCTGCACTGTTTCCATGTGACTTCTAACACGCTCTGCATGTCACGCTCTGCACTGTTTCCACTTGACTTCTAACACGCTCTGGATGTTACGCTCTGCACTGTTTTTCCACTTGACTTCCAACACGCTCTGGATGTTACGCACTGCACACAGGGAAGATTGACTCTCTGTGGAATTTGGCTAAAAAAATGTGCCTAGCAATTTGCAGACAAAAGCAGGGCAGAACAAAGATGTCATGCTGTACCTGCATTGCTGGCAATGGCGTTATGTGTGCCATAATGGCAACTTGCTGTCGAAGACAGCTTCCAAACTGATGGATCGCTGAGCCGACGATGGGTGTTAAAAAAACTCGTCGAATCCACGTCGGCTGCACATGGTATTTACAAGGATTTGTCAAAATTCAATAGATTTTGAAGCCATTTTTTCTTTTACCAAAATTGAGTTATCAAAAGAGCTCGGAACAGCATTTTGTATTGAAAATTACAGGTGATCCTGACGGTCCTATTCAGCAAACCCTCAAAACGCTCGCGCGGTTTCGCATCCGCCGGGATGTATATGATATATACATATATATATAATATGTATATAATGTATATATATATATATATAATGTGCATATATTGTTTGATTCGCCTGGAACTCCATTACCCAACCAGAAATCAAGGGTCCTTTCACATCAGTGGTAGGATTAGGATTCCCCAGATGATATGTCCTTATGTCTGATTATATCTGATTATATCATGTTCAACCCACTTAGTGGAACTGCACCGGTTTGAAATTGTGAAAACATCATTTTTCTCTGGTTGGAAACTGGGGTGAGAGGTGATTCCACACCCATCTCTTGCCGGAAGAATCTCCCAAGGTCAGATGGCTGACACGCTCGGTTTGTTTCGATTTTCCTGGTTTTTCTACAACATTTTGTGTTGATACTCTTAAGTTTTCATAAACACCATTAATGATAATGTCTGCTCATGAAATCATTTATGATACTGATGTTAAACATGTTTAAATCCTTCCTTTCGCCATCACTCCCCACTCGCGCCGAGGGCTTGGTGTACGGCAACAGCACGGTCTTCCACTTTGCGAACCGCCCTGAAACGCAAGGCACGGGGCAAAGCCAGACTGGCAAAGCCAGTATTGTTTTGCTGTTTGGATACGGATCAAACATGATCAAACATGGCTGCTCCAAAGGGGCCAATGTGGCTGTCCTCAACTTCCATACCCAAACGGGGTAAGAGTCAAAACTCAGTGCCAGAGGACCGACCACAGACTTTTGGGTTGGTCCAAAAAAGATGTGGCCGATGGTCGAAGCATTCCGCGTGTTTCTGAGATTTTCCCACTATATATCTCTGTATATATATATTATATCTTATATATCCCAGCATATCCCAGCGTATCAGACCCCAAATCCATGCCCATCCGGTCCCGTCTTCGTGGCTTCGCTAAAAAGGACACGTGGCCCTGACCATCGACGACGGTCTTTGTCGCAGTGGCGCCGAGCGATCCTTGATCCCGGAAGTGTGGAATATGCTTCAGGACAGGGGCGGTTGTCGACCAGGGCCAAGTCCTTGGGCCATGGGAAATTTGAGAGTCGAAACTGGGAAAGATAGAAGTGAATCATTCGGAGGGTCACTCAATTTTCAGAATGTAGAAGTGATGTTTATACATGGAGTTCCACTAACTCGATTGATGTGTGTTGAGATAATCCATTAACATCCAGTAACTTGGATCTTCTCACGTCGGATGCATCCTGAGACCAGGTTGGATCTAACATGATCTAGCTAGGTAAGGGAAAAATTGCAGAACCCCACCCAACAAAAAAAACATCGTGGATAAACTATGCGTTTCTTGTGCGACCTTATAACTTAGCCTAGTGATGCCTAGTGCTGGCAAACTCCTCAATTTTTGTGGGTTGACATTCTCCATGTTTTGCTGGGTGAACTCTACATTTCTGCTCATTATTGTCCACATTTTTCCCAGCCAACTCATGATTTGTGTTTATATTCCTGTGACTTTCCCACTTATATCAATTTGTTTCTGTTCTCGCAATCATTTCTCTGGTGAATGTCCACCATTATCCACATTGTTTAACCTTTTTTTCCTAAGATTTCTGATACTTTCCACATGTTTTCCACATTTTTTCCAGAACTTTCATCCTTTTTTTCCTCCCTCGGTCTCCTCATCCGCCGGAGAAGCCGCCGGAGTGCCAGGAGCACGGCGCCACGGCGACCTTTTTCCTGTGCTCAGACTACGTCAACGGCTTCGAAGAGGAGGCTGAAAAGCTGCTGGCGGAGAACCATGAGTTCCTGGTCGATACAATCGGAGTTTAGTGCTCGAAAACTGGGGGAAAAACCATGGAAAAACTCCAAGATCCATGAATATTGTATAGAAACAATGATGAGTATATATATATATGGAAATATGGATGATGATAGAATTTTCATCATCAGATAGTTACTGTATCTATAGTTTGAAAACCTTCAATATCAAAGTTCGATGAGCATTTCAAAATCTTCATATATTCATCCATAGTTCCATATCATAGGGAAATTCATTCATGACTCTATGATGGATGAGTATATGATGAGTACAGTATATTAATAGTAAGCGTATACAAGGTCAGGGCCCCCAGTTATATGTAGGCTTATAAACCGTATAAACTCACTCCAATGGAAATATGTGAGCCAACAATATGATTCTCTTTGATTTTTGTGTATGCATGAAAATGCGGTATACCCAACTATACCCGCCAAAATGACTATATATAATATGTAATGCTTGTAATGTGATATGACTATTAGTTACGTTCGGAACGATGATGATCAATGATCAATCATCAAATTCGGGGTACCCGGTACCTGCTCAGACAATTCCATATGGCTTACAGGTCATGAGTAACAGTATAGGTGAGTTATGGTTCCATAATTTTCCATCGTTGTTTATATGGTTTTGGAGTTTTGGGGTTCAAAAACGGCAATGTGATGACATGTGCCAGGATCGAGTTACGTGGCTCAAGTTTTAAGTGCGGAGATGGCAATACCCTCAATAGGGTTTGACATACCCATTATATTTTTTGAATCCTATTCATGATGGTGGGATGACCATACTCCATATATGTAATACGTACCGTGTTTTGACCATGGCATACATGGAAGTGTGGATATTGTGATGGCTATATAATATACAGTATGTGTTTGCATTTTGTAATGCAATATAGTCATGGTCAATGCAATATTCTGATATAGTTACAGTATGTTTGCCTTTGTTTGTGGGTGTGGGGTTGATTTCAGCATTTTTATACAGCGCAACCCGATTAGATTTATAGTTGGTATGGGTTATAAAGCAGCTGTCATTCGGAACTATCAAAACATTTTAGGGGATACAATAGGATAGAATGTGATATGGATATATATATATATAATATATAATATATATATATAATATAATATATATAATATATATATAATATATATATATATTATATATATTATATATATTATATATATATATTATATATATTATATATATATATATATGTATGAATATGTTGCAGGATGGCAGCCCAAAAAAACGGTTGACCAACAATAGGGGCTTAATGAACATCAATAATCAGGGTTGATGGTGGTGAACAACCCCTACCCTTGTCCATACAAGGACAGGGCTCCACAAACGCTAGCTAAAGTGTTTTTTTCCTTAATGACCTTCGGATATTGGAGGATGTGATCCAAAAATTCGAGAGAGGACCATTGCAAAGATATGTTTTTGGGATTTAGAAGCGGACTTTTCGCTGAACATGGGTTATTCTCAGGGTCAAACTGTTCGTTTGGGGATTTTAAGTCCTTCCAGCTAGTTGTGATTCAGCCCTGGTAGCTGCCTCCTTAAACTGGTCGATGAGTTGCCGCACCTCGCTAGTTCGCCCCAATTACTCTCTGGTAAACTGGGAAACTAACATAGCTATGGATAGCTATGGAACATTGCCAATTATAGTTGATCTACCTTAATCTAAAAGGCAGATTTTCCATAGCTGTGTTAGTTTACCGGAGGGTATACTAGTTGTAACCATGGTAGCCCTACTGAAAATGGGCTGTCCGAGTGGTTCAGCCCATCCCAAGTGGGCGAGAAAAAACCCACCCGCAAGGTTCGGAAATCACTGCCACTTGGCTCGGAACGGAGACATGTTCAGAGTTTTTGTTGATGGAAACCTCAAGAAATTGAGCTTCAAACAACTCTATCAATTGTCAAGATTTGAAGTTGATCAAATAATAAAATATCAAATATCAAACTTTATCAAATGTTGATATTGACCAAATGTGGGATAGGTACATGGCTTGTAAACCACAGCCGTTGGTACGGAAAAATCGGGAAGTTGTTGCGTGGACCGATTGTCTACGGTGCGACGCTCCGTTCTGGGTGAGAATGTTTGACTCTCAGCACACTGATTGGCTGGTCATTTTTGGGACCTAAGGCCTAAGACCATTCATTTTTGTTGGGTACCCAGCGACTTGACGCAATACCCATGTGTACTACCATACTACCACTTGCACCTGGAGCTAGTGCATTTTTATGGGTCAGTGACACGCAGGAGGGAGTGAATGTCCATTGCTTGTGGAATAGGGATTTTCATGATGATGTTTTTCGAGCTGTAGTAGGGAGGGATTTGTTATTTTTTCCAAGAAAGCTTGTACTAAGGGTGGGCCTGTCCATAGATGTTCTTGGCTATGGTCTCTAAAGTTGAGACCCCGGCTTCAACAGAGAAAGTTGGATATACAAAAAAAACAAAAACAGAATCACCAAAAAAACAACCCGACAGGAAGAATCACCAGGAAAAAACAAATAAAACAAACAAACAAAACAAACACAAATAAAAACCTGGATTTTCCTCAGTTTTTTTTGTTGGTGTTTTGTTTTGTTTGTTTTTCTTGTTTAGTTTTCGTGTTTTATTGTTTTTGATTTTCTGGTTTGTTTTCTTGTTTGCTCCTTTTAAAAAAATGTATGAAGCCCTATATTCTCTGTGCTGTTGGGGTCTCAACTCTAAAGATTTGGAGCTCAAAAGCGGCATCTTAAATCAAGTTTGCCACAAGATTCGAGGGACAATAAAAGGTGGATATGTTTATTCCATTTTATCCCATATGATTCATGTATATACTCCATGTATAGAATACTTAGCAACATTTCGATACATTTAGCAGAAACATGACAAAAACATGTGGCTATAGCAAGGCCCCAAAAGGAATCGATGATAGAAACGACACTGGTGGATGTTCCATCGACCCAAATTATTTGGGGCTTGTCCAGGTCCTTGTGATGGGGTGGACTACTACTCCATGCAAGCAGCGGAATTCGAGTGCCTTGGTAGTTGGGTCAATGTTGCTAAGTATTCTATACATGGAGGATATAAATGAATTATATGGGATAAAATGGGATAAATATCCACCTGGGTTGTCCGGCTTGTTAGATACGAACTCGTCCACCTTAAATAATATTTTGCTATCAATGGTAAAATGATGTAAACTGTACATTCACCAGCCAAACATTAGTCTTTTTGCTAGGTACCTAAGATTCACCATGACAATGGGAAGTCTTCTATAAATGGAGGATTTAATGGGAAAATCTGAAAATCTGATAGAAATTAGGGATTTTCCAGCTAGCCATAGTTGATTACCGGAGGGTAATTCCTGGAAAAAAGTGGCAGGAAATTGTAGGACCTAACTTGCTTGGCAAAACACATGCTTTCCCACAATCCCTTAAACCACTCCATTGAACATCATTGAATCGCCCATGCCCACCGCCCTGCTGTGGACTCTGGCTCGGAGAACAGACGCGGTGTCTGTTTCGGTGTCCACGACACGTGAAGCCGACGCGTTTCCCAATGAAGTTCTGCCTGGCTGCGCTGGCCTTGGGGGCCTCCGCCTTGAGGACACAGGCGCGGTGAGGGTTTGGGGGATCCTCCGTCCACTTGAAAAAATAGAAGGTGTGTCTGAAAAATGGGGAATCTAAGGACCAAGTCATAGCAATTTCAGCAGGAAATGAAATGATGAACTGTGAAATTTTTGAAGTACCCAAGTGTCAGACAAAGCCACATTGCAAATATAATGTTGGTTGATTGCTTAACCATTGGTTTCTTGGATGATTGGATTTTTGGATGACCGGATTGGTGTTTTTTCAGCACGCACCAGTTTATTGGTTCAGCATTTATATTAGAGAATGTAAGACCAAATTTTAGGAAGATCCTCCCTTTTTCCACCATCATTCCTCTCAGGATCATGGGTTACTGCAATCATCCCCAATATATCCCAATACAATATATACCCGATTACATGGTACATACATGTACAATCATGTACATACATACCCAATTCCATATACCACATCCACTTCCTATATTTGGAAATCCTTTGTATATACTGTATGTGTATCCTATGTATACATGTTATATATACGTATATATACATATAATATGTATGTGGATTGAATTGTCCTGAAGTAGATTAGAATAGAGCATGTTCAAAATTATTGCCATTTTAGTGAGATCTTTTGAAATGTCAATATTTTATCTACTTGAGGATGATCACATATTTATAGAATTATTTTATATACATATTCTGGTATAGTGAAGTAGTGAAATGTACTAGTTTAGTTTTGTATTCTTTGCTGTGTACTAGTTTATGGTATGTTCTAGTTATATGATGTCATATGTGTGTAATTGTACGTATATTATATATATATATATGATAATAAGAACACAACTAAATTACAGCCCGAGAGTTGGTTAAGAATCCGAAAGTTTGAGGCACAGGGCCCCAAACACAGGGAAATTTCCACCATAATAGGTCGAGGGTCCCTCAAATTCCTAGAGCATTCTTATTTGTGTATAAACATACACACACAATCACACACACACATATATATATATAATTATATATATATATATGTATTATAAGTAGTCTTATATAAATACTCCCATGCCTGCGGAAGAGAACAAGAAAGAACAGGCCCTAAACAGCCACTGATGGGCCCTCGTACGGGTTGCAAAACATGCCAGGAAGGTTGGAGGCTGGCGCGCCCCCTACGCGCAACCACAACCCAGGCCAAACCCCAGCCCCGGGCAGCCAGCCCAAAGAGAATAAGAATGCAAAATTCTCCGGAGGCAAGGGCGCACTGGTTAGCGTATTGGCCTTCAAACTCGAAGGTTATGAGGGCGAATCCCGGTGTGTACGCGACCTCTGGGGTCAATCATCATCGCAATCACACTACACGGGTTTCGCAAACACACACAGGCCTGAAAACCTTATTGTGACAGAATTTACCCTTCATCGTTGTTTTGGTTTGATGGTTTTCCTATGTTTGCCCTGGCCACAGCTTCTCAGACATAAATAGTTCAGAATTTGGCAATCCCATCCCAGGGTCACCAGGGTCCCTCAAATTCTTAAAGTAGTATGTCTTTGGTATATCTGAAAATATGTAGCCCGCATTGGATGCGAGCCCCTCAAACTCTTATACATTACATTTTTGTGCAATATTCAAGCTGTAGAACATTTAACTATAGCAAAATATGCATTTAAACATCTAATGTTCATGTAATATGAACATACTGATATATATATATATATGAACTAGATCATGGTATAGATTAAATGGTATAGCGAAATAGACCATCCCGTGGGATATGATACTGTATGTATACCACTGTGTTTTAACTTTAATCAATGGCCATTTCAGGAACCTAAATTTCAAGGCCTATTCTTCAAGGCTAAATTTCAGGGTTTTCTTCACAAAATATGGACAACAATATGCTACAGTACCCCCATTTTAGGATCCTGAAATTCCCATTCCCAGATGCTCCATGTATAGAATATTCACCTACAACATCCTACAGCTACAACCCCAAAATAAGCTAAATGTAGATAACTATTCCTTTCATGGAGCATATGGGATTCATATTTAATGGATATCCCATGTTCATACATACATACATACATACATACATACATACATACATACATACATACATACATACATACATACATACATACATACATACATACATACATACATACATACATACATCATACATACATACATACATACATACATACATACATACATACATACATACATACATACATACATACATACATACATACATACATACATACATACATACATACATACATACATACATACATACATACATACATACATACATACATACATACACACATACATACATACATACATACATACATACATACATACATACATACATACATACATACATACATACATACATACATACATACATACATACAAACACACACATACATACATACATACATACATACATACATACATACATACATATATATAAGAACCCTAACTGTGATCATTTTTCACATATAGTTAAGATTATATATATATGCAATGTGTAATATATTATAAATGGATAATATCCCATATAATGGATATTCATGGACATTCCATATGTTTTAATTCCACTTCTCCCTGGGACCAGGTCCCAGCCTGCAGTGGAACCGATGAAGTGAGCGCCAGCAGCAACGACCCCTGGACCTGCGACAAGTTCGGTGGGGACAGTGAGGAGTGCGTGAAGCACTTCCAGAAGCACGAGACAGGTGGGGAAAACCATCGGAAACCATGGGAAAACAATCAAAAAAACATCGCAACAACTAGGAAAACCATTGGAAAACCTGCTGAAATCCCGCATAATCCCATAATCTGGGTGAAATCTGCATAATCCCGCTGAACTCCTGGGTGTGTGAAAACTATGGCAAATGGCTACTGAAAGGTATAACAACAGTATTTCAAAAACATGATAATTTCAATATCCACTTGGGGATATGTTGAGTAATTATTTCAAAAAGAGGGACAATCCAACCATGGCAATATGAACTCCTGAAAAACTCATCACATGCTGCGAAAAACTCGGCTGTTCGATATCTGGCAGTGATTGACGACAGTGATGGATCCATTACATCACTCCTTGAGTCCTGACACCAATAACCATCCGTTATCTGTTCAAACAAAATCTCACGGGACATGAATCTCAAATTTCCGAAGGGATATCGAAATACTGTAGACACTGTAGGTATACTGTAGCATACTGTAGCAATTAAACCTTATTTTTTGACCATAATCAAGACCATCTCCAATTGCTGCCATTTGAAAATTATGTTTCATAGGGCGTGATTCCCATTTTGTTGATGGTCAACTTTATGTTTTGCTGTGCTTCAAAAGTACCAGGATAACCCCGAACACCAAAATGCATGCGTACATAATATGACTTACGACCTCACTCCCAGGTCATGCATCCCCACTTGGATATACCCCGCAGAATACCCATTGAGGTGGGTCGAGGTCATGAATATCTTCAATCAATCACCATTGTTTCATTAATATCCCCTCTGATGATCTCTTAAAGATCGTCATATAGAGTCATATATATATATATATATCTCCAAAGTATCCCCGCTTCAAACGAAAACAAACCTAAATCCAGATACCCCACGAAATACAAACATTTTACCGGAACTTCAAAACAAATCTGAACTTTAGAAACATTATATACCCCAGATCTACATATATATATATATATACAGATTAAATCCATAGATCTCACCAATTCTGATCCAAACTCACCCACATTTATATATATATATATATCCATTTATATCATATATCCATTTTTAGATCACCTATAAAAACCAACAGCCCCAGTCCCAGCCCCAGCAGGTCATTTCCAGTGCGTCCTTCGTGCCGCGGGCGTGGGCACCTTCAACTGCCTCACCGGGCACCGTTGCGTCGCAAGTGCCTTGGACGCCCTGGGACAGGGCCACTGCGAGGAGGGCCAGATCTACGAAAGCGCGGCTTGGGAGCTGGCGCCCAGCTCTGGGGGAACCAAGGGATGCTTGGAGAAAAGCTGGAAAAAACGTGGAAATTAGGTGGAGAAAAAGGAGAAACACAGAGAATTTTCTGGATTTCTGTTTTGTTCTTGTTTTTGGGGTGGAATTTGTCCATGTTTTTGATGTTGTTTCTGTGAGTTTTCACCAGAGAAACTGCGATGGTCTTGGACTTGTAAGTTAGGTTAGGCTTTGAAAAGAAGTGTTTTTTTTGTGCAGCGATTCCCATGTTCATGGGTGTTCAAAGTTAGTTGATTGCTTTTCGGCTGGATTTGAGATGATATTCAGCAAAACATGGAATTGACCAAACATTTTTACATAGAGTTTTCAGCAACAAGAAATGGGGATATTAACCATCAAATGGAATTGATTCAAAAGGGTTCACACCCAAAAAAATAGGATGTTACCCTCTGGTAAACATACAAAAAACTATGGAACATCACCATTTTTAATGGGTAAAGTCACTATAAATTCTATAAATGACCATTTTCAATAGCTATGTCAGTCATTACCAGAGGGTAGATCCTGAGAAATGACCAATGGATTTATCGGTCCATGGGTGCCCCATAAAGTCCTGAGCTACGGCCTCAAGTTGCAGCAGAAATGTGGGTTTCATTGGTGACAACGTGGTGTGGCTAAAATAAAAAGCTTCACGCCAACCAAAGGGGGTGATATCCAACAATGATGCTCAAGAAGTCGTTCCTTGGGCTTACTTTGTTGGTGTGGTTTGGCCATGTTCACCAGCCAAACAGGGAATTTGGCCAAGAAACACAGATCTTCACTAGCAAAATGTCATTGGCCAAGGTTTGGTGAAGACATGTTTATTTGTTTCTTCATTTGTTTATTCTATGTTTAATTTTCCCACTTGTTTATCCATCACTTGCGGAATCTTCTGGTGTTCGTACTATAGCAACATGTTTGGCACCGCACGAGGATTTAAGACCGCAGAGTACAAGGGGTGGGTGAAGGCTGGGACGATAAAAATGGGAAATGGTGCCGGCATGGTCAGAGAAGCTGGCATTGGAACAACCCAGGAATATCACCTATCAATAGGGATCATCCATGGCCAAGTTTCATTGTCAGAGGGATCCAGAGGGTACCATTTATGCATGATGAGAGGTTATAAGCAATACAACCATTTTTTAACCAGCCCTTCAAGCAGTGGAATTGAGACATCACCTAAGTTGCTTCTGGGGACGGCTAATATTGATCCCATACAAAATGAAGAGATCGAATGTATTCCAGTGACGGGTTCTGGGCGGGTATAGTTTGGGGACAGGTTCCAAGCCTGTTACTTCCGGACTTGAGAACATCGCCTGAATCCATATTTGTTTTTTCAGATGATTCCCCCAAGGTAAGCAATTATTTGTTTTGTTGCAGTCGATCACTCCAAATCCTCCCTTAAGTAGTATGTAATATGTTTGATGTTCAGATCTATAGGACCTAAACCTAAACCTGTAGTGTATTAGGACCATCCCACTTTTGTGTTTCCAGTCAAATAAGCTGACAATAGATATGGATAGATATGGATGAATTATAGTCTTACCACCAGCCCACGTGCGAACCAGTCCATATTTGACACATTGTACCGCCCAGAACCGCCCTTCGGCACGTTGAAGCACCAAGCTAGTGACAGTCGAACACATCGCTTGGCTTGACTCCAGCATAGTCAAAAGTTACTAGCTGAGTCTTCAGTGATCTATCCGCCAGAAGTTTAGTGTGCGCTTTGGAACCTGGGTGCTGGTGCGGCTGCAAGATGTCTATGGGCGCTTTGGAGCCTGGGTGCTTGTGCTGGGAGCGGTTTGGAGCCTGATGGCTGGTGCCCCTGTAGGGCGCCGCAAGGTGCCACTTAGCAAAATGTTGATGGGACTGTGGTCGCGTAAGCAAAAGTTCCGTTTCCAGACGTCCAAAAGCAGCCGGGAGTGTGAGGGCGTAGGCAATCAAGTACATTGCGGCATCGTTTTACACGGGCGTTGGCCCTGCGTAGGCACACCTTCAAAGGTATGATCCGCGTAGGCTACCACCGTGGCCGCGTAGGCATTGCATAGACAGTGGCGTATAGCAGGAGTATAAGGGCCCAGACAACAAAAACTACACAGCTCATATGGGGAATCGTTTGCCGAATTCCCCAACATTTCAGCTACTTTCAGGTGAGTGAACTCTTATCACTCAGACAAATTTATGTCATTGAGGTCATATTAATATGAGTATGTCTATGGGCTGATATTATTATATCTATTGATCCAGTGTGATATTTCACGGGGTTATCCCAACACATCATTTGTTGACATTCCTTGAACATGGGCCCTTCATGGGTGTCCGGTGAGCCGCTGCTTGGCTGATCAATAGAGGGGCACTAGACATTTCCCACAACATTCACATCCATTTGCATCATTTTGCATCCACTTTTCGTGATTTGCATCCATTTACAATAACTTATCTTCATCTTGATGATTGGATATGGTTTGTTTGAACATTTGGGGACCCGGAATTTGATGGTGAAGCGAATCATTTTCCCATTCACATTGAGGCGTCATATCTATATCCCATTTTTTGATCCATTCTATCACCCTAAACTGACACAATGGCTGGTGCCTCCACCAGTTGTAAGTCTGTTTATGTTTAACCCGATGAACGGACCAGATCGATGCCGATATCAACTTAGTCATTGGAGGTAAACACCAACTCAATTCAACTCAGCTATCATGTCTATCAGTCACATCAGCTATCAACCCCTATTCAGTTCCTATCTTTGCCTTGGTTAAACATCGTCACATCTTCCGGTTCTCGAAACGCGGATCCAGCACCTGGATCTTCTCATCCAGGATGCCTGGGCCAAGTGCTTGTTGAAGAATCCTCAGACCAAATTCATCAGCGTCTGGACAAATGCTGGCTACAGGCCGCTCCGGTGGGAAAACGTTGGATAATGAATGACAATGAGGGATTGAAGCAACACGATTCTTAGGGGATTCTAGACAATATATTGAACATATGGTGTATTCATTGAAACATAGGACTTATGATGATCTATGAATTGTCTAATAAAACAGGATGACAAATGATGACAAAGAACATTCGGCACGGGCCAACACTGACTGGCAGCTCCGGTCGATTGGTCATCCCGGCCTCCCAGCTCTCTCCCATCTTTGCCAATGAAATCCTTATTTTTCACTAGTGCAATCCACGTGTCAACACCCAATGTTGACCAATGTTAACTTTCTTTTTGCTTAGGTTTACCCAAACCGTGACCATAAGTTGTTATTTCTGTCTAATTTCTCAGATCCTTGTCGAACTGTTGGGGTAAAGTTTGGTTCGGTCCGCGAAAGTTTTTTTTATTTACAACACATTTTACAAATTTTGGATGGTGAACATAACCATGTCAAAATACAATTGTTGATGGAGAAAACCCCCCCATGTTGACATCCAGGCAAACAAAATGATCAAAAAAAAACCACATGATGCCTAAAACAATCTTCAATATCCAGACAGAGATCATGTTAAAATCCCATTTCTCATGCCTAAAACCACGTTACCCATCCAATTTTATGTGTCTTTAGAACGGCAGGTGCTATACGGCCGCCTCCTGCAAGCCCAACGGCATCAAGGGAATCACCTCGTTCACCACATCCGTGGACTTGAATTCCATTGGAAAGGGCCATTGCGAGGTCGGCATGATGGGTGAGTTCATGGGATGGGGATATCATGGTTTAATGTGGTTAAAACATGTTAAAACAATACTAAACTACCCATTTGGGACTGGTTTATATATGTTTATACCACCTATAGAAATGGTGATGACTGGGGGATCAACAAACACAATGGGATTAGATGTAGATAGTAGAATAGACATGAAATACATGAATAGAATGCGGTTGATGTTGAATATCCCTTCGTACATATCAAGAATTGGGGGATTCAACAATGGTTGTATCACGGCGATTGATGGTGATTCACGGAAAGATATCATGGGCATATGAATGGGTTTGTAATCATATATATATATATATAATATATATACATATTAATATGTATATATATATATATATGTACACACATATTAAACACTCCCAATCCAAACCATGGTAAAAAGTAATTAGGGGATGAAACCAAATATTTGTGGCCATCTGGGCGATGCTTAATATTGGTGGATGGGATTATGTGGTTGTTCCTAGGTGCGAATCCCCTTTTGATCCAGTGGTGAATCATCAGTTTTACCTATAAACATGGGGTTTCAATCGGCAACCGGGGGTTGCAACTGATTCCATAGATTTAGGTCTCCCTATAACAATGGGGCTTGATCAGCAAGTAGATGAGGGATTAATCTGCATTCCAGTGGGGATTACCAAGCAAGATAGGGCATGAAGGGGTTTCTACTTTTGTTTGGTCATTTTGATACACAAAATGAGGATGAAAACAACAGTTGTTGGACAAAACCCTTGCAAATGTAGTAGAGACAAGCATGAAAGCAACTTTGCTAAGGTTCATGAAACACCCTCAACAGGAAAAAAAGGACGGCAGCGTTGTCCAAGAATATCAGCAGGATATTGGCACATTTGTTGGGCCTTATCCAAGATATCCTTTTGGTAAGGTTTACAAGTAGTGCTTACTACTTGCAGATCTCGAATTAGTTGATTATCATTCGTATGTACTTGGGAAAACCATAAGTATCTTCATTCAGCATCCCAGTTCCTAATTCACTTTGTTCAACATACGCAGTTGCTAATTGGGATTAACCGAGATAAACTATACCTTACATCATGGTAGTTTTTCGACTTATTAAAAGAACATTTATACACATATGTGAATACAATTATACAATATTTACATGGTCAATTCTTGTACACTACACATCCATACGACCAGAAAGATGCACCTGTTGCCGTGGCCGCGTTGGTCCCATAGTGAAACGCTGAAGTACAACCAGTGTCGATATGGCTGTGAAATTCGCCCTTAAAATGGCCGTTTCATATGGAGGATTATCAATTAAGTGGATTAGAGGTAGCCTATTTTTAGACACAAACATATATACAGTACAGATATAGATATAGAAATTTATGTTTTGATGATGGATGTCCTTCCCCCACTGGTTGTTTGATTAATAGATGGGAACCCCATTGAATAAAGCAATAGGTACATGGATGTCAATGGTATAACAATATACCACGCCGGTCCTCTATTTTTTTCCCAGAGGACATCTTTGATTTACCAATGATTTGTTTTTTCGGTCAAGACTGCTTCAACAGTCTTGAAACAGTGGAATCATGATCTTTGATGTAGGCGAAATCATCGTTCTTGCTGGTGATATCACCATATTTCTGCTGCTTAAATCACCATTTGTTTCCCAGGTAAAAACTCATCATGAAGATCCATGTTTTGTCGCAGGGCGGTCAAATCTATAAGAGTCGAGCCTGGGAACTGGGACCCAAGCGAAAAGGCAAGAAAGGCACCTTGGCTGCCTTGGCTGTGGATTTTCTATGGATTTTTGACCACTTTTGACCTACAAAATGATGGTGATGAGTGGAGTAAGCATGAACAAATTGGAGAATCTGGGGAGATTTAAAACAATCAGCTGGTAAGTTACTATGCATGGAACATCTCAACTGTTTAAGGGAAAATATGGGATAATCTTCGATCTAAATGGACCTTTAACATCCCAGTTGGTATCTGGTTAATTAAAAGCAGTGGTTTAACACAGTTGTTTCTTGAAGAGTGATTAGCTGGAAACCTAAGGAAAAAAACGCATTTCACCAGGTGAATTTGGGACGTTTAAAGCAATCAACATGGATTGTGCTGACGATTGAGGAGTTTATCCACAAAACATGGAGGTTTACCAGCAAACAGGTGCTGATTTCATCAACAAAAAATGGAGGTTTTCTACTGGGAATATCATGGGAATCGATGGAAACACAAAGTTTTTTTTACCATTGAAACATGGGGAATACTTTAGTATCGAGAGAAATAGTGATCGTAAACCATTAGCAAAAGTGATCGTGTTTTTCTTCGAACGGAGGATCCTCAGGATTTATAGACTGGTTGGTGGTTTCAAACATGAATTTTGTTTTCCATTTCATATATGGGATGTCATCCTTCCCATTGACGAACTCATATTTTTCAAGATGGTTATTGCACCACTAGGCGGTAGATGTCAACGGTGAATCAGGCTGGGTGGATTTCATGGCCAAATCGTTGATCTGGTAAACCCAAGTGGTAAACTACAACATCGCCATGGAAATCAGCATTCTTAATAGGTAAACGGTAAAGCACCTAGAAATGGGGGCCATTTCCATAGCTAGGTTAGAATACTGGAGGGTAATTACCTGTTTGACTCAAATCTGGTTAATTGACAAGAATGAGACCCAGTTTGTAAATGGCACCAAGTTAAACAGTTACATCCAAGGGTTTCCTTTCAGACTGACGAGCTTGGCACATCCAATGTGTTTTTTCTCCTGCAATCAGCAAAGATGGAGACATACTTTCCACAGAAACGAGAAGTTCACCACCATGAGGCTCTTAAAATATGTGGAATTCACTTAAACATGACCTACAGTTCTGGCCCTTAACAGGTGTAACTGGGTTTGTAATGGTATATAACTTATATAACCTTAGTTATAGGACTTATAATTCCATTTACAGAATTTAACTGGGTTAATGGTTTATAACTGGGTTTATAATGGAGTTATAGAAGTTATAATTCCATTTATACCTGTCAGTTGGGCCATAAACTGTAGGATTTTCTTCGGGATTTCACCACCAGACCTTGGTGGATTTGCCACCAGGATTTACGACTCGGACCTATAAGCGCTGGGTGAAGGCGCGTTAAGATTGGCAGATGACATGGGTGGATGATGGTGCTGCTGTGAGGTTTCTGAAATGATGAAGAAATGGTGATTGATACATCAAAGATGGAAAAGTTTCTATAGATTTTCTGGCTTGGCATGACTTTCTAGATGGTGAAGATGGAGACTTCAGCAGGAAACATCAATGTGGTGGAGAAAAGTTGTGAAACTACTTCAACATCCGCTAATAGAGTTTAGAGTTGATCACAAATTCAGCGGGGTGAGAAGGGCCCATGCTACAATGAGGAGAGACATCACCTTCAAACAACATTTACTGTAAATATCATGAATGTTCATGAATCATATGATACATATGATTCTTTGTTTCTTTGTTGAAAAGGGTGTTATTCCATAGCCCTCCATTTCTAGACTTTGGATGACTTTAGCATTCTATATCCCCATTCAGCCAACATCAGCCAACAATCCCAGCTACTGAGCTGAGAACATCTTGCGGAAAAGATGAACGGTCCCCATGTGTAGATGATTTTCCAAGCTAAAGCTCCATTTTCTTCAGGCATTTTAAATTGCTATTGCTATGCACAAAGGGTAAGTATAATAGTTGTATAGTATTGTATAGTTATAGCCTAATATAACATGTTTTGAATGATCATATTATGTGTGACTATTTTTTTCATGTATTAGATGAAGGCACCCTGAAAAAGGTACGGGCCCCCCTGCCATCCACTGAGAGGATCGTCCCGCCAATTATCCCATTGATATCTGTTGGTATCTGGGAGTTCAACCCCCACTAACCAATCATATACTGGTTGGTGGTTTGGAACATTTTTTATTTTCCATTTCATATATGGGATGTCATCCTTCCCATTGACTTTCATATTTTTCAAGATGGCTATTGCACCACCAACCAGATCTACCAATATGATTTTTCTGGGTCATCGAGAAAATGAGAAAAGTGATTCGATATCTGTTGATATCAGGAGATTTAACCCCCACTGACCAATCATATACCAATGAATCTTCTAGGTCATCGAGAAAAGCATTGTTTGTTGATTCCATACGAATTTGATGCCATGGGCAACTCCCCACTTAAACACTCAGCAGGTCCAGATGTCGTGTGATTTTTTCAGCATTTCCAGGCTGCGTGGCGGAAGTGCCAAGAGAAGGACCGTTGGATTCGCGAATTTGCCTCTCAGTTTCGGTGGATTTTGGATGATTTTGGATGATTTTGGATGATTTTGGCCACGCAAACTTATGGCATAAGCTTCACATCGATGTGCAAAACTACAAGCGTGGACAACAACTGGAACCGAACATGATCCACCCACTTTCACCCCGATCCAAAGATCTCCTGAGAAGGTACAAGACACCCCAAATCATACCCCGAACACTGGATCCATAGGGATGCTTGTGTTTCTGTCTCACATGTTGGTTTTCCATATTGCAAACGGACTAAATGAATCTAATCTAAACGATAGACCTCGCCAAAATAGTGATTTCATCCTTGAAGTTAGGATTGATGGTCAGTCAAACTGGGTCAGGCCACCCCAATTATAACCCCAAGCACAAATGGGTGTGTCTGAAAATGGCGTCCCGGGTTTAGCTAAGTTATTTTACAATTACGCTAATCAGGTTTCTTGTGATTTACGGATTGTTTTTAGATATATCTATAGTTGGATATAGTTGGATAGGTTTAAACACAATCTTCTAGATAGATGCTTAGATATCCATATACTGTACAATATATATATGTATACATAATAGAAGTATGCATATATATATATATACTGTACATATATGTATAGACTGGTATATATATGGAGGTTTCCGAAAATAAGGGTATCCCAAAACCATCCGAGTTATTGCCTGTGACCAATGGAAAAACCAGTATTTTTGGGATACCCTAATATTTTCGATACATACATATAATATACGGTATTATACCATGATCTTCCCAAGTTCTATTCCGAAATTCCAATTCTCACTGGTCAGAAATTTGGGTATGGATCAATACCTATTAATACCATTTTTAGGGAGATGAACATCCATTTACCAGCTATTTTGATGTTCACCAGGGGTACAAGGTTTTCACACACTGCCATTTCACACCCTGCAGGACCCCAACACCAAATTCATCAGCGTCTGGACGAACGCGGGCTACCGCTGCTACACCGCCGCCAGCTGCACACCCAATGGCTTCGATCGCATCACGTCCTTCACCACGGCGTAAGGATCGTCTGGGATGGGACACATGTTATAGATCTGGGGGACCAGGTGGCCTAGATTGGCTTGGTTTATTTTTAGTATTAACCATGGACTTAAGTCTTGCCCAATTTTGGCTCATAGATACTCATAGTAATCTCCAAAAAGCATCAATAAACATGAATATCAACATCAATCATTAGCTTTTTTACATGCTGTAACTATGTCTAACTCCCCGCAACTAGCTCCCCTAGCTCCCTACGTGAAGCACCCTCCAGTATGTCATGGGGATTCAACTTATTTTGCTGATCAAGGGCGCATTGATTGACTTCAAAGAACCACATATTAATGCGTATATATATATATATTTATATTAATATAATTATTAGTTATATAAATTATATAAATTATAATTATATATATATATATTCGGGCTTACTAAGCATCTTTCAACCATCGAAGAAGAATGGTTGATAATTTGAGAATGCTAACAGTAACAATAGTAATTGAGAGTGATAATACGTGATAATGATGAGAATCATAGTAATGATGAGAGGACTGGTTCACATCATATATTGATCCCCGAAATATGCAGGTTGTTTCGAACAGTTTCTCCTGTCCATTGCTAGAGGAAGGTGGTTGAACAATATGCCTGGAAAACCGTAGTTGTCTATACTGTTTCAGCGAATTACTTTGGCCTGGTAGCCCATTTTGGTGCGCTCTGCTCTGCAAGTCAATTTTACACCAAAAAATGCACTTCATCTTTTTAGTGCAACATGCTCGACAAACAGTGCCAAAAATAACGTGTAAAAACGCCGTAAATACGCGTAAAGTGCCACGAATACCAGTAGAAATCCTACTTTTGAAAGGGAACATTTTCCAGTGACCAAGATTCCGGGCACTTTGGAAAGTGCCCAAAACATTTGGCACCAGGCTTTCCAGATGTGAACGATATGTATATAGCTCCTTCCTAATGATTCATACCACATTGGAAATTGGATATCTCACTACATCCATGAGAAAACACCATAAATCCAATCCACCAGCGTCTTCGGCCATGGTGTCCTTCCGCGCACAGGTGAGCGGTTCCAACGCTTGCGGCATCTTGCGGCAACTCTCAGTTCTTGAGAGGGACAAAAGAATCTCGCGCAGCGGCATAGCGATCCACGGCTGGTCATGTCCGGCTCAAACATCGATCAATTGACACCAATAAGATACATGATTTATAGGAAAGAAACAACAGAGGGGCATCATATGTGTGGGTTGATTTTTGAGCCGCCATCTGAATCATGTATTCTTAAGCCTGGGAAATGTCACGTCGTTTCTGTTATCCTGGATCTCAATCGTTTTTTTGGTGCAATTCGTATCACACACATTTCCACTTTGGTGACCTTTCGAAAGTTATATCGAAAGTTATATCGAAAGTTATTTCCACATAACCTATCGTTTGTAGGTGCGATTCGTATCCAACTTTGGTGTATTCCCAAGTTATGCCAAGTTATGCCAAGTTATGGGTGACCTAAATCGAAAATCTCGGATCCGGATGGCCGGGTCGAAAAAACTGCCCATCTTCACCTGACCGGCTGCCTGGGAAAGGGCAATGAATTTGCCAAACATCTTCCTAAACAAAAAGCTCATGATCTGTAGCAGATCATTAAAAGTTCAAAAGTTACCAAGTTATGTTGGTGAAGCATGGTGAACCATCATTGCTCATTGCTCATTGCTCATGTGTAAACCCCAAACACCTACCAGCACCTGGTGAGATGGATGAGGGAATGGGTGGCGCGCTACCTCCAATTGGAATTGGCAGGTCGTTGCCACGCATTATTTATTCCCGCAGCGCCAAAGCTACACGTCGCATCACCAAGCCCACATAGCGGATACGGGCTGTGTCCACTTGGACCCCAGCCGAGGAATGGAATAGGCACATAAGGAATGTGGGTGTAGGTACAGTTCTTGAAGTGAAATCCACAATCCCTGAGCGCAAAAACAATTGCAACGTACCCCGACAAGCTTTGAGAACATGGGTAACCGAAACATTGCGCGTGGCACACAATGGGCAGCTAGTCAGGATCTCCGTACCTACCAGATCAGGAAAGTTCCAAAGAGGCCATCGCCCCGTCAGCTTAATGAACGCCCACTCTTCATGGCCAAATGCAACTTCTAAAACATTCCACCCTTGCACAAGCCTGTTGGGGCAGAAATCCCTGACGCTACACTGAAAAGCAGACAGCCACTTGCTTGCAGCTTCATCATACTCAGCATTGTCGTGAGCCTGAAGTATCGGCAAAACTACTTTGGTTTTGTACATCTGCAAAATTTGCTTCCTTTGTGCAGTTATGACTCCTGAAACATGAGGAGATGGAAGGATACCAGATTCCACTAGGGACGGAATAGGCAAAGGTTGATAGGCTGCCATCATATCCGCCAACGCTCGCCACCAAGTATGCCCAGCCGTGCGCTGGGCAAATCGCAACATGAGAAGTGTGGGGTGGTAGGAGGGTAGTAGTTCAATCTTTGCCAAGAACATTACTGCACGTAAAATTGCCTTAGTTGCCAACCTCAATCTCCATCCACAAACAGCAACCGCCAGTGGCCCCCGCAAATCACGGCTCCTACACTTCAAAATCTTTTTAGCCCAAAAATCCTGGAGCGAATTGAGTTGCTTGTAAAAGGATGGCACCAAAGGCCGGATCTCGGCAGCAAACAAAATTACAGGTTCTATCCTTTGCACAATTGCTTCAGCCACAATAGGTGCAGGAAAGTGGGCATGAGAGGCAGCATTGAACAGTTCATAAAACAACACTTTTCCTACCCTGAGGACGTGGCTACTTCGTTTAGTGAAATCTAAGAATTCATCGAACTGTACTCCAAGCAACTTGTAGTCACTGCACAACACTGTTGAGATCTGGTCACTTGCTGCTCCAAACATCGGCAGCACCGCCGTTTTTGTTGGCCCAAAGTTGAATTCCACCTGAAACATATTTTCATACCTTTGTAAACCTAGGTGAACAGCCTGATTGACAGCAGTTTGGGATGGGAACACCGCCACAATGTCATCAACAAACATTAACGCGCCTAGCGGGACACTTCCACACGCTTCCATCAACTCAATCCGATCATCTTTGTCAGCGATGGTAGCCAATGTGTAAATTGCTTGGCGCCGTGCCTGTTCCGGCGCTACACTCATTAACAACCTGATACCTTCTGGCGAATTCCAGTTGCAACAACCTGGGGTCAGATCATGGACTTGCGGTGGCGGTGTAAATCTGGCCCATACGGCGGAAATTGCATCAGAGGCAAAGTCTGGAAGAATAGTTTTCGCAGGATTACAACACAAATTGAGCAAGTCTCTCAAAAAAGTCATGACAGATGTGAAGACATGCACCCCGAACTTTCGTCCCTGTGGTATGCCAGCCCCAAATTTCAATGCTGACGAAATCATTCCTTGCAATGATATTACCGCTGAATCCATCCGGAAAAAATCAAAGAGTAGCATCCATTCTGTTTCAACAATTCCAGCGGAGTAGCATGCTACCAACATTGCTTCCCTGGACGCACTATCATAGGCATGCTTGAGATCTGCAAATAGTACGTAAGAATCCAGGCCCTGGAACTGTCTGAGTTGAAGATGCAAAATAACTGCAACCACTACTGCCATCACATCCCATTTACCTCCCATTTGCGATGGACCTGAGAACCTTTCTAATAAGTCTTGACACCTCAGGAGCCATAGCCCATCTTGCGCACTAGCCATGTTAGTACCCTGGCTAATAGGTCGGAGGTTGATGACTTTTCGAACCAGTCTAGGGCCAGCCTTTCTCAAAGGTGTGATTTTTCTAGAGCACCAGAAAGAGGACGTGATTTGCCCCAACCTCCCCAAGTTAACCAAAGCCCTGGTCAATTCCCGGAACGTACTTGCTTCTGCCTTTAAAGCAGCTAGTGGTCCATTCATAGAGCCTTTCTTCTTTTTAATACTGGCCAAGACCTGCCTCAGTTCGTGTTGGGCATACAGCGCATCATTGTGAGCAGTGTTCCACGGGGGGACAGGCAGTCCTGGCATACCAATCCTAGGGGCGCCAGCCCGATAGATATCGTTACTCAGGCTGACTATTTGGTAGTAAGCTGAATTCACTTCCGGCTGATTCTTGTCTGCTCGCTCTGTGAGGCTAGCACCAATTGCAGCCAAGGACTCCTGAATTGACATCAAAACTTGAGTATCTTCATGCGTAAGGGCAACTTCGAAGGAGCTTTCTTGTTTAAACCAACTGGAAAGAAAGTGCGCAGCCTGTCCCGGATCCTCATTTTTCAAATGTACATATTTTCTAAACAGATTTAAATTCGTTTCATGGTGCAATTCTTGGAGAGCTAACTTATAGTCCTCATAGCACTCAAAGTCGCCAGGGGTGGGGATAGTTGTGGGCCACCGTTTCTGCGTGCCCCGGGGACCCTTGCGAGCCCGTACCATACTTGATGAATGTCCTATTAAGCAAATCACAGCGTTACGCAGCCATGCTGCAGCATCTAGAACATCTCGCCTCCTTTTAAGTGAAAGGCACCCTGTAGAGACTTCTTCGCACGCACTTAGCGTAGCATCAAGTAACTGCTGGAAAATTGGTTCAGCATCATTTATTGCCTCAGTCCACTCGGAAGTTCTGAGCCATTCAACCCTACCAATTGAATTCTTGTAGGTGGCTTTGAATGTAACCGAGCAAGTGACTGTGACCAGCTCATGATCCGACAATCCCACTGGCGTCTGGCAAACAGACACCTCGATGGGTGCAGAAAGGCTAGCCAACACCAAGTCAATGATTGTACCACTGCTGTGTGTAGGTATGGCAGGGTTGTAAGCTACCAACCCAGCAGCTTGGATAAGCGCACCAATGTCACGATCCATTTTGGTCGGTCTACAGTGTAAACACCTGCACCCCGCATTATGGCCCACAAGCCCAGAGAGGTGGACATTGCCATCCCCTAAGATGAGGATGAGCGCATGTGGGAAGCGTGCTTTTAGAATACCAAACTCCGTGAGAATTTGCTGCCAGCATTCCAAATCTCCCCCTGGTCGCGGGTAGATACCTCCAATAATTAACGCAGGAGTTTCAGTGTTAACATCTTGGCGAACCTCAAGCCATAATACAATATCTGATCCCACATCCTCCATGAGCGTCACCTGGAATTGCAACTCTTCCGCTATGAAGAACCCAATAGAAGCCCAACTTGCCGATCTTACCCCTAGCCACACGAAGGGAAACCCTGGAGGCAATGGAGCTCCCGGCGCAAAGCGGGCTCCAGGGAGCACGCAGATTTTGACGTTTTGTTGGACAAGTTCATGGGCGATGTGCCACACACGCCACCAGAGAATATCATCACTACCCAACGCTGCCAAGCCAGTCCTGCCCGGATTTAAGGTAGCCAACTTAATTCTTTCCAGCACTCCACTCGTAAAATAGTTTCCAGCTAGTACCGACTGCCCCCCAACAAAGGGAGATACTACATGTTTAACCTGACCTGCACCTCGTCCTGCCACCGGTAATACACGCCGCAACAGCCCTTTGAAAGAGGATACCAGATTTGCCAAATGTCGAAGGTGGCTAACCTCCCTCCCACTTACTGTTCGCAAATTACCTGGGTTTACCGGAGAAGCATCGAGAAGGCCCTGAAAATCTTTGAATGCAGCCATAAGCTCCATCTGAGGCGGCGGTATCTGGAGCCATTCCAATACAACATGTTCCAAGTCCCTCACATCCATGGCTGGAAGGTGACAGTTTAAACATAAAGAACAAAACATTGAGCAAAAAGAAGACTTCAAGCAACACTCACTACCACAACATAGCTAGTCTTTGCTACTTCCAGTTCCTTCAATTCAACAGCTCAGCTGCACCAACCCTAAGCTCCTAACCATTGAACCGATCTGAGCCACAGTCTACACTAGCTTGACCCTTGTCTTTTGTTTCGCGCATACACCAAGTCACCATAAATCGCATTCTGGTCCGTTGCCAACAGCTGCAGTGTTGGGACCGGCCCGGACCAAGATGAATTTCAAGACTAAGGTCTAATTACAGCCAACAATAGAGGTTCGTTACGTAGCCGTCGAAGTCTTTACCTCAACCGCTCTTCCAAGGAAAGGAAGCAACGCCCTTACTGCCTCAGGAGAGAATGCTTGTCTCCTACCTTTGACTACTACATTCATCTTTCGCGCTTGCACCTGGATCGTAAGTTTGTTTGAATTTTTAAAATGAATCACAACGCACGGTTGGCCCTTCTGGCCGCCAGCAACTCCAAAAGGGGTTTTGTCACACACCTCACCCTTAGTCAAAATCCTGCATCCAAATGCAGCTTCGACCCTTTGATTAAGGGCCAAGGCACACGTGACAGGTGGATGCGGTTCAAACACCACAGTCACATTGGCACGGGGTGCAATTCGCGCGGTTGAAAATTTGCCCCAAAAGTTATCAACAGCAACAAGAATTTCAGAATCCGTTTTCAAGACTTGCAAGTCATGAGCATGCATCGGCCTGGCCATGCTTTGCACAGCCTGTTCCTGTTCTAAGCCGCATGCCTCCTTTGACTTGCCACCATTTGTTGCTTGGGTACTGTTCAAGTTGCTTAAAATTTGGGATAGCTCCAACCTTACAACCTTGGCAACAGTGTTCTCAAGTTGCTCAATGGTGAAGCCCACGCTGCCTGAATCTCGAGACACTGGGCTACGGCTTCTAGAGCATGACCCTCTCACTCCTGGTACTCGCAAATACTCAACCCTTGAGGCCACCGGTACATGGCGTGGGCTCGGTGAAGCCAAAATGGCACATTTGTGCCGGCTTAAATCTAGCCCATCCTCCAACACATCCAGGCATCCTGCAAAAACACGGTTAGTTCGAGTAGGCGTGTTCATGCCTGGGGTTTGTACCTGGCTTCCTTGAAAGGAAAAGCTGTAGGCATGTCAAAAATCCAGCACAGTCGGCAAGAACAAACTTACGAAAGCAAAGGCAGCAGAAATGTCTCACTCGAAGAGGGGAGGCAAGGAACAAAAAAAAAAAAATGGATACAACCCCACTGGCCGCAAGAAACTTTTACGCCATCAGCTGAAGGACAACTGGTAAGATCAAGTCTACTTCGTATTGCCTGCATGATTCCTATGACGCACTATGTACCCGAACCAACCAACAACAGCTACGCTCACCTGTCAAGCATAGCCATAAAACAACAACAAAACAATCACCGCACCTAAAGCTACAACAAAGCGAGGCGTAACGATCTTTGTGCTGTACCACAATAAACGAGAGAGACCTAAATCACTAGCATGTTCCTTGTCAAAGGTTCAAATTACCAAGGCACAGAATGCTCCAAGTTCACAATATTAATGCTAAGACTATCTCAAATTGCAGGCTACGAGCTGTCGACAACAATGTCACCACACATCCCTGGGAAGGGCTAAACCTACTACACATTCCTGATGTAATGATGAGCTAGAGAGTTGTCACCGCCAAAACCCCAAGCTTCCCTCCGATTCAAGTATGCTGCACATTCCTTATCTAATGCTAACCTGCAGAGCAGTCACCACCAAGATACTGAAATAAGCCAACTTGCCACACCTGCATAGGAAGTGGCCTGAACATGCTGCACCTACACACCGCTGAGTTGCAGGGCTATCGTCACCACGGCACTGAATGACCCAATCCACGATAAATGCATGGGATTTCGATCCTATCATCACCAAGACACTGGATAACCCCCCATGCCACTTGCATGGATCGTGGTTTAAATATGCTGCACATTCCTTATTAACACTGAATCACTTGTCTCACACCACCTGCATGGACGTGGTCTAAATCTGCTGCACATTCCTTGTCTAATGTCAAACTGCAGAGCGATCACTACCAAGTTACCCAATAACCTGGCTCCTGGCGGCTGCATGGACTGTGGTCTACACCTGCAGCACATTTCTTACCTAATGCCCCCAAAGATAGAGTCAGTAGAGCCAGTAGAGCATCTGACCCATTCCTATCGCACTTATTGCATAGTCGATCCTTGGCTGCATTAGCTGGTACCCTTGGACCCCAATATTGCAAACAGTGACTATCAAGTCAATGGTTGCAGGGAGAGTTAGCCAAGTGGCCAAGCCATTCAAGGACTAATTCAAGGCTCGATAATGCCGTAAGAATTCAAGGCTCGTCTCCATGCATAGGTAATGGTTTTGACATTCCGCACATTCTTTATTTAGCACTAAACTGCAGCGCTGTCACCACCAAGACTCTGGTTTGTCCATCCCAAGCTACGGATAAAGGTCTAAGGATAAATAAAGATAAACGGCTATGGACAAATGGCTATGGAATACCTGGCTGCAGACCTAAGATAGAGCCAGTAGAGCCAGCATCTGAACCATTTCTACCGCACTTATTGTATACTCATGTTATTCTCAAAACTCAGCTCGGGTACACGCTAATAATCGATCCTTGGCTTCGTTTGCTGGTACTCTTGAACCCCACTATTGCAATCAGTGACTATCAAGTCAATGGTTGCTGGGAGAGTCAGCCAAATGGCCAAGCCATTCAAGAAACAATTCAAGGCTCAATAATGCTGTAAGAATCCAAGGCTCGTCTCCATGCTTAGGTATTGATTGACATTCCGCACATTCTTTATCTAGCACTAAACTGCAGAGCTGTCGCCACCAAGACTCTGGATTGCCCATCCCCGGCTACGGGTAAAGGGCTAAGGATAAATAAAGATAAACGTCAATGGAAAATGGCCGTGGGAAAAATGGCTGCGGACCAAAGATAGAGCCAGTAGAGCCAGCATCGGAATCTTTCCTATCGCATTTATTGTATAATCATGTTATTCTCAAAACTCAGCCAGGGTACACGCTTAAGAAACGATCCTTGGCTGCGTTTGCTGGTACTCTTGGACCCCAGTATTGCAATCAGCGACTATCAAGTCAATGGTTGCAGGGAGAGTCAGCCAAATGTCCAAGTCATTCACGCAATGATTCAAGGCTCAATAATGCCGTAATAATCCAAGGCTCGTTTCCATGCTTAGGTATTGGTTGACCTTCCGCACATTCTTTATCTATCACTAAACTGCAGAGCTGTCACCACCAAGACCCTGGATTGCCCATCCCAGGCTACGGATAACGGGCTAAGGATAAATAAAGATAAACGGCGATGGGAAACTGGCTATGGAAAAAATGGCTGCGGACCAAAGATAGAGCCAGTAGAGCCAGCATCTGAACCATTTCTACCGCACTTATTGCATATTCATGTAATTTTCAAAACTCATGGCTGCATTTGCTGGTACTCTTGGACCCCAAAATTGCAAACAGCGACTATCTAGTCAATGGTTGCAGGGAGAGTCAGCCAAATGGCCAAGCCATTCACGCAATAATTCGAGGCTCAAAAATGCCGTAAGAATCCAAGGCTCGTCTCCATGCTTAGGTATTGATTGACATTCCGCACATTCTTTATCTATCCCTAAACTGCAGAGCTGTCACCACCTAGACCCTGGATTGCTGGATTGCCCATCCCAGGCTATGGATAAAGGGCTAAGGATAAAATAAAGATAAACGGCGATGGGAAAATGGCTATGGAACAAATGGCTGCGGACCAAAGATAGAGCCAGTAGAGCCAGCATCTGAAACATTCAAATACGATTCACATAATGGGCATAATGCCACCTGGAAATCCTCCAAGCAGTTGTCCCTCCACATTGAGGGAGAAATAGAGTGCAGTGGCCATGATATTCCTCCGACAATTGAAGAAATCTGCTTATGTATCAAAAAAAGGCACAGAAGTGTTTGCCATATCTATGGTAATTCAATTATGGCAATTTACTGGACAGCAACCGCCCATCCTGTCAACTATTCCCTACGTGCCTCCGGGAAAGTAGTTCGCAACACAAAATCTGCCATCTTTTGATAAAGCCATGCCCACATACGTGCTTCCTTTCCAAACAACTAAACGTACCCGTTTTTAAAGGAGCATAAATCTACCGAGGGACTACAATGGCATGCCATCCATCTGTCAGCAGGCCATGAGGGTGCAAGCACCAGAGGTAGCGCTTGTCATCTTTGATCAAATGCTTATTCTCGATAGTACTATATAGGCTAAGGCATTCACGCAATAATTCAAGGCTCACTAATGCCGTAAGAATCCAAGGCTCGTCTCCATGCTTAGGTATTGATTGACCTTCCGCACCTTCTTTATTTATCACTAAACTGCAGAGCTGTCACCACCAAGACCCTGGATCGCCCATCCCAGGCTATGGATAAAGGGCTAAGGATAAATAAAGATAAACGGCGGTGGGAAAATGGCTATGGAAAAAAATGGCTGCGGACCAAAGATAGAGCCAGTAGAGCCAGCATCTGAACTATTACTACCGCACTTATTGTGTATTCATGTTATTCTCAAAACTCAGCTCAGGCACACGCTAAAAAATCAATCCTTGGCTGCATTTGCTTGTACTTTTGGACCCCAAAATTGCAAACAGTGACTATCAAGTCAATGGTTGCAGGGAGAGTCAGCCAAATGGCTAAGCCATTCACGCAATAATTCAAGGCTCACTAATGCCGTAAGAATCCAAGGCTCGTCTCCATGCTTAGGTATTGATTGACCTTCCGCACCTTCTTTATTTATCACTAAACTGCAGAGCTGTCACCACCAAGACCCTGGATCGCCCATCCCAGGCTATGGATAAAGGGCTAAGGATAAATAAAGATAAACGGCGGTGGGAAAATGGCTATGGAAAAAAATGGCTGCGGACCAAAGATAGATCCAGTAGAGCCAGCATCTGAACAATTACTACCGCACTTATTGTGTATTCATGTTATTCTCAAAACTCAGCTCAGGTACACGCTAAAAAATCAATCCTTGGCTGCATTTGCTTGTACTTTTGGACCCCAAAATTGCAAACAGTGACTATCAAGTCAATGGTTGCAGGGAGAGTCAGCCAAATGGCTAAGCCATTCACGCAATAATTCAAGGCTCACTAATGCCGTAAGAATCCAAGGCTCGTCTCCATGCTTAGGTATTGATTGACCTTCCGCACCTTCTTTATTTATCACTAAACTGCAGAGCTGTCACCACCAAGACCCTAGATCGCCCATCCCAGGCTATGGATAAAGGGCTAAGGATAAATAAAGATAAACGGCGGTGGGAAAATGGCTATGGAAAAAAATGGCTGCGGACCAAAGATAGAGCCAGTAGAGCCAGCATCTGAACTATTACTACCGCACTTATTGTGTATTCATGTTATTCTCAAAACTCACCATTGATTTTCATATTAACATCTCCATTTATAAGGGATTTTCCATGGCTATGTTAAATAACCAGATGGTACCATTTTCATTCAGATTAGTATTGTCACAGCCATTCTTGTCGGTAGAACCGATGTCATATGGTAATACGTCTGTTCATTTTCCCACAACATGCATCACTTGAAGAAAGAAATTTCAAAAACATCACCATAAACGGTATGTGAACGGTACGAATTACGTCCATGAAAGATCAGTAAACCATGATGTTTACGTATGTTTACGTGCATCCAAATTCATCCCATCAGCAATACCGTCCAGTTTTTGGCTACCCCAGGTTTCCATGTTTTTTCTCATAGATCAAGTTTGGCTCAGGCAGGAGCTTTTGAAAACCTCCAAGAAGATCCAGGCCTTGGGCGCGACAGAACCAGCAGATCCAGGTGTTTTGTTTAGATGATTCATAGCCATCATGGGGGAAGATTGGTCATGTTACCATGTTTTGCCATGTGTTAGCTCTTTATTTTCACATATGTATATATATATATATATATATATGTTCACACCTTTTGTGCAAGGTGATGAATGTACCTGATAGTTGAGATTTGCAAGTTGTTGACTTGGAAAGTGGATCTTTCATCCATGCCATGATAGGTCTTTGGAGCTTCTTCAGCAACACACATACCATGGGTTCGAAGCAACACAAATGGCGAGAGATACCATGGGGTAGACTAATATAGAAATGGATAGATATGGAATATGCAAAGAAAACCCATAGAATTCCAGACGATCTGGCAGGAAAGGATCTAATCAGTGGTGTTGTGTCATATCTATGTCAATTTGTAATATTCGTTATCACTCAGAATCCATCGTCGTTGTTTGTTGAGCCTTGATACTGGCAGATGAAGAATGATGAAGACACCAGCCACCAGCACTTAATGCTGGCTTCCTGATAACATATGTGTATATATATAATTAATATATATATATAATATATATGTATATATAATATATATATATATATTAAATATATTATAATTACAAACTCATCTAGCTTTGTTTTATGGTCATGTAATCTATTTATTATTTTTGTGTTTTTCTATGTACTTATTTAATCTTATTTGTTTATTGATGCTTATTGGATTAATGTATTCATTTGTACTATTTCTGTCTACTTTAGGTTTCAGGCATTGTTTGGGGGAAATCCTGCTGGCTACTTGGCGATGCGACCTTTGAGTCTGATCTGTCTATTTGGTGAGTTTCTTTCGTGCTTTCCTGTCCCCGCCCTTCTGGCTGGTGTTCACTTTACTGGTCCTTTTCTATATCTGAAAAAGCAATAATGAAAGTTGTTCCCCACCTGCCAGGTGAGGGTCTCTAGATTTTATCAGAGCTGTATGCCGCCCGCCTCCTCCTCCTCCTCCTCCTCCTCCGCCTTCTCGACCTCCTCAACCGCGAGCTCCAGATCTCAGTGGGCACTCTTCATCCTCAAAGGAGTCCACTTTTTGGGCGCCACAGGACTACGTGCCCGAGCGCCAGATGTCAGATAGAATGCCACAAAGAATGCCAAATATAATGTCAGAATATGTGTCAGATAGAAAATCAGTTTGTGGGGATCATTCGAAGAAAGTAAGTTTAATATATGTGTTTCAGCAAGTTTCACATCATATACATTTCATATACCATAATCATAATATGAGTTTGTATCTAGAACAACACTTGGCTCGTCCGACTCGTCGGACTCGTCGCAAGGAGCTCAGTGGCGCAGCGCCGCGCTGGTTTCGAGCGCCGCAAGGGAAGTGCGCCACTCAGTGGATGGGATATGTGACTTCCAAGATACCTAGACCCTCCAAATACACCCCAAAAAATGCTCAAAGATTGTAAAATCCTGGGGTAAAAGACAATTTTTTGGATATTTGGAGGATCTATGTATATATATATATATATTATATATATATACATACATATTTACCGGCACCTTCAGAGGTGCCAAAAACCGTGTCCATACGTAAGAAGAGAGATGTTGTTATTCTGGAAGTATTGGGAATCGGCGTCGTTGCACAGGACACATGCCTTTTCCATAGGTCTGAAATCACTGAAATGCTGGTGCGGTGATTTAACTAACAGCAAATCCTGTGAATGGTAGGGCAATGGGCAATGGGGTCAATTTCCGTGTAGATGGAGGAACTCTCTATGTCCAAAGTTTCTTTTACTAGGGTTGCCTCAGGCTAGCCATCCCAATCAAGGACTTGTGCATGCTTGTGCCATCATCTTGAGTCAGTATACTGATTCCAAACATGGCAATGGACCATTTTCCCATGATCCGACAATGGTAGTGATATACCCAACCGCCAGTCGTTTGCCAGTCGTTTCATTCGCGGTATCCAAGATTTAATCTAATGTTTTTCGGTGTGTTCTGAATGATGTCCACAGCGTTGATGCTCAAACATAAGTTTGACCCCTATTTTCTGTTGGTCGTTTAGTGCAGCATGAAACTTTGTGCAGCATAAAACTGTGTGAATCCCCCAGGTAGTTTATATTCCCTTCTTTTCCTGGAAACATCAAGCCATGTTTTCTTCGTGCTGAGGTTCTCTGGTAGCATGCATGGAGTGGTGTCGAAATATGGCATGCAACATGCACTGGGGGATTGCTATTGCGATGATTGGGCCATCGAGGCCGGAAAAAGGAAAAGGTGGCTTGGTTCGCTGCGTGAAACACATCGGTTACTGTTTCTGGCCAATGTTCAATTGCGATGTTCGATTGCCAGAGAGTATCTTACTTTAAACGTATCAAAATGTGAGGTGATAATATGAACACGTGATTTTTACTCATGTTTGTTTGTGATGGATTATATTATATATTTTTGTTGATTGGACCCGAGGATTGGTACTTGTATGATATCAATGAGACCACAGCGACTGAGGGTTTTCACCTGTCGCAATGATGCAGAGAGTTCGAATCCTATGCTGATTGCTGGTTATTGGGGAAACCAACGGTCGAATGTTTGGGGCTGGGGATAGGCTGGATTCGATTCGCTGGATTCGCCGAGGAAGACTTGGAAACCTGGAAAGGTTTTGAGGCAAAGTACAAGCGAAAACACAGTTCTCCCATAGGTGAAGTCTTCAACTGTCATGGGTCAGAAATTTCTTGGTGATTCAAGCACCATGTTTGATTGTTGAACCCTTATCATGTTCCCATTGATTCACATCATGAATATTCCCATGAATATTCCCGTTACAATACCCCATGCCCCATGTTGATGAGGCTTAAATCATAGTGTTTCAAACGTGACCGAATCACCATGGAATCGCTCTTTTTGGGAAAATCTGAATAAAACAAAAGAAGAACATGGCAACAACTCTATATGAAATCGTTTCCTGTAAATAGCAAAGTTGGGAATCATAACATAACTACAGGAACTAGGACTTTTGGTAGACATATCCCTTGAAATGGTGTGAATGGTTCCGCGGAAGCCTCTCTTTTCTTGTTTGATATGCAAAACAGATCCAAAACATATCCAAAACAGAAAAAACAGTTGGTAAGCATAACTCTAAGTTGGTAAGCATAGCCATGTTTCTTTGTTGGATGGTAACGTATATTATATATATTAGTAAATAACATGCAAAAACATGTAAACAAAAAAACATATATGTATAGTCACTATATAGTCACTATATATATATATATATATGTATAGTTTGCTGATGTTTGCTGTACTTTTGTTCCCTTTAGAAATCCCATCTCCGGAGTCTCCGCGTCGCCGTCCAGGATGCAGATTGGGTGGCCGGCACTATGCTACAGCAAGTCCGTGGCGGCTCGGTGCTCATCCTCCACATGCCCGAGCGAGGTGCGCAGGGATCCATGGAAATCCAACATGAAACAGGTGAGTTATGGTGGTTTCATGGTGGTTTTATGGTGGTTTCATGGTGGTCTTTATGGTGGTTTTATGACGGTTTTATGGTGGTCTTTGTGGTGGTTTCATGGTGGTTTTATGGTGGTTTCATGGTGGTCTTTGTGGTGGTTTTATGGTGGTTTCATGGTGGTTTTATGCTGGTTTTATGGTGGTTTTATGGTAGTCTTTGTGGTGGTTTCATGGTGGTTTTATGGTGGTTTTATGACGGTTTTATGGTGGTTTCATGGTGGTTTCATGGTGGTTTTATGGTGGTTTCATGGTGGTCTTTGTGGTGGTTTTATGGTGGTTTCATGGTTGTTTTATGCTGGTTTTATGGTGGTTTTATGGTAGTCTTTGTGGTGGTTTCATGGTGGTTTTATGGTGGTTTTATGGTGGTTTTATGGTGGTTTCATGGTGGTTTCATGGTGGTTTTATGGTGGTTTCATGGTGGTTTTATGGTGGTCTTTGTGGTGGTTTCATGGTTGTTTTTATGGTGGTTTCATGGTGGTTTCATGGTGGTTTTATGGTGGTTTTATTGTGGTTTTATGGTGGTTTCATGGTGGTTTCATGGTGGTTTTATGGTGGTTTTATGGTGGTTTCATGGTTGTTTTTATGGTGGTCTTTGTGGTGGTTTCATGGTGGTTTTATGGTGGTTTTATGGTGGTTTTATGGTGGTTTCATGGTGGTTTTATGGTGGTCTTTGTGGTGGTTTCATGGTTGTTTTTATGGTGGTTTCATGGTGGTTTCATGGTGGTTTTATGGTGGTTTTATGACGGTTTTATGGTGGTTTCATGGTGGTTTCATGGTGGTTTTATGGTGGTTTCATGGTGGTCTTTGTGGTGGTTTTTATGGTGGTTTCATGGTTGTTTTATGCTGGTTTTATGGTGGTTTTTATAGTGGTTTTATGGTGGTTTTATGACGGTTTTATGGTGGTTTTATGGTGGTTTTATGGTGGTCTTTGTGGTGGTTTCATGGTGGTCTTTATGGTGGTTTTATGGTGGTTTCATGGTGGTTTCATGGTGGTTTTATGGTGGTTTTATGGTGGGTTTTATGGTGGTTTTACGGTGGTCTTTGTGGTGGTTTCGTGGTGGTTTTATGGTGGTCTTTGTGGTGGTTTTATGGTGGTTTTATGGTGGTCTTTGTGGTGGTTTCATGGTGGTTTTATGGTGGTTTCATGGTTGTTTTATGGTGGTTTCATGGTGGTTTCATGGTTGTTTTATGTTGGTTTTATGGTGGTTTTATGGTGGTCTTTGTGGTGGTTTCATGGTGGCTTTATGGTGGTTTTATGGTGGTTTCATGGTGGTTTCATGGTGGTTTTATGGTGGTTTTATGGTGGTCTTTGTGGTGGTTTCATGGTGGTTTTATGGTGGTTTTATGGTGGTTTTATGGTGGTCTTTGTGGTGGTCTTTGTGGTGGTTTTATGGTGGTCTTTGTGGTGGTTTTATGGTGGTCTTTGTGGTGGTTTTATTTTATGGTGGTTTTATGGTGGTCTTTGTGGTGTTTTATGGTGATTTATATAACCAAGAAAAAAACATGGGATTTGACAAAAACACATTGGAATTTAACCAAGCAAAATGCTGGTATAATTAGGGATTATCCTGGGAAGATAGCTGACATTGATGGCATATTGATGGGGGCGTGTAGTGGGAATATGTATGTTTTGTTGTATATTGTGTATCGTGTATCGTGGATCGTATATTGTATATTGTATATTGCGTATTGTGTTGTGTTATGTATGTATGAAATGCAATGTAATGTAGTGTAGTGTAGTGTGATGTAGTGTAATGTAATGTAATGTTATGTTATGTTATGTTATGGTATGTATGTATGTATATATAATGGGAATAATGCGGATAACGGGAACATATAATAATCCACGGGCATTTTTGATTAAACATATATTTGATTTGGTCATTTCATTTTGAGGTCCGGACGCGAATCCATGATGACTACTCTTAAAACCATGGCGTTGCTTAGTTTTTATTACCAGTTAATGTGGATATGTTGGGGGGTTCACCAAAAGAATGACTAAACATGTAGGACGTTGATGATTGATGGTTGGAGGATGTTGGATGAGTTTTGACGCTGCTCAAGTGAAGACTGGCCAGTGGTTTCAAACACTTGTTCAATCTCAGTTGGGATGATTACCCTCTGGTAAACATGCAAAAAATTATGGAAAATCAATGAAAATCACTAGTTTCAATGGGTAAATCCACTATTTCTATGGCCATTTTCAATAGCTATGTTAGTCATTACCAGAGGGTGTAGGATGGGTTGAATCCCCTATTCCAAAGTGGCTTCTGACATGGCCATGCAACGAGTAGCGACTAGCAACAACTCCCGCAGAGATCCAACAGAGTTGAACAGTATAATTCTACGAAAATAGTGGGTAATTTGATGTTCTATTTGAGTTGGGGTTATTATATGTTATTATATCATATTATATCCTGAAGCGGATGGGTGCCCCAAGCCATCCCATGCTTCAGAACCTCATTTGTTTTTGCCGTGCACGGCACGAAGGCTTCCGAGAGCATATTTTGAAAGTCGCTCTGCCTGCAGAATGTCGAGAAAAGATCACGGTTGTTTTTCTTTACAAAGTTGGGGAGTCTCAACGAACCGACGTGTGAGACAAGATTTGATGATGATGATGGTGATGATGATGATGATGAGGAGTACTGTAATCTGACCTGGCAAGGGCAAGAAACCAACAGAAGTACCCTGGTATTCTTACTAAGAATTTGTCATTCGCCAGGTTTGGATCAAGAAGATCTATAGGGATGCCATGGGCTGACCAGACAGCGCAAATGATGCCTGAAATTTTGGGGGACAACAAGACAATTTATCTTGACTTTTAGATGGGTTTTATTTTCCAACATAGACAGTGAGTTAATCGCCATGGTTGATTGGTTTTCAAGAGAGGGCACTCTCGATGACGTCGTCACTCTTGAGGTAAAAACATGAGCATACCATAGCGTACCATAGCATACCATAGGGTACCAAAGCATAATGCCAGGCTGCATTTTTTTGGAACAGTGAACACCTCCATTAGACCTTTCGACATGGTCACTCCAATTCACTCAAGGGCGGTCCTCATCATGTACTGAAAACATGTGAATTCGTGTTCCTGATAACTGATAGTGGGTTATTGGAAGCCTTCGACAGAACTTGGTTTTCAATACCTTCAAAACAATCCCGATAAGAGCGTGGGAACCACTGAAATCCTTCCTGACCCCACCCCGAGAAGTTCAATTTGGCTTCAATTTCATCCCCAAGTTTCTTTGTGGCCTATAGACAGTACTACCACATTTGGATGATGGGAACATGTAAAGGACTTCCCTACTGTAATGGTAAGAACAGCGGTTTCCATCAAGACATCTGAGGCCCTGGAACTCTTGCTCATAGGCGCCGGGGAATTTGCACCTGAATTCTGGTGGAACTGCTCCAAATTGGGTGATTTTTTTCAGGACCAGAATAAGTTTTTGAGGGTCTGAATTCTCTTGATCATCGGGACAAAAACATCATGGGGAACTCCCAGTTGCTACTGACTTAGTGGTGTCAAGACCACCACATCAGAGGAATAATTTGACCAGCACGCAGGCGTCATGAATCAACCACTGTAGCATTGGCCTAGAATATACATATTGACTCGGATGCCCACTTCGGATTTCTACAAACATGTTGGGTTAGCAGACACATGATACGATCACGTTTGATTGCTGTTCATCCCACAATTCTTGTTGGTTGTATTAAATAGATTTACATAGTATTGGTCCCAGTTTGGGTGACCACAAATCCCTGCGAGGTGGTTTCCCCTATTGATAGCCAAGTTGGGGGCCACATAACTCCAATTTCACTGTTGGACTTCTGGTAGATATATCGAACTAGTTAATGGGCTTATACACCAACTTAGCTACCAAACGGGTGGGCATCACCAGAACTGGGCAGCTGGACAGCTATTTGTAGTTCCATATATTCCATGTGAATAGTATATAACCATATATAACCCCCAAAAGATGCAGAACAGTTGGAAAACCAACAAAGTATAGGGAACACCAACCATCGAAGTCCCATCCTTTTCGAAACACAACTTTCAGCATCTTTTTGGGAGTTGCAGCTTAAATCACCATTCCTGAGAACAAAGCGCATGTGTCGACCTCAATTTTGCAGCTTAAATCACATGTCTTGGTGGGTGAACCCCTATCAAGTGCTTATTTGTTGTTTGCATGGACAGCTGGAAACAGAATTTGAAGACGAACCATCCATCTATTGGAAATCATGCCAAAGAGTTGGTTCCGAACAACTGTTCCATCAAACGACTATCAAGTTTGGTAAAGCGCTTTTGCACGTTGCCGGCTAAAATGGATTCCAATCCATTCTGTTTATTGCAAACTACTTTACATCGAGTGATCCCCGCCAACTGACATATATTCTGACATTTTATCTGACATTTCCGACATTTACTGTACTCTGATAATCTATCTGCCATACATTCTGACACTTTGTCTGACATGTGTTCTGGCGTTTTATCTGGCATTTTATTTGGCATTCTATCATATTCTATCTATGATTTTATCTGACACATATTCTGACATTCCATTTGAATCCATTTGACATATTGTGACATTGCATCTGGCAATGTTCGGCTCCGGCGAGTCACAGAGAGTCTGCGAGTCTGAGGAGGAGGAGAAGGCGATGAGAAGGAGGAGGAACCATGAGGAGCTCGCAAAGTCTAGAGTCTAGAGAGACTATCACCTGGCACATGGGGAACAAATATGGCTGTCATTTTTTGGTCTAGATAATATCTACTGTATAAGTCTAAGTAGTATTTATTTCTACTTACAAACATATACAAATACATACCCACACACTTGCGAAGTCATGAAAGACGGTCTCTTTTCATGAATGCAAAGTCTGATTACCTCATGGTAGATTGAAGGCATCACTCGGCCATACCGAGTTAAAAGAGGCCAAGCTTATCCGTTGACATTTGAATGTCAGGTTACCCAGGTTGTTTAAAAGAGAAACCAATACGGCTCAATCAAAAGTGATCATGAAATGACTGAATGACGGCATGCAGGTTCTTGGGTTAGCCTGATCCCATAAAGTACTAACAGATACGAATATGACCACCAGCTATGACCCCAACATATTGGGTATGTCATCCAGGTGCATCATGCAGGTACGTTTTCACAACCTGAGGTGAGTGCCTTCATTGGCACAAGACTCACCAAAGGTCCTTGTGCCCCCTGCTATGAATTAAGGTGCAACGGTATCCATAATTTATGGAAGAAAGCAGTTAAAAACTAGTTGGTTGAAATCAGCCGCAAAAAGTGAGGAGCTCTTCGGTACAGAGCTTGACACACACAAAAAGGCACGTAGCCGGGCTTGTATTCCTTTAAAGGCGAGAATGGAAGACATCATCAAGAGATTTGTGAAAAAAACCGCAGAGGAACATTTGCAACCTCATCAGCGTGTCAATAAATATTTTTTTGCCACAGCCAAAAGGTTAGGTATGCTTGAGATGCCTTCTGTACAGGACGCGTTGGCAGTCTGTTTTGGAGAACCCTTTCTGTACATACAGCTGAATGAGTTGGTTGAGATCATCACGGACAAATTCTTTGGGAAACGTGTATCTGCGAATTAAGGTTGCACGGGACTTTAGTCCGGACAAGCGGAGACGCATGCTGCCAGCAGAATGGAGATGACGAATTTCCCATAGTGGAGGTACTTGGTACCTTACGGTTCGTTGCACTACGTCAATGGTGAACCCAAGGAGTGTACCATCTTGGACGGTTTCCAACTCCACCGGCGCTTGATAAAAGAAACAATCGGAAAGCACTCGCATGGGCAGTGCGGAGCGAAAACGGTGGTCAAACAAAATGAATCTGTTGTCCACATATCTTGTGAACAGAAGCCTTTCTGTACATATAACCGAGATAGTGCGTGCAACGAACTCTGTGCTTGACATGACGGAAATGAATATTTACGAATTAAATGAGCTCGACTCTTCAGTCCGCTCAAACGCAATCGGAGGGTTCCGGCTGAAATGATTGTTCTTTCAGAAACATCAACATAAAAGCCGAGAAGTAAAATTGTCGGCAACCAGCTCCAGTTCGACTGGACTACCATAAAAGTCCAAGTCTGTAAACACTTTGAACACTGGAGCATGAAGATGGTGCTTCTGTACAATGACAAAACGGCTGTCGACGTACCTGATTGCAAGATGATGAAAATTTGGTTGAGTCAGGACTTCTTGATAGGTACTGCTCCACGGTCTCTCGATAAGCGTCACGGCCAAGTTCGAAAGTGTTGGAGAAATCTGACTTCCTATTCCAGCGCCCCTGATTTGGCGCCATACAACACCAAGTGCTGTGAAAAAGTGAGTCCGCTGTACACGTGGGTCGACCCCCTGCCTTAAAACTGAAAAATTGAAAAACTGAAAAACAGAAAATTCGCAAACCCCTTGGAAACAGGGGTTGACCCTACACACAAAAGCCTATCGCCGCTGGTATTTGTCGGCCACAACGCACTGTGAATATCTGACGAAGCGAAGCCTTTCTGTACATATAACCGAGATAGTGCGTGCAACGAACTCTGTGCTTGACATGACGGAAATGAATATTTACGAATTAAATGAGCTCGACTCTTCAGTCCGCTCAAACGCAATCGGAGGGTTCCGGCTGAAATGATTGTTTTTTCAGAAACATCCACATAAAAGCCGAGAAGTAAAATTGTCGGCAACCAGCTCCAGTTCGACTGGACTACCATAAAAGTCCAAGTCTGTAAACACTTGGAACACTGGAGCCTGAAGATGGTGTTTCTGTACAATGACAAAACGGCTGTCGACGTACCTGATTGCAAGATGATGAAAATTTGGTTGGGTCAGAACTTCTTGATAGGTACTGCTCCACGATCTCTCGATAAGCGTCACGGCCAAGTTCGAAAGTGTTGGAGAAATCTGACTTCCTATTCCAGCGCCCCTGATTTGGCGCCATACAACACCAAGTGCTGTGAAAAAGTGAGTCCGCTGTACACGTGGGTCGACCCCCTGCTTTAAAACTGAAAAATTGAAAACAGAAAAACAGAAAAATTCGCAAATCCCTTGGAAACAGGGGTTGACCCTACCCACAAAGGTCTATCGCCGCTGGTATTTGTCGGAAAACCGAGATAGTGCGTGCAACGAACTCTGTGCTTGACAGGACGGAAATGAATATTTGCGAATTAAATGAGCTCGACTCTTCAGTCCGCTCAAACGCAATCGGAGGGTTCCGGCTGACATGATTGTTCTTTCAGAAACATCCACATAAAAGCCGAGAAGTAAAATTGTCGGCAACCAGCTCCATTTCGACTGGACTACCATAAAAGTCCAAGTCTGTAAACACTTTGAACACTGGAGCTTGAAGATGGTGCTTCTGTACAATGACAATAAAGCTGTCGACGTACCTGATTGCAAGATGATGAAAATTTGGTTGAGTCAGAACTTCTTGATAGGTACTGCTCCACGATCTCTCGATAAGCGTCACGGCCAAGTTCGAAAGTGTCGGAGAAATCTGACTTCCTATTGCAGCGCCCCTGATTTGGCGCCATACAACACCAAGTGCTGTGAAAAAGTGAGTCCGCTGTACACGTGGGTCGACCCCCTGCCTTAAAACTGAAAAATTGAAAAGCTGAAAAACAGAAAAATCGCAAATCCCTTGGAAACAGGGGTTGACCCTACACACAAAGGCCTATCGCCGCTGGTATTTGTCGGCCACAACGCGCTGTGAATATCTGACAAAGCGAAGCCTTTCTGTACATATAACCGAGATAGTGCGTGCAACGAACTCTGTGCTTGACAGGACGGAAATGAATATTCACGAATTAAATGAGCTCGACTCTTCAGTCCGCTCAAACGCAATCGGAGGGTTCCGGCTGAAATGATTGTTCTTTCAGAAACATCAACATAAAAGCCGAGAAGTAAAATTGTCGGCAACCAGCTCCAGTTCGACTGGACTACCATAAAAGTCCAAGTCTGTAAACACTTTGAACACTGGAGCCTGAAGATGGTGCTTCTGTACAATGACAAAACGGCTGTCGACGTACCTGATTGCAAGATGATGAAAATTTGGTTGAGTCAGAACTTCTTGATAGGTACTGCTCCACGGTCTCTCGATAAGCGTCACGGCCAAGTTCGAAAGTGTTGGAGAAATCTGACTTCCTATTCCAGCGCCCCTGATTTGGCGCCATACAACACCAAGTGCTGTGAAAAAGTGAGTCCGCTGTACACGTGGGTCGACCCCCTGCCTTAAAACTGAAAAATTGAAAAACAGAAAAACAGAAAAATTCGCAAATCCCTTGGAAACAGGGGTTGACCCTACCCACAAAGGTCTATCGCCGCTGGTATTTGTCGGAAAACCGAGATAGTGCGTGCAACGAACTCTGTGCTTGACAGGACGGAAATGAATATTTACGAATTAAATGAGCTCGACTCTTCAGTCCGCTCAAACGCAATCGGAGGGTTCCGGCTGAAATGATTGTTCTTTCAGAAACATCCACATAAAAGCCGAGAAGTAAAATTGTCGGCAACCAGCTCCATTTCGACTGGACTACCATAAAAGTCCAAGTCTGTAAACACTTTGAACACTGGAGCTTGAAGATGGTGCTTCTGTACAATGACAAAAAAGCTGTCGACGTACCTGATTGCAAGATGATGAAAATTTGGTTGAGTCAGAACTTCTTGATAGGTACTGCTCCACGATCTCTCGATAAGCGTCACGGCCAAGTTCGAAAGTGTCGGAGAAATCTGACTTCCTATTGCAGCGCCCCTGATTTGGCGCCATACAACACCAAGTGCTGTGAAAAAGTGAGTCCGCTGTACACGTGGGTCGACCCCCTGCCTTAAAACTGAAAAACTGAAAAACAGAAAAATTCGCAAATCCCTTGGAAACAGGGGTTGACCCTACACACAAAGGCCTATCGCCGCTGGTATTTGTCGGCCACAACGCGCTGTGAATATCTGACAAAGCGAAGCCTTTCTGTACATATAACCGAGATAGTGCGTGCAACGAACTCTGTGCTTGACAGGACGGAAATGAATATTCACGAATTAAATGAGCTCGACTCTTCAGTCCGCTCAAACGCAATCGGAGGGTTGGTTCCGGCTGAAATGATTGTTCTTTCAGAAACATCAACATAAAAGCCGAGAAGTAAAATTGTCGGCAACCAGCTCCAGTTCGACTGGACTACCATAAAAGTCCAAGTCTGTAAACACTTTGAACACTGGAGCCTGAAGATGGTGCTTCTGTACAATGACAAAACGGCTGTCGACGTACCTGATTGCAAGATGATGAAACTTTGGTCGAGTCAGAACTTCTTGATAGGTACTGCTCCACGGTCTCTCGATAAGCATCACGGCCAAGTTCGAAAGTGTTGGAGAAATCTGACTTCCTATTCCAGCGCCCCTGATTTGGCGCCATACAACACCAAGTGCTGTGAAAAAGTGAGTCCGCTGTACACGTGGGTCGACCTCCACTAGAGGGAAGGCTGAAAACGGTCTCAAGGGAGGAGGAGCAGGAACTCTGGGAGGAAGAACATGCGCTCTGGGAGGAATGTTTCCAACATACGGGTCCCAAAGACCAGTATGAATGTGCCATTGACCTGGTGGAGGACGGAGAGCTTGAGAGAAAGAAGAAAGAGCCGTTCTAACTGACCTACCTCTTTCAGATCTCGAAGTGGACCTCAGAGAATGGTGATCACGATGATGGTGACGGTGATGGGATGCTCGATGACGACGTCTTGTTCTGGATCTGGAGAAACTTGATGTTGTGCGTCTTTCCTGTTTGTCATCATCTGTTTTAACCGGCACCTGAGGTTGGAATGCGGACGGTCGACGAGGTACGGAGATCGTTCCTGGAATTGCGGCTGGGGCTACTACCGGAGTTGCTGGAGGAGCATGTGGTGTCAATGCCAGTCTTACTGCTGGCTTCGCCGGTGCCTTGGGTGGCCGAGGTGGAGTCGGGTCCACGTTGCCGGCCACAAAATAAACATTATACACCGGAGTCGACATGGCTCAGAAATCTAGAGAAAGGAAAATGGAAAATGTGTTGTCTAATATGACAACTTGCTAACTGTACAAGGATTGATCAGTTAGACAACTAACAAATGATAACGTATTGTTGCTTGCTCAACTGTACACCAAAAGGCATTCATGTGTACAAACACAATTCATCCATTTGGAATTCAATGCTGAGGCTTCAAGTGTGGAATTCAGAAAATTCATCTTATTGGTGACTATCAGTCGCCAAAATTGTCAAAAGTCAAATTCAAGTTCAAACTCAGTGGATTCAAGCTATTTTTGCCGGATAGCATACCGGGATCTATTCTCTCAAATGCACGCTTTGTGTCAGAGACACACGTTCAATCATTGCAATGAGCCACCGTGGCTGAATTCAAGAGTCAAATTCACTTGTGGATTCTCGCACCCCCAGGGGAGATACGACGCCTGGAATTCCAGGATCACGACCGGACTTTGACAGATCCCACGGCCGAAATACACACTTGCGAAGTCATGAAAGACGGTCTCTTTTCATGAATGCAAAGTCTGATTACCTCATGGTAGATTGAAGGCATCACTCGGCCATACCGAGTTAAAAAAGGCCAAGCTTATCCGTTGACATTTGAATGTCAGGTTGTTTAAAAGAGAAACCAATACGGCTCAATCAAAAGTGATCATGAAATGACTGAATGACGGCATGCAGGTTCTTGGGTTAGCCTGATCCCATAAAGTACTAACAGATACGAATATGACCACCAGCTATGACCCCAACATATTGGGTATGTCATCCAGGTGCATCATGCAGGTACGTTTTCACAACCTAAGGTGAGCGTCTTCATCGGCACAAGACTCACCAAAGGTCCTTGTGCCCCCTGCTGTGAATTAAGGTGCAATGGTATCCATAATTTATGGAAGAAAGCAGTTAAAAAAACTAGTTGGTTGAAATCAGCCGCAAAAAGTGAGGAACTCTTCGGTACAGAGCTTGACACACACACACACCATCCATCATTATTTGAGCCCCCCAAATGATCAAACATTCATATAATACTATATATGTGCTTCATCCAGCTGTCATCCATCATGTTTCCCCATCGAGCAAACCTTGGAGGTTTGAAGCAGAAAGGTCTCACTGCCGTGACCCTGTCGCAGCTGTCGCATCTAGCGGCGCCATCGGCGCCATCTGCCGCGGCGTCGAAGTCTTCCGGGGCGTCGAACGCGGGAGGCGTGGGCGGCCTGGGGAGGATTCTAATCTTTAATCGAATTTAATGGTGAAATAATGGGATTTGACATGATTCAACCATCAACAATAAGGAAATCATAGGGAAAAATCACTTACATCTGCCAGAGATGACTTTTAGGTTAATCCATCTTAATCCATTGTTTGGAAAATCTAACGGTGCCGTGTTTTTTTGGGGGTGGTGTCCCCTTTATGCAAATCTAACAGTGTTCACCCCACGGATCAAGACTGGTTTGTGATTGGGGTTATAAGTAGCTATAGTCCCTTCTTCCTTTCCTTCATCCCTTGCCCCTCATTTCCCCTTGTTTTCGTTTCATTTCCTGTCAAGTCCTCTTGTTTTCAGTTTCAGTTTCCTTTGATATGCTTGTTTTTCTTTCATTATCTTGTGACATTCTTTTGATCTCAGCATTTGTTTATTTAACTGTGTCCTTTTCTTTCTTGTTTTCCTTTCATTTCCTGTCCGACTGTCCTTTTCTGTTCGTTTCCTTTTATGTCCCCTTGTATTCTGTGCATGTCCTGCATATTCCTTTCGTTTCTGCTCAAGTCTTTGAATTCAAAGAGCCAACATCTCTTTGCGCTTAGTGGGAAAATCAAGATATTTGCCAGTGTTTCCGCAGCAACCATGGAGGTTCCTCGATATGTTCGGTTTCGCTTGGTTTTTATAATTTCAATATATTGGTTCTCATATCCGTTTCGCTTCCGGAAATCTACTGGACTGCAAAAGCAGCTGCACACATCTAAGGGAGAGATGTGAGAGAAACACAAATAATTAATAAAATTACAATAACTATACAAACTGTTTAACAATGAACATATTTGTCAACAGCCCATAACCAAATTTATTATTCTATATATTATATAGATATATATATACACCTGTGTGTGTCTGTGTGTTTGCGAATCACTGCAATCTCAAAGGCGTTCCACTGTCATGGTGCTAGGCATCTGGCAGACCCTATGGCAGCAAGACAGAGGATGACACCACGACCAAGATCCAGAAGTGGGGGAGGTTTTATATGACTTTTTCACACTACTCCAATCAAATTTGACTGGATTTGTTTTTTCTGTTTTCGACTCATGTTTGGAAGAGGAAGACCTGGATCGTAAGAATGCAAGATAAAGTTTGGAGAAAAATGTCACAAATAATGTGAGGTAACAAAACCAGAAAGGATGTGACTACTCGAAGAAGGCTAGTGTTTTGCTAAACCTTTTTGGATATATTCAATTGTGTGAAACAATGAAACATGTTTGAAATCTAAATTCTATTCGCATAAAAACACATGAATTCTCTCCATTGTGAAATTTCAATAAACATTCAAGCAAAAAGGCGCAAGGTTCAAAAAATCAAGAATGAACTGGTTTAAACTCATTCCTTTACCCCAACCATAAATTGACAACGATGCAGACACACCATGTTCAAACAAAACATAAGAACAAAACTAAACATACAAATAAAGTGTTCCCTCAAATTTTAAGGCACCTTCTTATAATAGAATCATATGTTTTGATGTTTCTTTGTAATTATAACATAGCATCTCTTTCAAATCTTACGCGTCAGGCTACGCGGTCGTCACGCACCATGACTTTGGAACTGTAGATGGTCAATTCTTCGAAACGAAGGAAGAGGCGATGCGTTTGGAAGGTAGACCACATTTTTCTATACAATATATATATATATTATATATATACATATCTATTGGTTATTTAACATAGCTATGGAACATTGCCCATTTATAGATAATTTCATAGGTGATTTTATGATGATTGACCTATAAATAATCAAAGGGTATTTAATAGGGCACAAGATGTCAAACCAGAGGATTTAAGGGTACCCTATTGACAAACCCGGGTGGCAACTCTGAGCTGGAGCCAGCTCACCCCCTGAGTGACGAACTGGGGAATAAGCGCTGCCTTGTTGTTGTCTGCATGTTTTCCCATTGTTTTCCTGAAACAAACACCCAGGAATTCCCGTTTGCAGACACAAAGAACAGAAAACATTGGGGTATCCAACCAAATCTTGCGCAAACATTGGGTTATAGCAAAGTTACAAGCCCTAAAAAAAGGATGAACTGCAGCGGATTTATAAAAGATGAACTCTCAGGCATCCCAATTTATCAAAGATCATAGGGACATCAAGGATGCTACCCGAAGAATCGCCACTGATTCGTTACTCAGCCACTGCAGTGTCTCAGTTCTCGATGTTGAGAGTTCTACTTGAGTTTGGCTGAAGATACACTTATGGCCCAACTAACAGTTATATATAAACGGAATCATAGCTTCTACAACAATATCATTTATTTTTCAGCCCATTTATAAGTGTGTATTGGGCCACAACTGTAGGGTATCCCTAAATTCTTTGGATTTCAAGAAGTTCATCTCCGGGGGGTCCAGCATGGTCCCGGTGGAAGCAAGTTGCGACAGACCTGAGAGCCGTCGCATACATATTAGTGCAGAATTCGGTTGATTAGTGTTGATTCAGGTAAATCAAAAAGTATCCCAAATTCATGGTCTTCTTATTACATGGGACTAGTTGGGAGAAGAATCTACTAGCGCATGAGGCGCAGGCATTACTTGAACAAGAATATGCTGTACCCCATAATTTAGGGGACACGCGATGGTATTTCATCTAAATTTGCTGACAATATATATATATATATACATATATATATATATTATATCTCCCATGCAAAGTTATTGCCATTTTACTTGCTCACTTTCAACTCTCGGCCAGCATGGGCTGGAAGACCAAGACCAGCCTTAAACGGATGAAAAAGGACTCTCCGCTTTCCTGTCACCTGTCACCGTGAACAGTTCAACCTCTCTGAATTGTCCTGGACTAATGCCAGATGGTTTGCTTACAGATTTCCACAAGGATAAAACCTCCAGTGGCTTTTGTGAACCAGTATTTAACAAATGAATATAGCCATAATTATGATTAATTATGGTGGTTATTATATCCCAACTTATGGTGTTGTTGTCATGGTTAAAACCAAGAATAGACACATTTCAAGATGTTTAAACCATATAAAACCATCATTTTTATACGAGTAACCACATTATGATGGGTTTCACATTGTTAAACCATCATGTTTCTATGGTTTGTCATAAGGGTTTCAAGATGATTAAACCATAGAAATACATTGTTGTTTTGTATAATTAACGTCGGATGATAATCATTAAAACATTAAATTATATGATTGACACTTATAAAACAATCATATATGAATGATATGATTTCTCATTGACCACCCTATGAACCTTAGTGTAAGATGATGGGCAAACCTGACCGCTGCAGGCATTGGCTCATTGGCGCGGCTTGTCACTCTTCTCTGCACACATGTTACTAGGCGGGGCCCTTT
>CAMXCT020001202.1:557500-762331 GCA_947184155.2 Cladocopium goreaui
GAATGACCGTCAAGTGTAATAGCCTCTGGTAAACGTTTACATAACTATGGAGAATCACATTTTGTCATAGAGAAATCAACTATAAGTGGCCATTTTCAATAGCTATGTTAATCATTACCAGAGTGTAATTCAATCTTAACGTCCAAAAAATTTGACCCCATGGTAATGATCCACCCAACAGTGCATCTTTGGGCTCCGATTTAATCACAGGACCTCCTAACAGTCAGCAAAGGGACAGCGTGTGTTGTTTTCTCTAGATTGGATATCCCAGATTCTGGTGTTCCATGGACTCCCAAGCCGGGATTATCTTTCACCATCAGTTTCCGGATTAGAAACTATGATTGGATTATCATCTAAGTTGGATTTTCATGATATAAAACCAGAATCGTAGTTTCCTGGATTATCTTTCACCTTGGGTTTTATATCCTTAGTTTCTAATTCAACTTAGATGATTACCATCAGGTATCAGTAGATGATAGTAGATGTACCGGGACAGCATAAGGCAAGATTGAACGATATTGAACGTACATCAACATCCATGACTGGTTGGTGGTTTGGAACATGTTTTATTTTTCCATATATTGGGAATGTCATCATCCCAACTGACTCATATTTTTCAGAGGGGTAGGTCAACCACCAACCAGATGATATGTCTACGTATCCATACGTAACGTGCCGTGTCTCCATGGAAAAGCAGATGGACGTCTTTGCAGATTTGCCTGAGAAATTGGGTGCATACTCTGGACCCATCCGTGGCAAGGACCCGCGGCCCGAAGTCGTTTTGTTTTTTCTTCGTTAACATGATCTGATGTCAAATGTGGTTAAAACATGTTAAAACAATACTAAACCACCCATTTGGGAATGGTGTATACCACCTCTAAAAATGGTGATTTGGGGTATGGTTTGTTGTTGTTTTAACCACATTACCCAAAATGAACTGGTGAATCATGTGAATCCTTGAATCAAAATATTGAATCATCGAAAAATGGCACTTGACATCCACTGGCGAATCAGGTATCCACTGGTCATAGAATCATCACTTCCCCCCTGAGAAACCCATTCGGGGGACGAATTTCTGTGGATGCTTTGGACCAGAAAGGTGGAAGAAGGTGAATGATTTGGTGGGTCAAATTGAATGGTTGCATTCACAAGAGATATGGGTCAAACGGTCAAAAACACTCAAAACGCATGATACCATATGTTGGATGAGCATCCATACTGGTTACCAATCAGCTCTCCTGTGAAAGCAGGGTTTTGATGCACAGCCAAGTTTTCGTGGGAAAGGAAAAAATGGAGGACGAGTTGAAATTGGAGGTCATTCCAAGACATAGATTTCCTTAGGTCCAAGAACTCATTTCTCTTACAAATAGTGTGGTTTTGAATCCACATACTGGTTCTTTCTCATGCTTGACTGTGACTTGCCCAATTTGGGTTGTTTACACTGTATAGCTTCGTTTCTGATGTTGACGCAGAGGCAATTCACAGAGCAGTTTTCAAACGTGGCGGACATGCCCCATAGTGTACACTATCAGTTGTGCATGGGTCAACATTTGGGCAGCACATTCGGATGCTCCAATAGTCCGTCCCTTCCGGAATTCAATAGTAAACCGCCCCCAAAAACCATGGTAAAAAGTAAGCGAATGTAAGCGATTTATGCACATTTGGGACCATATGATTGGGGCTGTTTCACGGGGAAGGGACTACTAAAGTGACCATTGCAGCCCTCGACCCATGAGCTCGCAATGGCATCCCACATCATCCCACTGACCGGGTCACTTTTTGTTGCTGAAGAATCCCTGGTGAAATTCGGTGAAATCTACGCTTTATCTTGGGAAACGTTCCAGGATCAACTACTGGTGATGCAACAACTACATACAACTATCATTTCCTGAGGTAGCCACCATTTAAATCCAACAACGGAAAGTGGATGAAAGTGCTGGATTCAAATCCATATTGTATATAATATATATATATATGTATAATTTCAAATATATATATATATACAATATAATAATATAATAAATAATATAATATAATATAATATAATATAATAGAATATAGTATAATAAAATATAAAATAACACAATATAATTTAACATAATATTTTAATATAATATAATACAATTTAATATCATGAAATATAATATAATATATAATATAATATAAAGTAATAAAATAAAATATAATATAATTTAATATAATATAATTTAATATTATATAATATATAATTAAATATAGTATAATATAATTTAATTTAATTTAATATATTATTTTATAATTAAATATATTATAATATATTTACTATAATATAATATATCAGAAAATATAATATAATATAATTTAATTTAATATAATTTAATTTAATATATTATAATATATTATAATATAATATAATATTAAATAATATATAACTTAATTTAATTTAATATAATATAATTTATTTTTTTTTAATATATAATAAAATATATTATAATATATAATAAAATATATTATAATATAATTTAATTTAATATAATATAATTTAATATATTATAATATATTATAATATAATATAATATAGTATAATATAATATAATATAATTTAATTTATAATAAAATATAATATAATAGAATATAATATAATATAATATAAATATATATATATAATATAATGTAAAAAAAATATATATATATATAGATTATATAATAGCATATATATATAATATATATATATACATGGAAAAATCCTACAGTTTCTCCCCATGAACTGCCAGGAGTCGGGCCCTTACCTCCTTTGCGAAGACCTGAGGCCAGGACACCAGGAGGTGGCCGCAAGCCTTGGAGCTGCGGGTCGCTTGGAGATTTTCCATGGGAATGGGGGAATTCCATGGGGAGCCCTATGGAAAATGGCATGGAAAATCCCTGGTATATGGATGAGACTTGGTAGCTTGATGTTCGGAACGGCCAGAGAATGGAAAATGGTGAAAATCCCATGGGGGAAAATGGAGAAGGGATAGAACCAGTGAAATGATGAGAATTGTTAGATATGATGGGAGTTACACCAGTAACATATTTGGATTCTATGGGATGTAACACAACAAGTGATGAATTGTTCTTTTCGATTTTGTCGAACTCTATCGGGACAAACGATATTTAGAGACCTGATGGTGCCTTATGAGACATGAGATTTAACACCAACGTTTTGGAATGTTTTGGATAGAAGGACATTATCGGATTGAGCCAAGGTTGATATGAAGTGAATGGCATAGCCTCACAGTAAAGCTTTCCAATATATCATATATCCAGCCGCGCTGAGTCCCACATGCATCTTCTCCTTAGGGCGGGAACGATTTGTGCTTTGCGCCGTAGGGGAGAATTCCCATACCGCCACCCATATGCTTTGTATGGATTTTGTTTATCAACAACCAAACATCTCCCAAATGTAGGTAAATATAATTTTTCCATGCCTGGAGCATATGGGATAGAACAATCTGTTTTGCGCATGATTTTTTCATAAAACTGACGACGTTTCGTTTCCATGTGAAGTTCCGAAGGGTAGTGTGTTGAGAAATCCTGATGTTGGTTTTGATCATTGACCAGATGACCAAGGTGTAAACAGCTCTGAACTGGCTCACATGGTATTGGATCTTCCTTTGTATTGACAAGTGGAATTTTCTCTTTGATTCCAAATGTCATGACAATAATTCATGATTCTTGCCGGTTTTCCAATCCTGACTACCCCCAATCTGGGCAGTTCCAAGAAAACTCCCTTGAGAAGTTGCCACCCCTTTGTTTTTTCAACAATCTCATCATACTTTCGAATATCTTCACCATGGTTTTCCCAGTTTTCCCCTATGTTTCTCACATTTTGATGGACTGCTGCGGCTGCGACCTCAAGCCAAGGATGCTTTGCAGGGCCCTTGTGGTACAACTCCTTGTTTTGGCCCAACTTTCCGGATTTGGTCTGTCTCAACGAGCTTCTGGGAGAGGATGAGGCCGGAAAAAAATTAAAAACATTCGGTGCTTACAGTGCTTACCCAGCGGCAATCAGTTCCGTGGCTTGCTGGAAAATCCCCCATTTATACGATTTATAGATCATGATCACATTTATATAACATTTTTATATATAAACCTTAAACTTCCATGTTTGGGGGATGTTCCACTGCCATGGAGCTGATTACCATTTCGGCTATTGAGGAAAGGGCGCGGGTTTGGGTCCTAGAATTGGATCAATGGAACATCCTGGTTTCAGGAAACCCCTGGCTTTAACATCAAAGCAAATCAGAGCCGTAATTTCAATGGAATCATGGTAGTAGTGCACAAAAAAAACACCTTTGCAACTTTAAACACTGCTGGTTGAAACCAACGCCTGGGATTTTAGCTGAATCCCTTGGACTGTTGGATAGCAGCTGATACCAGATTCGAGAACAGCCTGGGAATTGGCTTGCGGACCACAAACTGGAATTTAACATGGATATCCTCCAGAAATTCAACATGGAAAAGAAGTACAGTACAAGGATACAAGGTCCATTCCCATGCAAACATCGAAATCAAACGTGGAATTTGCCATTACTGTGTTGCAGAAACGGACATCATGCACAGTCAATTACATACTTTGACCATCTTTGACCTATACAGGTAGCTGTGAAAGTTAGAGAACATACCAACTGGCTGTGTACCTGGGTCCTCCAATGGCAGCTCCAACTGGAGAATAGAAACTCCCTACGACCATTTTCTGTTGGTTGTTGTCAATGATGTGTTCCATTTGTTTTTCCTTGGAATTAACAAGGATTGTCAATGATGCCCTAACAAGGATTGTCAATGATGCCCAGTTGTTGGAACTAACAATGATTAGTTTTCAGTTGTTACATCCCAATACAATGATTGATTTGTCTGGTTCAGTACCAGAGTTGTTGGTCAGACCCTCATATCATCCTTCTCGGTCAACTCCAAAGCTGCTTCGCAACTCTCCCAACTTGATGTTAGCTGAGTGAACCAATCACGGTCTTTAACAGTGATTGTCTGAAATATCGAACCCCCAAATCATAAATCACACATATACTTAACATATACTTAATATATATATATAATATAAATATATGGTTTATCATCATGTTGAAATTAAAAAGAGAAAGCTGCATAGATGCCATGGTCAAGGAGATTCTGCTGGGGATGACCCAAAAGGGCCGTGAAAACAGGACTTCGACCGTGCCCTGCAGCGCGTGAATGGCCCGGGGCCATTGGCAGAGCAGAGACTCGGATCGCTGGGGCGCCCTCCGATATGGGTAGATATTAGGGTACCCGAGCCGGGTAAACATACAAATTACTTTACTTCGTGTGATCCCCACCGTGACATTTTTACATTTTCTTACTGGCAAATCTTCTGGCATTCTATCTGACATATTTTCTGGCATTCTATCTGGCAAATCTTCTGGCATTCTATCTGGCATATCTTCTGGCATTCTATCTGACATATCTTCTGGCATTCTATCTGGCATATCTTCTGGCATATATTCTAACATATCTTCTGGCATTCTATCTGGCATATCTTCTGGTATATCTTCTGGCATATCTTCTGGCATATCTTCTGGCATTCTATCTGGCATATCTTCTGGCATATATTCTGGCATATTATCTGGCAAATCTTCTGGGATTCTATCTGGCATATCTTCTGGCATATCTTCTGGCATTCTATCTGGCATATCTTCTGGCATATTATCTGGCAAATCTTCTGGGATTCTATCTGGCATATCTTCTGGTATATCTTCTGGCATATCTTCTGGCATTCTATCTGGCATATCTTCTGGCATGTTATCTGGCAAATCTTCTGGGATTCTATCTGGCATATCTTGTGTCATTCTATCTGACATTTTATCTGGCATACCTTCTGGCATTCTATCTGGCATATCTCATAGCATTTTATCTGGCATATCTTCTGGCATTCTATCTGACATTCCATCTGGCATATCTTCTGGCATTCTATCTGGCATATCTCATGAGGTCCGGCAGGGCACACTTGGCGTGGATACTGGCGGTTGAGGTCCGGCAGGGAACACTGGGCGTGGATGGTCGTGGTTGAGGTCCGGCAGGGAACACTGGGCGGGGATGGTCGTGGTTGAGGTCCGGCAGGGAACACTGGGCGGGGATGGTCGTGGTTGAGGTCCGGCAGGGAACACTGAGCGTGGATGGTCGTGGTTGAGGTCCGGCAGGGCACACTGGGCGTGGATGGTCGTGTTTGAGGTCCGACAGAGAACACTGTGGATCGCGGGTCGCAGTTGGACGAGGACGACGAGGACGACGAGGACGACAAGGACGACAAGGATGACAAGGAGGACGAGGAGGACGAGGAGGAGAGGAGGAGGAGGAGGAGGACGAGGCAGGAGGCAGGAGGCAGGAGGCAGGAGGAGGAGGAGGAGGACGAGGCAGGAGGCAGGAGGCAGGAGGCAGGAGGAGGCAACTGACATAAAAGCTAACAACCCTCACCTGGCAGGTGGGGAAAAACCATGGAAAATCACCATGTTTAATGGGAAAATCCATGAACATCCACTATTTCGACTGGGCCATTTTCAATAGCTATGTTAGTCATTTCCAGAGGGTAGATGAATGATGAATGGTGCTGAGATTGGATTCAGCATGATACTGGTGTCAAGGTCATGGTCATTTCCGTCATGTCCGGTCCCTTTACCATCTGGGATGATCCCGAGGTTTTCTTCGGTTGAAGCCACTCACCAGAGTATTGAAAGCTCATTTTCACAACGGTATTTGTTCCTAATTAGACCATGTTTGCTGGCTAAAAACAGTCAGTTGAAGTCTATGTTTTTTTCGAACTCCCCGTTGATTCGGGCAACATCACTAAATTGTCATCAAATCTTGACCGTAGAAGAACTCTTTATTTTGTAATCATTCTCCACCATGTGTTGATTACCCACCATATTTTCTTCGTCAAACACCATTTTTTACTGGTTGAATCCTCAATATTTATTTTCTTTATTTCCGCGGTTTGTTGGTCAGTTGGTCAAACCCTTGTTCATTGTGTTGGTGAACCCCCTAAGATTGTTGGTCATGTCCAATTTTTGTTGGGTTAAGCATTCAAGTCTTATTGGCAAAAGCGTAAAGCCACCAGCATGTGCTGGCAATTTCCTAAAATTCGTTGTTTAAGCGCCCATATTTTATCAGTTAAACCGTTAAACCCCAAATGTTCTTGGTCGATTGCAGTTTTTGTTGGTTAAACTATCCAAAAAATGTTGGTGAATCCCAATTTTTGTTGGTTAACCCGTTAACCCCCTAAATTCCTCTGGTGGAAACGGGTGAAACATCCCCATCATCTTCGCCCCCAGCCTTCAGCGGTGCCGAGGTATGTGACCTTCGCGGCAGCCCGGGAGGATCTATGCCAGCATGGACGGATGCCGCAGGATGCACAGTGACTGGGTGGCTGGGCTGGGAAGTGGGGTTAGGATCCACCAAAACAAGGTATCAAAATCATTCAACATGTATCAAGTTAGTATAGTGTGGGACATATGCCAGAAACCTACCGGGATACTTAATACATCTTAATACCCACAAAAATGATAATGATGCTGATGGTGGGGATTATTTATTAATTATTGGCTTTATCATCCCATTTGTGGTACCAAAATGTACCTGGAAAATCTCTCCAAATGCAACAACCAATGTCGTCGGATCAGCGGAGGAGCCGGTGACGCTTCGTTTGGAAGTCCTGCAATACGATGGAGTGCGGGAGAACCAGTGGCACTTCCCCTTGCAGGACGGTTCAGAACGGAGATTTGAGACCAGGCCTTGGCTGCTTGAAAGCCTATTGAGAATGGATGCATAGGATAGATATATAAATATAATTAAATATATACAAATACGTATGTATATATATATATAAATATATATATATATTACGTTATATTGTATTAGTAGAGAGGTACGTTCCGCATATGTTTTTGGTAATATTGTGTTGGTAAATAAAATATACGTAAATATCCCGATCCATGATTGGTTGACATCCCAATTTCAGTGGTCTACATGAAATCTCTGCATCTTCTCCATGAATCTCACCTGCGTTTGTTCCCAAAATTTTCATGTTGCTTCTATCTCACATTTCTCGAGTTTTACTGCTTAGACCCCACTATTTTGTGATTCGATCCCCAGGTTTGCTTGTTTCCACATTTTTGTGGGCTCAATCCAGCATTTTTGGCGAACCTCGGCATTTTCAGGACTTCATTCCCAAGCGCGGGCAGCATACGCCCTATGAAAGCCAGTCCCAACGGGCATGTGAGAAGCTTGGCCACTGTCAACCTTGGTGAATGGACATGAGGCAAATTGGCAAACCCAACGCACTGAAACCTCCAACTTTGATTGACCTCCCATGTCTAGTGACTTATTGGAGATGATTTATGATTGGATTTAGCATGTTGAACATGGGCTAGTTTGTTGCAATACATCGGAAGATCGTTCAACCAACTGTGTTTTGCCATTTGAGGGGAACGGTTCCCTTTGTTCCCTTTTGAATTGGCGGCTTAAACACCAACCAATATCACAATTACCTACTTGGATGACAATCCCACTGAGTAAGTTCCCAACCATATCCTCTTGGTACACGAATGATTCACCAAATCGTAGAATGTTGTCCCATAACCGGCTCCAGTGCCCCACAACAGCAGGACACTTGTACCAGTGTGTGCACGTAGATACTTGGATAATCTTGGATGTGTATCCTAGACACATATATATAATGTTGGCTACTGATTAGTGAAGGGCCCCCCCTCAAACAATTTGAGTATACTGAATAACTCGCAATTTTTTGTGCGCCCCCCCAACAATTTTTAGGATAGTCAACTTAAGTAAGGATTTCAATTGAATCAAATTACTTTCAATTGATTTCAATTTACTTTCAATTGATTTTCAATTGAAATCAATTTACTTTCAATTGATTTCAAATTACTTTCAATTGATTTTCAATTGAAATCAATTTACTTTCAATTGATTTCAAATTACTTTCAATTGATTTTCAATTGAAAACAATTTACTTTCAATTGATGTCAATTTACTTTCAATTGATTTTCAATTGAAATCAATTTACTTTCAATTGATGTCAATTTACTTTCAATTGATTTTCAATTGAAATCAATTTTCAAGAAATGTGTAGAAATGGTTTTTGTTTTTTCATTCCCAAAAGCTGGTGTGCACAATAGGGTACCATCCAAACAATTATATTATTGAGTATCTGAGCCACTCACGAGGTACCACCTTGAAAAATTGTTTGGATGCTGTTTTTAAATAAGGTTTTAATAAGGCATCTAATTATTTGGAAAACCTTGCATTTCAATGCTTTGACATGGATATGGCGTTCTAAAGCAAAGGGACCACTTTACCCAAAGAAAGGTGGAGAAAGGGTTTTGTTTCTTTTTTTCATTCCCAAAAGTTGTTGTGCGCAATAGAGTACCATCCAAACAATTATATTATTGAGGATCTGAGCCACTCATGAGGTACCTCCTTGAAAAATTGTTTGGATGCTGTTTTTTAATAAGGGTTTAATAAGGCATCTAATTATTTGGAAAAAATGCAAAAATTGATCTGAGAAAAAAAATGAAAAAAAGGAAAAACATGAAAAAACAATAATGAACAAACTAAAAGAGCTATGGGGAACAAAATAAACAAATGAAAAACAATGGTGAAAAAAACGAAAAACATTGGGAAAAAAAACTGAAATAAAACTTTTCACAATAGAGGCCCCCCCACAAACACCAAGATACTCAATTAGGAAGCAAAAACTTTCCACAATAGGGTCCCATCACACAAACCGGGTGCCAACATGAATAAGTATCGGTATCTGAATTGTGTCATTGTAGACTATACTTTATAGAATGGGCTAGCGCCCGGGTGCCGCCGACCCCCCCTATTTGGGGGGTCCTGCAGAGAGAGGGAGAGAGAGAGAGATAGATGGATGGATGGATGGATGGATGGATGGATGGATAGATAGGTAGAGAGATAGAGAGAGAGAGAGAGAGAGAGATAGACAGATAGATAGACAGTTGGATAGACAGATAAGTAGATGGAGAGATAGATGGAGAGATAGATGGAGAGATAGTATTAGGCCAAGCATTTGGGCGGTGTCCTGTTCTGTTTTCCTTTTTCGTTCCACGCTGGCAGCCGCGACATCAGTCGTCGCCCGCACCGCCCTCTGCCTTCCGTCGCTGTCTCCCCGTTGGCCACGTACATCTTCAGGCCCGTCTTTGCTCGTTTCTGTTCGGTTCTCTTGTTTGGGATGTTTTGCCTTCGGCTCTGCGTCCTTCATTTGGGAGCTCTCCTTTTCTCTGTTGCGTTTTCGTTTCGCGATGGCATCCCAGACATCGGCAAGGGCGCGTGCCGCTTTTTCTTCCGCTGCCGTCCTCGCGACTTTCGCCTGCGTTGCAGCTACCCGCTGTACTGCTTTGCTGATGCTTCCCCGGGGAATGGGGCAATTCCAGCAGTGGTTACAGACTTGGTCACCATTGCAAGCAAGACATTGCGCCAGCCACGGTTGTGCCTGGTGGCTGCAGGATGAAGCATGCCAAGGGATTGTTTAAGCGGCCCATAAGAAGCCATTGATGTGTGGCCTCGGGGTGGCTGTTGGCTGCAGGATGAAGCATGCGAAGTCAGCGTTTTAAGGGTTTTAAGGTTTTCAAGGGTTTGGAGGGTTTGAGGGTTTGGAGAGTTTTAAGGGTTGAAGGGCTGGCAAACGGCAGGCTTGGACGCCCATAAGAAGCCATTGATGTGTGGCCTTGGGGTGCCGGTTGGCTGCAGGATGAAGCATGCCAAGGGATTGTTTAAGCGGCCCATAAGAAGCCATTGATGTGTGCCCTCGGGGTGGCTGTTGACTGCAGGATGAAGCATGCCAAGTCAGCGTTTTAAGGGTTTTAAGGTTTTTAAGGGTTTGGAGGGTTTGGAGCGTTTGGAGGGTTTTAAGGGTTTAAGGGCTGGCAAACGGCAGGCTTGGATGCCCATAAGAAGCCATTGATGTGTGGCCTTGGGGTGCCTGTTGGCTGCAGGATGAAACATGCCAAGGGATTGTTTAAGCGGCCCATAAGAAGCCATTGATGTGTGGCCTTGGGGTGCCTGTTCATGCCAAGTCAGCGTTTTAAGGTTTTTAAGGGTTTGGAGGGTTTGGAGAGTTTTAAGGGTTTAAGGGCTGGCAAACGGCAGGCTTGGACGCCCATAAGAAGCCATTGATGTGTGGCCTTGGGGTGCCTGTTGTCTGCAGGATGAAGCATGCCAAGGGATTGTTTAAGCGGCCCATAAGAAGCCATTGATGTGTGGGCTTGGGGTGCCTGTTCATGCCAAGTCAGCGTTTGAAGGGTTTTAAGGTTTTTAAGGGTTTGGAGGGTTTTAAGGGTTGAAGGGCTGGCAAACGGCAGGCTTGGACGCCCATAAGAAGCCATTGATGTGTGGCCTTGGGGTGCCTGTTCGCTGCAGGATGAAGCATGCCAAGGGATTGTTTAAGCGGCCCAGAAGAAGCCATTGATGTGTGGCCTCGGGGTGGTTGTTGGCTGCAGGATGAAGCATGCCAAGTCAGCGTTTTAAGGTTTTTAAGGGTTTGGAGGGTTTGGAGCGTTTGGAGGGTTTTAAGGGTTTAAGGGCTGGCAAACGGCAGGCTTGGACGCCCATAAGAAGCCATTGATGTGTGGCCTTGGGGTGCCTGTTCGCTGCAGGATGAAGCATGCCAAGGGATTGTTTAAGCGGCCCAGAAGATGGCTGCAGGATGAAGCATGCCAAGTCAGCGTTTTAAGGTTTTTAAGGGTTTGGAGGGTTTGGAGCGTTTGGAGGGTTTTAAGGGTTTAAGGGCTGGCAAACGGCAGGCTTGGACGCCCATAAGAAGCCATTGATGTGTGGCCTTGGGGTGCCTGTTGGCTGCAGGATGCAGCATGCCAAGGGATTGTTTAAGCGGCCCAGAAGAAGCCATTGATGTGTGGCCTCGGGGTGGCTGTTGGCTGCAGGATGAAGCATGCCAAGTCAGCGTTTTAAGGTTTTTAAGGGTTTGGAGGGTTTGGAGCGTTTGGAGGGTTTGGAGGGTTTTAAGGGTTTAAGGGCTGGCAAACGGCAGGCTTGGACGCCCAGAAGAAGCCATTGATGTGTGGCCTTGGGGTGCCTGTTCGCTGCACGATGAAGCATGCCAAGGGATTGTTTAAGCGGCCCAGAAGAAGCCATTGATGTGTGGCCTCGGGGTGGCTGTTGGCTGCAGGATGAAGCATGCCAAGTCAGCGTTTTAAGGTTTTTAAGGGTTTGGAGCGTTTGGAGGGTTTTAAGGGTTTAAGGGCTGGCAAACGGCAGGCTTGGACGCCCATAAGAAGCCATTGATGTGTGGCCTTGGTTTGCCTGTTGGCTGCAGGATGAAGCATGCCAAGGGATTGTTGAAGCGGCCCATAAGAAGCCATTGATGTGTGGCCTTGGGGTGCCTGTTCATGCCAAGTCACCGTTTTAAGGGTTTTAAGCGTTTTAAGTTGTAAGCGTGGTCAATGATTTGAACTGCTACTACAGGAATGCGGGAACGGCTGCTTTGGGCTTGAAAGACAAAACCTTCAGACAAAACCTTCCGGAGTAAAACTTACTTGCCCAAAGCATGTAATTTTCATGTCCAAATGCCTGGAAGTCTAAACTGGAGGACGAAGCATGCCAGGAAAATGTTTACGCGATGTGGCCTTGCGCCGGCTGGCTGGCTGCGAGATGGGTTTGACCTTGGAAAGCGAAGAAGGAGCCTTGAAAGACAAAACCTTCAGACAAAACCTTTCCGGAGGAAAACGTACTTGCCCAAAGCATGTAATTTTCATGTCCAAATGCCTGGAAGTCTTAAAGGAGGACGAAGCATGCCAGGAAAATGTTTACGCGATGTGGCCTTGGGGCAGCTTGCTGGCTGCGAGATGGGCCAAGGGATTGTTTAAGCGGCCCAGAAGAAGCCATTGATGTGTGGCCTTGGGGTGCCTGTTGGCTGCAGGATGAAGCATGCCAAGGGATTATTTAAGCGGCCCCGAAGAAGCCATTGATGTGTGGCCTCGGGGTGCCTGTTGGCTAGAGGATGAAGCATGCCAAGTCAGCGGTTGAAGGGTTTTAAGGTTTTTAAGGGTTTGGAGGGTTTGGAGCGTTTGGAGGGTTTGGAGGGTTTTAAGGGTTTAAGGGCTGGCAAACGGCAGGCTTGGACGCCCATAAGAAGCCATTGATGTGTGGCCTTGGGGTGCCTGTTGGCTGCAGGATGAAGCATGCCAAGGGATTGTTTAAGCGGCCCATAAGAAGCCATTGATGTGTGGCCTTGGGGTGCCTGTTCATGCCAAGTCACCGTTTTAAGGGTTTTAAGCGTTTTAAGTTGTAAGCGTGGTCAAGGATTTGAACTGCTACTACAGGAATGCGGGAACGGCTGCTTTGGGCTTGAAAGACAAAACCTTCAGACAAAACCTTCCGGAGTAAAATTTAAACTTACTTGCCCAAAGCATGTAATTTTCATGTCCAAATGCCTGGAAGTCTTAATGGAGGACGAAGCATGCCAGGAAAATGTTTACGCGATGTGGCCTTGGGGCAGCTTCCTGGCTGCGAGATGGGTTTGACCTTGGAAAGCGAAGAAGGAGAAGTTCCACACCTGCGGTGGTCCCAGGCGCCGCCCCTGCCTTGGCCGGGGTCGGCGGATATAAATACATAAATAAATAAATATATATATATATAATACGTATATTATATATATATATATATATTGCAATATATATAATATAATATAAGTATAATATATATATATATATACATACACACTATCATATATATATATATATAATATACTACATCTGGTTTATCACACAACAGGGTAGTCGCGAAAACTAGCCGGCATGAACCACATATTACTTGGCACTCGCATCTAAGTCGACATCCCGATTGAGGTGGATGGCGTTGGAGAATCACCATGGTTTTGGGAAAACATCATTTTTTTAATGTGTAAATCATCTATTTCTATGAGCTTCCGGGCTTCCATAGCTATGTAACAAATGTAACAAATTGCCAAAACGTCGCCCCAAAATTACACACTGCAGGGGCGGTGCCCTATTTTCAGAGAAACGCACTCACTCACTTTTCTGTATATAATATAAATTTGTAAATATGTGTGTGTATATATATATATATATAAATATTATACACACATACTTTCAGGTTCACCCGATTCGGTAAGTATGTCAATCGTTCGTTCACCCCACTTATTCGTAGGCGGTTCACCCTGCGTATCTAAGTTGAGACTAGGGATAAATCTGACATAGCCAGATATAACCCACTGATGATTCGTACTTGTAGAAACCACCATCTCCAACACCCTCAGATATGTTGCTTTTCTGTCATCATGTTTCCATTTTTTCCATATGATGTTTTAACCCCATCATTTCTAGTACCTTCACCATTAGTTTGAAAGGTATTTGGAGGTCAAATAAAAATTATTTTGTGTATTGAAAAATAGGGGGGTAGCCCTGCTGGTAGCCCCCAGGGAATATAGGTAAAGGTCTATTAAGGGCTTATTAAGGCCTTATTAAGGCCTTCATAAATCTTCATAAGAATATGAAAAAATAAGGCCAAAATAAGGAAAATTGCTAAAAACAGCCTGGTTTGGCCTTTTTTTTGGAGATATACGCGTGTAGTGAATTCGGAAAACTGGTGTATCATGTCGGGCCATGACATGTATGTCATTAAGTAAAAATATTTGACTTATTTGGGAAAAGGTTGAGTCTTGAAAGGTATTTGGCCTTATTCTGACCTTATTCAGACCTTATTGTGGAAAAAAAAGAGTTTTGCAAGGTATCTGACCTTATTTTGACATTACTTTAGCCTTATTTTGGAAAAAGTTGAGTTTTGCACGGTATTTGACCTTATTCTGACATTAGTTTTGCTTTATTTGAACCTTATTTTGACATTATTTTGGAAAATTGTAGTTTTGCAAGGTATTGGACCTTATTGTGGCTTTATTTTGACTTTATTAGAACCGTATTTTGCCATTATGTTGGAAAAGGTTGGGTTTTGCAAGGTATTTATTTGACCTCATTTTGACATTATTTTGGAAACAGTGGTTTTGACATTATTTTGGAAAAAATGTAGTTTTGCAAGGTATTAGTTCATGTTGATTTCTTTTTGAATGTATTTTGGAGAACTGCGGTTTGGCAAGGAATTTGATCGCTTGATTGGGTTAATTTTGGAAACGTGCAAGTTTGCTTGAATTTCTGCTTACTTTGATTTGTTTGTTCAGTTCATCCCAAAAATGCTCTGATTGCTTGGCTTGAATTTGTGTTTTCAAAATTTAAGTTGCCATTGATAATTGCCACTAATCTTTCTAGCAGTTTGCTCAGAATCACATGTCAGATATTGTGTAATGCCAGATATTTAAAATGCCAGTTTTTGGTGGTACCACCACTTTTCTCCAGAAAATTACGCCTTCTTTTGTGTTTAAATCATCAAAGTTTCACAGGTCCCAGAAATAAGCCTTGGTTCATTTTTAATTATGTGATATTTGGGGTTTCCATCCTCGCAACACAAGTTCTAGAAATAAGCATGGGATACCTTATTTTGGTGTTTAGATCATCATGACCTACAGGTCCGAGAAATAAACCCTGGACACCTTATTTTGGGGTTATTTTGTTCCGAGCCAATGGTATGGAAAATAAGGATTTCTTGGGGGGCTACCCCCTCTTTAGAATCTCATGATACTATGATATACTGAGTCTATGTACCATATATCTACGGTTTATCGAGTCTACAGTCTACTGATTTAAGCACGATTTCATTGTGTATTTGAATGTCTTTGACAAGCAATCTAGCTCTATATTTACGATGATTTCAGCCTGTTTAAGCATAGTGTGTCCCACCATTCTTTATTGCTTTTCCAGTTCCAAATGGGTTTGACTGAAAATGGGGTACCTCAAAGCCCAATTTTTATTTATAATAAATACTGTAGTTATTTTTCACATTTTGTGAAAGCAACTTTGTGGGTTTTTCTACCCATTTTTCAGACGCAGATGTTTCCCATTTTAAAAGGCACCATTCGAACATGGCCATCTCATGGCCATCTCCAAGACCCGATATTCTGATTGTCATCATTTTTCCAATCGTCCATAGTTTTCCCATAAAAAACCAGAAGAAATGGCCATCCTGGCCGCATCCCATAGACCTAAACGCCTGGCTGTTCAGGAACGGCGCCGTAAGCCTCGGCCTCAATGCGGAGGATGTGTCGGATTGGGTGCCTCGGAAAAGGCTAACAGCTAAGGAATTCGCAGTTTGTTTTTCTTAGATTGATTGGTTACATTGTCATATTAACATGGATATAGGTTGAACCCATTATCTGCCTCTAGTCTACCCTAGTCATTCTAAAACCATTGGAGCATATATATATATATATATACACAGTATATATGTATATATGTATATATATATATGTATATATATATATGTATATATATATATGTATAGATATATACATATATATAGCCAACCTAACAATGTAGTGGGTTGTAGCTTTATGGTTCCCTAACGTATTGTTTTTCTCTTACTGTTGTATTAACAGCTCAGCAAACTCACTCTAGTTCATGTCAATCCCTGGTCAATGTCCATCCCGGATGAATTTTGATCCAGGCATGGTCACACCTGTACACAAGATATATACGTTTTATCTAACCATTTTTCAAAACTGACATTTGTGGCTGCATGGCATCCAAGCATCCAAGGTTTAGCCACTACGCTTATTGTTATATATGTACATGTATATGATTGTATATGTATAATCATGTATATGCATATATTCATATATATGTTGATGAATGTATAAAACATATTATTTTCTCATAACCATCAGTACATATACATATTTATACACATACATGTATACATATTGTGTTTGTTGGGACACAATATGTATACCTACATATATATACATATATATATATATATCATTTCAATTATTTCAATTTACCTAAGATAATTTACATTATTTTACATTATCATGTCATATCTTCCTGTGAAGTTTACCTAAAGAAACCATTTTGAGGTGATGCCAGTCAGTGAGTTGGTGTCCCATGTGACCTTCAGCCTGGAGCCTGCGGCGCCTGCTTCGCGGCGCACAGCGCGTGAGGGGCATCGCTTCGTCTTGCTGAGCCTGGGAGGTGCCGCGGTGGTGGTTAAGCTATGTTTCATTAGGTGAAATATAGGACAAGATAGTTGAACACTTAGCTATTATATATATATAATTATATTTATTTATCTATATGTTTTAATGTTTCAATTGTATAGATATATAATGTGCTAGTGGGTATATTATGATTCCAAGATGCTGACAACACGCGTGCCATATGGTATAATAAACCATATGCCATATGTTGTTCATATGCCATAAACAATCATAAAGCCATATGAGCAGTCGCTGCAAGAGCACTGTCGGTTGATGATTTTGGGGAACATACTAGCCAGTATATTAGCTGGTTGGTGGTTTCAAACATGAATTCTTTTTTCCATAATATATAGGGAAATCCTTCCCATTGACGAACTCATATTTTTCAAGATGGTTATTGCACCACCAACCAGTTAGGGATTGTCATCTTCCTGGTAATCCCATGGCATCCCTATTCATCAACCAGTACAATGGATTGAAAGTTTGGAACATGCTCACACGCTCGAGATATCGGGGTATCTCGGTATCTCCCGTCTACAACGGGGTTTATGTGGTTCTTCCCCACTTGGTAAGTGGGATGCACATTCAAGAGGATGCAGGCTTGCTTAGATGATGCAACTAGAGTAACAACCCCCTTAAAGCATAGAACAGCAAGAACTGAGGACATGTATTTGTTCATATGATTTCTATTTTTTTTGGCGGGCCGCTTCCTTGGTAATAATATCTTAAAGAAGAAATCATCATGTTCAATCCATAGTTGATCCTTACAACTACCCTCCAGTAATCAGTTCCGTGGCTTGCTGGAAAATACTGCACTTAGTGCGGCGATTTTGCCCAGCTATAACCTTCATTTAGTGCTTGGATTTCCCTAAAAAAATCCCCATATGTTCCCATGATTTCCCCATGAAAACCACAGACTCCCCGTGTTTTTCACAATTTTTGTCCGCCAGGGTGGCCATTCCGAGTGCGACGCTTGGGCTGCTACGAGGGCGGACGAGTGGAGCTGCAGTTTGGCACGGGCGAGTTCAAGGAAGAGGTCCTTTCAATCGGTGGGGCAGGTTGGCCCATCTATGGTGAGTTATATAACATCGGATATATTTAGATGTATGTAGTATAAAAACTATATTAAATACAAGTGTATATACCAGTACCTGTAATATAGTGTATAGTATTTATATATATAATATATATATATATAATATATATAATATATATATATGTATAATAATATGTGATCATGTGTATATAGAGGGGTTTTCAAGTCATGTCCATCTTGTTCACTTTGTTTGTCCCAGAATTGGTTTAAAGGAAAACCCAGGCTTTCCGGTTTCAATTTCACCTTAAATCCATCCATTGAAGTTTAAGAGAGATCGGGGAGATCGGGGTGAAGGACACAGACATCGGAAGGCTTCATGGAAACAAGGGTTTGAACTGCGACCAAGCAGAAGGATTGAATGAAACTGAATGATCTTATTAGGACCCCCAAAGAAAGAAATGCAAAAAAAACTGTACAATGGTACATAATTTCTTGTCCTCGGGCTGGCTATGAAGGTTTTTTCACAATCATCTCTATTAACAAATGTGAAACCAAAAGGACCCTTACTTTGAAGGTTGTTGACGAAGACATATATACTTTCGTTACTTTTCTGTGTACTTATATACTACTGAAAGGACCACAAACACACGGACAAAAATAAGATGACAGTTCGTGACTTGAAGAAATGGTGCTGACTCTCCTATTGCTCTCCTAAGCATTATTTTGTCAGGCACTCTGGCAAATGCTCGGAGTATCACAGGCTGGATGGTGCTGGAGCCTTGTTCTCGAGTTTTGCTTCCTTTCAGTATGTTGAGGAGTTGCAACTCCTGTTAGTTAAGTTCTTAAGACCTGACCAACCTTATCTATGCAGTTTTCCCTTGAAATTCTTGTCGTTTTTTCAAAGAATCTTTGGTTTCCCATGTTCCTGCGAAAGATCGAAAGAGCATGAAAAAGCAGATAAGCATATGGCGATCCCATCCTCCATCATCCTCCTATCCCATCACCAGGAACCGAACAGTGTGCCATACTCACGCGGCTGCAAATACTGGTGTCAGCTCTGGGATTTGGACTGGTTGGGACCAAAAAAGGACGACTCTCGGTGTTTCAGCCGCCGTGTGCAGCACCTTTGTCACCAACCATGACTGGGGATATCTGGGGATACTGGGGGTCAGTTCATAAATAATTCCATTATAGGGGTATACCATGGTATACCCAATTTCATGAAGCTGTATTCTGGATGGGTATTGTTGGTTTACCACATTAAGTCGGCTTCTATTGCAAGATGCTATCCCAAAATATGTTTGAATTCGGGCTGCTGAACATTTTGTTGGGTGAGCTTCGACATTACATACGATTTGTTTGGCGCAGTGAATGGAATCCACCCCTGGCACCATGAGGACTTTTCTTGGACCTCAAAAAGCAGATTTGTTTTTTTTCCTGTCATCATCCATTTCTTGGGGCCCCTTTTGGTGGTGGGTACATAGACTCAGAGATTGGGTACATTTTCTTGGGGCCATAATTTGGGGACAAGCTGGGACGCAACATCGCCCAAGGAGCAAAGGTTCATAGACTCAGAGATTCCACCGGAGAAGGGCTTCATTTGGTTCCGCGTTGTGGGTGGCGCCCTCCTGAGATCGAGCCGCACCACTGGTGGGTTGTTGAAAAGTGCCACCGAGGGGTGGCACCCCCAAACATGACTGCGGGATATCAAGGGAGATTTGGTTGACCTAAATCAACCACTGATACGTATAACTAGAGCGATCATACCCGAAAGTCCCTGGAATTTGGCATGCCTTGACACCCATGTGCACACATGATGGCCTGTTGCTGCTCAAAAACATGTGGATTTTACAGCGATAGCGATGTGACAACCCATGGAACATGGGAATATACCATGTCTCTAGGATTTTGGCATCGGCAGCATCGGCGAAACTGTAGTTGACCTAGGACCCAAAACACAGGCTGCATTCCTTGCTTTCAGATGACTCCGTGACAGTCACCATTTTTAAAGCAGATCTATAATGATTATAGGTGAATGATAGCCACACAGACAGAACACATTTGTTTTTGCTTCTTTGGGATCACCTTTCACCTCATCCCATCTCACATGTTTTTTTTTTGAAAAAATATCTACCATGCCTCACAGGAAACTCAACCAACCAATCATGAATATGACACATCAATATACATAATTTCTCCATGGTTTCAAACATGTTTTACCCTAACAAACCAATGCATAGATTTTTGGAAGGATATCCTCCGGTCATCAAGCATGGCTTGCTGGAAAATCCCCCAAACACAGATGATTTTCCCATGTATAGGTGACTTCCCACCGACCCATGTTTGACTACCAAAGGGTAGCTAGGCCCTTGGTGCTGAGGCACACAGCTGCGCACGGGTCGAGCGGTGCAAGTACAATTGTTGGAGGATGGGGTGGTGCCAGTGGGGGAACCTAGCCAGTTTCATCATTGGCAGTGAACGGTTAATAACCCATATATAATACTGTATATAATATAGCCCTTATTCATAAGATATAGAATCATATCTCTGTGGGTTGCAATATTAACAATTTCCTAAGTGTGTATTCATCAATCAACCATAAATCATAGTCTGGAGCAACAGTTTGCCGAATTTACCTAGGAAGCTGGTGGCAATATTATCTGCCAAAATTGTGTTTCACTCAACAGAACCACTTTGATATCACGAAGAATGATGCGGGATAGGTAGTTTGATGCCCTGAGTTGTCCCTTGTGGATCCATTTAGAGCTGGATGGCATGAACGGAGGGACTTTGGGAGTCTCCAAGTTTTAAGCATCTTGAGCATGCCAAGATTTGGCCAGTGGTGAAGCAAGTCTTCTAAAGACCTTTTTCCACCAGATCAGATCAGTCAGCAGATGGTTTGTTTCCTGGCTATGGCCTTTGCTATCCCAGTGATTCTCGTTATGTCCTCTTCCTTTGCGCACCAAAAACATCATAAGAATTGTAGTTGAATAATGTTGAACTCGCCTTTTCTTGGCGCCTGCTGTACCCAATCAATGAACATAGACATTTTTTACATCCACCAGGCCACGTTCCTAGGCCTGGCTGGATCTGCGCTTTCTGCAGGCCACGGGCATGGATGAAGCATGATGAAGCCATGGCCGCCCTGTAAGAGAGAGGCTTTCCTTAACGGATTTTCCAAAAACTGTAAGTCAATGGATTGGTTGAAGGGAAAATTTTAACCGGAAAGCCCCATATTTACTGGGAAAATCTATGTTTTGCTGAGTTTGCTGTAGATTTTCCCTTAAACCAATCCATTGAGTAAGAGATTACCCGTACTCGTAAATTGCTGATTCCTCTGCGGAATGGGGAATCTGCAGAATCCGGATTATTGTAAATCATCGCTTGGCTTGATACTAGAGGCTTATACTATGCCATGCCATACTGCATTTTCTATAATCTGTATTACTGTATTGTGGATGATCATTGTGATCAGAATCCATCAACTAGGAATCCATTTTCGACCTAACATTTATAAATCACAGGGTTTTGAAGTTGACACAATACTGGGTTTTGGCCATAGCCCGGGATGCCCAGGGTAAACTATTTTATGATGCCCTGCAAAATGGGTTTGTTGATTTTTTACGTGAAATGGCAATTTTCTACTTCAGATCTTTGGGATTTTGCTTCAAGAGTGTGGATGAGAAAAGAAACAGTTCAACTGTTGACATGTACCCTAGACACTTAAATGTCGTGGAACAAGCTGAGAAGCCGGGAAGCCAAGATGCTCAGCTTTTTGGGTATACATGGGTTTCAACCTTTTCATATACAATTTATTCCACATGTCTTTGTGTGTTTGAGTGAATCAGTGATATCTTAAGCAAATGTGCGTAACGTATAAGTACATATGGTATCACTTGTCGTGTATTGAATTGCATTGCATAGTATTACGATTATTGTGCTTTATGGCAACGCAATGTAAAATGCCCCCATGCAACATGTCAATATGTCAAATGTAGCATGTAAAATGTAATCTGGTTGGTGGTTTGAGATATATCTCATGTAAAATATTCCCAATCTCTGGTTGGTTGGGGTTATTAATCCCAATAATATGGTTTTTCCCCACCTGCCAGGTGAGGGTTGTTAGATTTTATGTCAGTTGCCTCCTCCTCCTCCTTCTCCTCCTTCTCCTCCTCCTTCTCCTCCTCCTCCTCCGCCTCCTCCTGCCTCGTCCTCCTCTCCTCCTCCTCCTCGTCCTCCTCGTCGTCCTCGTCGTCCTCGCCGTCCTTGCTCAACTGCGACCCGCGATCCACAGTGTTCTCTGCCGGACCTCAACCACGACCATCCACGCCCAGTGTTCCCTGCCGGACCTCAACCACGACCATCCACGCACAGTGTTCCCTGCCGGACCTCAACCACGACCATCCCCGCCCAGTGTTCCCTGCCGGACCTCAACCACGACCATCCACGCCCAGTGTTCCCTGCCGGACCTCAACCACGACCACCCACGCCCAGTGTTCCCTGCCGGACCTCAACTGCGAGTATCCACGCCAAGTGTTCCCTGCCGGACCTCATGTAGGAATGTCAGATAGACTGCCAGATAGAATGCCAGATAGAATGTCAGATAGGATGCCAGATAGAATGCCAGATAGAATGCCAGAAAGAATGCCAGAAAGAGTGCCAGATAGAATGCCAGATAGAATGTCAGATAGGATGCCAGATAGAATGCCAGATAGAATGCCAGAAAGAATGCCAGAAAGAATGCCAGATAGACTGCCAGATAGAACGTCAGATAGAATGCCAGATATAATGCCAGATAGAATGCCAACATATATGCCAGAATATATATCAGATAGAATGCCAAAATATATGTCAGATATAATGCCAGATAGAATGCCAGAATATATGCCAGAATATATGCCAGATAGAATGCCAGAATATATGTCAGATATAATGCCAGATAGAATGCCAACATATATGCCAGAATATATGTCAGATAGAATGCCAAAATATATGTCAGATATAATGCCAGATAGAATGCCAGAATAGATGCCAGAATATATGTCAGATAGAATGCCAGAATATATGTCAGAATAAATGACAGGTAGAATGCCAGAATATATGTCAGATGAAATGTCAGAAAATATGTCAGATAGAATGCCAGATAGATTGCCAGATAGAATGCCAGGTGGAATGTCAGGATATATGCCAGATAGAATGCCAGAATATATGCCAGAATATATGTCAGATAGGATGTCAGAATATACTAAATATATGTCCAAATATACGTCCTGACATGTCATGGTGGGGATCACACGAAGTAGAGTAATTTATTTTTTCCATACCCATATGCTCCATGTATGGAATTTTTACCTACATTTACCCCAAGAATCAACCAGTTTTGTAGGGATTCATATTCCATACATGGAGCATCTGGGATATATTGGGATAACCCCAACTGACTGGGGAGCAGGTGTGGCTAGGTGACATCCCTTTGGGCTACTTGAACAAGGCGCGGCCAAATTCCCGGTTTTTTTCAGCCTCAAAACGTAGCAATCATGGGAAAGTGTATAGAAACAATGGGAAATCCTCATCAATGGAGGTCTGAATGGACAAACCTATATTAAAAAATGGAGCTTGATTTTTCGCTGGGAAAATCATCGAACTAAATTGGAGGGTAGAAAAGCAAATTATTAAAACAAACATAGTCAAGTAGTGATGAATTACTTGGACACCTATCTTTTTGGCGGCTGCTATGTATGAGTATACAGGTCCTGTGCAAATTCCAAGAATGAGTAAATCAAGACTAGGCATGACCAGCCACGTGTTGACCCACAACAAGATGCCGACATGTTGTTCAAATCAGTTGAGCAGAAACTAATAGCCCCATTATTCCCATCAACTTGAATGTACTATCAATCAACAGCCAAGGGATATATTAACACAAATCCAAATGTTCTTCTTGAAAACCCATTGGTTCTTGATGATCCACCGTCTTGATATTTGTGTGGCTAAAAATTGCATATGCCCCTCAAGTAGCCATCTTTATGGGGAAAATATGATTAATCGGCGGACTAAGGTTTAACTAAGTTGGTTGATGACCAGGTAAACTACGTGGAGGGTTTATGGCGGATATGTTGTATCTATAGTTAATTGAGGTGTTAACCAACATATAGACACATCACATATTGTATATATATACATACCATGATAATATCACATATAGGAACATCAACTATTTAACTATATGTGTATGATGTGTATATAATATATATATATATATATATGTGATATATGCATGTGATATTATGATGGTTAAACATACCATGTTTTGTTTTTTAAAAACATAAAATAATAAAAAAATTCATTGTATATCTATCCGTCTCTCCCGTCAGTTGTTAATATCCAGAAGAATCCAAATCACATAGTTGATGTTATTTGCATATATATATATATATGTATATGTGTGTATATATATATATATGTATAGGTTAATTTGGATAGATATATATTTATATTGTATATTATATATATATATATTATATAATATATATTATATATATATATCAACTATATGAGTATTGGATATTTGGATAATATCACACGTATCTATTCCTTATATGTTCATCACGTTCCCAGGCCGTGGAGGATGTCGACCAGGATGGCCATGGCCCGGCGCGGGTGCGGGTCTGGAGGACCATGGAGGAGATCGGGCCCGGGACACGTGAAATGTGGGGAAAAACATGGGAAAAATAGGGAAAACATGGGAAAAATAGAAAAAAAACATGGGAAACATAGGGAAATCATGGGGAAAACATGGGAAAAACATGGGAAAAACATGGGAAAAATAGGGAAAACATGGGAAACATAGAAAAAACAACATGGGAAAAATGGGATTCAACGCTGAAACATGGGAGTTGAATATACATCAGGGTTTAATCATCTAAAATTGAGTTGCCACAAACCAAACACGGGGTTTTGACATCAAGATTGCTGTTGTCACAAGCCAGCATGCCAAATTTAGCAAGAAAACATGGGTGCAAGGGTGCTAGGATGTCATGACCCATAAGGTGGCAACCTCAATTCCACAAACCATATACCATTTACGCCACGCAATGACTTATCATTTGGGGGTCATTATATTAAAAAAACATGGGGCCCTGACAAGGGTTGATTATTGTGCTCACCACCTTACCCGAGTTGGCCAGTTGCACGCTACGAAAAACTACCAAAGGTGGATATGTCAGCGAGATACCGGGGGGGAGTAAACCGTCACCAAAAGATACCAAAAGTATATTTCATGGGCAGAGTATAAACTGAGCAAATCACCTCTATCAATGTGTATGTTACAAACAGTTCGAGAAGGGACAAAGTGGGGATCTGTCGAATCTCTGGGGCATACAGAATGACTGCCACCCGGCTGGTTCGGCAGCTAGTGACCCTCAGCAGGATTACCATCAGTATGTTTTGAGCGTTTGGTAATGATTGTTATTGCCTGACAATGGAGGATGCCCTCAAATGGCCATTTCCATGGGGAAAATGAATGAACATGATGCTGAAGCATCAAATTTAGGGGTCCTCTATTTTCAGAGAAGCCCATATAATCTGCTCAGTTTCCAATGGCAACTGGCAATTTCTGTTGCCAAAGGGAACTTCTCGCTGATTTTCAACTGCAAAATATGGGATTTCCAAAGCATGCTGCTTCATCATGTCATCATGTCCTTAGCATAAACCTACAATCTATTGATAGTCCTGATTTGGTATCATCTTTTGATAATGTAATTACCAACACAAAATATGATATAATATGATATTGTTTTTAGATATACGAGCTTACCTGATTGGTGGTTTGGAAAAAAATATTTTCCATAATATACGGGATAATCCTTCCCATTGACCAATATTATTCAAGATGGTTGAAACCACCAACCAGTCATAGTTATTTTGGGGATGAATAATCTTCAAATTTTGTAGCCATGAAATCTCCAACATGACCAGCAGGTGATCCGAAATTCAGTGTGACCGACCCAGGAGGCCTCTGATGACCGTGGAATTCGCAAGGCGTACGGGAAGTCACGGCTTCATCCCGGTGGTTTTCTGCTGGATTATTGGGTGATGATTGGGCTACCAACAATGGTTTACTGGTTGGTGGTTTGGAACATGAATTTTATGTTTCCATATATTGGGAATTTTATAATCCCAACTGACGAACTCATATTTTCAGAGGGTTGAAACCACCAACCAGTTTATTAATTAGCAAGCCAGTAGCTAAGTATATTTAAGTATAATGTAGAACCAAATAATCATGCTGTTCTGGTAGTTGTTCATAATGGTTTCAAATCTATGTATAGTTATTTGTGTATGTTTACGTTTATTCATGGGATGGTGGTTCCGCAATGACTATAGCATTGTTGGGATGGGTTGCAAGATCAAAAAGGTATACTACATTCTGGTAAGTAGTAGTGGAAAGCCCTGAAGCTGTATTGTTTCAACAGGTATACAATGTCATTTAGCCATTGTCATGTTTGACTACGGGAGGGCAACCCTCAAAACCAATGGAGAGATTGAGAGATTGAACCTACAGAAACGGGTCACGCTGCTTTCAGAAGACTTTCCATTAATCAAGACTTTCTAGAGTTCACAGCCCATTCAATCTTTTCATTAATCATCTTCAAAAAGAATCTTCCGTTAATCATCCATTCGTAATCCATTCATCATTAATCATCCATGAATCATCCATCAATCATATATGAACCATCCAGTATTTCCATGATTCATCTTTAATTCACCAATTCCCAGAAGTGGGGGCTTTCAAAAGCCCATTTCTCCACCTGGTTCCGAAGGTGGACCTTCGCCTTGGCTCGCGGACGCTGGTCTTTCAGGACCGGCCTTCGGCTTCGCGTGGGTCGTACGTTGAATGCTTCCTGGGGTGATCCCCGAGATGTCCCGAAGCTGTGAAATTGACCCTCTGGTAAACTAACGTAGCAAACTGGAAAATCCCCATGTTTGATAGGTAAATCAACGAACTCAATGGCCATTTTCAATAGCAAACTGTTAGTCATTACCAGAGGGTAACATCATTTCATATATATATATACAATTATATAATATATATATATACAAATATATATATATATATATTATATGCTATAGATGGTCCTTCCTGGCACATGTGACACTAGTCACTATGTGGCTATGTGAATAGCTAGAGCCTATTTAAAATAAATAAAAGAAAAAAACTGTTGCATTTCATACAGCCATTTTTTCAATTCCGTATACATTGATTTAATCATTTATATGTACCTGGTGATGAAAAGCCAAAAAATGTCATCTACATATGCTTGCAGGATCCGCTTTCGTGTCAGAATGAGTTGGTGGATCTGGGATGGGGCATCCACCAGGTGTGTTACAGGCGCCAGGGTCCCTGGGTGAGTCTCCGAGACTCAGGTGATGAATGTTTAACTGGGTTGTAACATGTTGTTATGGTTATTTAATTATCCAGTTGCTAAGTGGGATGATCATCCATGATTTGTTATAGAGAAACATATTGTATCATCAAAACACGTGGTGTAAATCGGAATGTCTAATGGAGGTTTGATGAATTACAGTATTACTGGGTAAACCATGCAAAATTGAGCATCATGGCAGACGGATTTTGACCGGTACCCATATCATGGGACAACCAATGTTATGTATGTTGATAGATATTAGATTTTAACTTGATAGTAAATTTATTCTTACCCCATATCTACATATATACAGATAGCAAATAGTAGTTAAATAGTAAACAGCTATATATATATACATATTATTCAAAAAGTTGAACATCATTTTTCAAACGATATATAAATATGATAGATAGCCAACAGCTAATCCCCAAAGTTCGCCGAAGTTTGTGAATGGCACATACTGTATATAGGCCCGTGTTGTGGGGATGTTAGCATCACTTGAAATGGTGGCTATATGTGGCTATAATTAGATATGGCACCCAAAACGGGAGAGTTTGTAGAGGAAATCCATTGGGAAGCCGCCCTGGGAACCAGTGTGACTTATCATTTTCATTTCGGGTATTCCAATTCTGTAAATCATTTTTTCACATTTTGGAGGACTTATTCATCTTGCTTTTTGGATATTCCAATTTTGACTATAGAGTCATTTTTACGGTGGTATGTAACAAATAGGTCCGTAGTTGAATGTTCGGAAATGACTAGGATGTGCAGGTATTGTACCCACTGGCCCACTTTGACCACAGTTGCAAATTGGATATTTGATTTTGGTCATGAACAAACTGCAAATGGTCCCCATTACAAGTATGATAGCATGTCTCATGGCTCTCGTCCTGCCTATTCTTGGGTCAGGTAATTCATCCCACTTGAAGAATGTCAGGTCCGAGGTTTTCTGTCACTGTCACCTTTAGGTCTTGAGACATGCAAGTTTTTGTGAATTGATGTGTGTTTCTTAGAAACAACACATTTCAGTTCTGTAAGTTTGGCCAACTATCAGACTCCCAGTTGGATTGACATGCCAAAAAGAAACGGCTTACATAGTAATATATAGTAATCATGGTTTGTGACTCATCATCCATTCTTCTCAGGTAACCTTTTTTATTGCTAGGTCAGCATCTCCAAGTGTGTGCAGATCAACAGATCAACATGTCGGTGAACATCTCACCCACAGGGCTGTGCTGGCTGGGTACCAATGTTTCACAGGCTTTAACAGGCTTGCCCCAATCTATAGATAAATTATAGCCACAATCAGTAATTTTACCTCTATATTTATGCAATTTACCCACCTTGTACCTGGGGTGTTTGGAGCTACCCTGTTTAACAGCAGATTTCTCATTATTTTGGGGTTAAACAATGATTCATCAACCATTGTTTCTGGGTGAATTATAAGGACCTCACTGTGATGTCACCGGAATGATGATTAGTAAGGGGAATCATCCCCAAATGGCCTTATTTGTTTTATTTCAGCTATTTTCAGGTTAGTGAATTACTATAATTTGTATTTGTATGGGATTGTTATTATCTTAAAGCCTTCAGTCCTTGTGCCGTGATGCTGTGAGCGCCAGGGGTGCGCAACTGACGTTGGGCCCGCAGCCGGGTCCATGGGTCGAGCGATGAGACCAAAAAGTTGGGGGAAATGGGGGAAGGGGAACTGAACACCAAAAATATGAAGTGGATATCAAATGGATATTTTTGGTAGTGAATATGGGGGGTAACACCAAAAATATGACCCGTGGGAACGGGTCAAAACCGAAATCCTAAGTTTTGTGACGATCCATTCACGATGACTTGATGTGAGCAGGGTACCAGGTTTTTGGTCCATGAAAAATGGTCCACTTCCCTGGTAATTTGGTGGTAATTTGAACGGGATTGGGATGATGTATACTGTAGTGAATGGGTCCCATAAAGGGTTCAGAATGATCCGTGGATTTGCGCCAGCATCGTTTACAAAGAATGGAATGAATGGAAACCCTTGGGATTTACTCATTAAAAATTGTGATTTTCCATAGCTATGTTAAATTACCAGAGGGTATGTCAACCATTGTCAACCTCCCGAATCCAGCTGCAATTTGTACCGGAAGTTTGGAGGACCAGAAGGCTGAAGCGGGGGGAATTCCAGTTTTTTGGCTATGTCTTCTCTCTGCAATCGTTGTGCTCAAGGCATCATGAAATAGGGGCTGGGATTGTGTTCTTAAAGACCCAATGAATCATGTATCATGTATTCCTTCGGTTCAAAGTGATGTTTCATCTTGATGCAACCTACTTGTTGTATCTTTCCGGGTTCTACCTGGTTTGGAGATGAATTAACTGCAGTTACTTTTAGCTCAGAGGCTCATTTCGCCCCAAATTCAGACAGAAACTTCACCTTCAACGAATTCTTGGCAGCGTGGTGATACCTTAGCCTGACCTTAGCCACCGCAGAGAAGATGGATCCCAAGGACCAATCTTCGGGAAACAAACCGACTGGTGATTCTGGTAGCTTCATGGACCATGTCTTATGGAACTTGTGTATTATGGGAGCTGTAAACATGGAGAAATAGAATGAAAATTACATATAGGATTCAATTTTGCTGGAAATTGGAGACTGGTGTAAAAAGTATTCTTGAACAACTCATGAACATTATCTTGTTTGAACTGATATTTGTTTTTCTCTATTCTGTTTCTTTAGATTTGGCAAGGTACAGTATCCAACTTAGCCGTGGAATAGGGAGGAAGTCTGTGAAGAGACTTATTGATAGGTAGGTGCATGCTTAGTCAAAGGATATCAATGTGTTGTTTTCTTAGCATTTCTTAACTAACAATTTTGATGGTGGAAAATCAATAGGTATAAAATAATATAATATGTATCCATCACTTGAAGTTGAAAGTTGAACGTTTTTTTTTGGCAAGGATTGTACGAATTCAAATCCAATAGAATAATTTTGGATTGCTTGTTTAAAAGGGGCACAACACAAATCTCGACTCCAAATTCTGGGAATCTCAAACAAACCAGCCTTGGTATTGATTTTATTCCACACTGATTGATATACCCTGGGGAAAACTCACATAAACATGGAAAAAAACACCACTTTAACTCCGGTAAGTCATCCGCAAATGGGCAATTTTCATCCATGTTCCACATCTATGTTAGTTTACCCTAGGAATCCCTAGCAGTGGAAGAAAACTCCCGGCTCGTCTGGAGGAAGACTTGGTGCTGCAAAAACAGAAGTCACCCAGCTGACGGGCCAGCCCGTTGCAGGTGTGTGGTTTTTTGAATATGGCGTATACCCCAAATGGTCACAATTAAGATGCTTTAATAATTATATAATTATATAATTATATATATAGTTTATATATATATACACAATGATTATTATTACTGTTCTTACTGTTATTCTTACGTATTACTATTGTTCTTCTTGATATTCTTATTCTGATTGTTCTTGTTAGTTGGACACCCATTCGCTGTGTCCTGTAGCTACACCTATTGGGAATCCTAAAAAAAACATGGGACGACAAGGGCCAGGAATGATACAAAGTGCCCATGTATAAAACGATGGTTATTTTGGATATATCCATAGATATCCAATGTTTTTTGCTACAATGTTTGGTACAATGTTTTTTTTGGCCAGTTCGATTTTCATATCCACCGGGAATCCAAACGCCGTAGTTTTTGAAGCAACTTAGCTAGTCCCACCTATTGTCTGGGGTAGTCTTAAACACTACATATGTTTTTGGGGCTTGAAGGGAGTTGATCATTTCGACCCATACCCAAACAATCCCAAACATAACATACCCAACTCATCACAATATCTTCGTTACTGTTTGATTGATTGCTTATGTTGTTTGTTCTATTATATCATCAAATCAAATCACTGGTTAGTGATTCCAAGTTTCATGGTTTGAAAACATATGGGCTTCTAATAGAAATATCCTCAACCACAGAAATATCATCGATCATGGAATTATCAACCATAGAAATTGCTGCCCCCCCAGTGATTTTTTGATTATATAATAAGCTCATCAACTAGTTTGTTCTATCGACCATAAAACTCAAACGTTAACCAAGTGAACAGTGCGTCAACTTAGATAATTATCATAAATATTCACAACTCAACCACAAATTCATGAAATCCCCATTTGTTTTGGTTGAATTCACATTTTTCCGATGGTGTCCTATCTTGGCATCCACATTTTTTTTAAACATCCCGATCACCAGCTTGGCGTGACCTGAGGCTACCGAACGTGCTTCGGAAGGAGTTCCAAGGTGATCCCGAGATTCCAACACTTACACCGGAGAGTTTATACCGGTGAGTTTAACACTTTGCGAAGTGGAAAGTCAATGAACATCATAGATGATTAATGATGATTATAATTGTTTATAGACGTAAATCATCACACATTATCGAAGTAAATGGTTCATTGTCCATAGCAATTTTCAGTAACCAGAGGGGTATATATATGATGCCAATTGTCAACACTTTGAGGAATCCAGGTTTTGTTTTACCATGTTTTACCATCAAGTATAATCAACGACGGGATTTCCTGTATTCATTCCTTCAATTTCTGGGCAGCAATGAGTCTGAATTAGTAGGAGTCTTAGGATACAAACAAGTGGGAACCATCCTAAAATTGATCTCCACTTGCCAGTCATTTCACTCAAGACTCTTAGCATTTGAATCACCATTCTGTGGGGAGCCTCCATTTTTCACGACTCGCATAAACAGCCATAGGCAAGCCAACGGATTTTTGCATATCAGACTATCTACAGATTATTACTGGATTCATAACAAATCTTGCATATTAATTAGTTACTACCCTTAAAATGGATAGACACATGAATGACAAAACTCCTCCCGGTTGTGTGTTGTTGAATGATTCTATTTTTCCGACATGGACCCAGATTTCGATCCCGGCTGCCAGATGGCTACCATAGACCTGAAGAGAGGCGGTGATGGTGGTTGATTGGCAGATGATACTCCCATTGGATTTCATCATAGTGAAGTGTGGATGATTAAATCACATTGAATCCACAGTCACTCCCCTCTGGTAAACTAACATAACTATGGAAAATCACCATCTTTAATTGGAAAATCAATGGCCATTTTCAATAGCTATTTTAAATAACCAGAGGGTATCCAGTTTTGTGTGAAAGAGTTTTCACCTATGGTGAGCCTCAACTCTGCTCAACTGAAGAATGCCAAGTTCATCCGGTCCCAGTATTCAATCACGTACAGGGATCTAACAAAATTAGTTTCTCCTGATTTTGTTGCTGTGGGAATTCTGGCCTTGCATTGATGTTTCGGGAGCTGTTCGGAGTCAGGGATGAGCCAGATCCCTACCCTAGATAGCATAGTTCAATATCAAAACCACTGGGCAGATGAATTTACTGAACAGCCAGAATAGATAGGCAAAATCCACTTACAAGCGTTTCCTGGTCTTTTGATCCTCAGATTTCCAGAGTGATTGTCAGATGTCTTCCGCGCACCCTTGGTTTTGAGGATTTATTTCATGTACTAATCTGATTGTTTTGATGATTTGTTCATGTACTAATCTGATTTTTCAGAAAACCATCAAAGGATTGATCATGTATGTTTTTCTTTGATGGTTTTCACCGCGCATGGCTTGCCTCCTTCTTGGCTCCAGTTTTTTCCAAGCGCAGTGCTCCACAGTTTTAAATCAGCTGTGACGCTGCTGAGGCATCTGTGACGACCCGGGCTGCGTGTTGATCGTGTGGTGAAGCCAGTGATATACTCTCCAATGATGGTACTGTAGAAGGCACCCATGAAATCTGATGATCTACAAATAGTGGGTTGTCTTCCATACTAATGTTTGCTGCATAATAGTAACCCCCCCTAAATATTTTTTTTTAGGAAAATTCAGGGGGGGGGTCAGCATTCCAATAGTAAAGTTTTGGAACCTTATAGCTGGGATCATGGAAGTGGGGGCAGAGGTGGTGGAGGCGAAGGAGGAGGACGAGGAGGAGGAGGAGAAGAAGGAGAAGAAGGAGAAGGAGAAGGAGAAGGAGGACAACAAAATTGGAGTTGCGGAAAAAAGTTTCCACTATTGCCATGCCTGGTGCAGGTTTGTTATTGCTATTCTGGGGCTTGCAAAGGGGTACCCTTTGTGGACCTGTTTCCTTGTTTTTTTTAATAAGGATTTTATAAGGAAATCAGCTGTTTGGTAATTGGATCAGATTTCTGGAATCTAAGCTTTTGCTAATCAAAAGTGAAGGCTGCTTTGAAAAGGATTTGCTTTACTTGACTCTTTTGACAATACTAAAAGTAAATGGAGCTAATTGACTTTTAGTATTGGAGAAAAAATTGGAGTTGGGAAAAAAGTTTCCACTATTGCCATGTTGGGTCCACTATTGGCCATGCCCTCTGGACAAGGTCTGAACATGACTCTTTTGGCAGTACTCAAAGTAAATGGAGCTAATTGACTTTTAGTATTGGAGAAAAAATGGAGTTGCGGAAAAATGTTTCTACTATTGACAAGATATCACTATTGGCTAGACAACATTAGTATATATATATATATATACGTGCATATATATATATATACATAGTATGATTACGGTAGGCAAATTTACTGCAGTCTTCCCAGTATCATTGCAAGATATTGGTTAATTTACTCCAGGGCAAATCCACTCCTTTGTCCTCACTTTTTTGTCATTTGAAACTCTGGTGGTGCACCAAAAATCCATCCCGCCCTAGGGCAAACGTACATAAAAACATCTGGAAAACCCATGGTTTCCCCCCACCCTTGTAGGGGGTTGTCACCCGGCAATTCCTGTAGGGCGACAGCTTATAAAAAGGCTACAAGTTATTCAACATATAGTTATATATATAATATATATTATATGATAATACATATAATAATATACATATATATCATAATATATATATATAATAATATATATATATCATAATATATATAATAATAATATATATATATATCATATATATATAATAATATATATATATTATACAATAATATATATATATAATATAATATATATATAGTAATAATATATATATATATAATAATAATAATATATATATATAATAATAATAATATATTAATATATAATAATAATAATAATGATAATGATAATAATATATATATATGTGAGTGTTTTCTCTATTACTGATATGTCATTTTTTTTATCTATTACTATTTCTATAGGAAACCTACAATATCCAATATTGAAATTAATGTGAAAATAACAGGTTTACTCAGTTTACTCGACTTCATTTGCAACAACAGAAGGATTGTCACATAAGGTGCTCTGAGAATCAGCCCATTCCATCATCCCATTCATCGTATTTTGTTCCCATTTGTTGATGACAATTCTAGCTATTTTGTTCCCCCAACTGGGGTTCCCCCCCATCATCAGCAGGTGGCAGGCCATGAATGTTCTGGGCTGCAGCTGTGAGACAAACCATGCCACGAGGTATGATGAGGCCGACGGGGCGGTCGTGGATCCAATTATCGAATCCAACTGAGGATTTTGTGGTATAACAATGGGGTTTAGTGGGATTCACCCTGTGGCAATCTAGCAGGCTGCAATGGAAAATCACCAGTTCAAAGAGCCAAATCATGAATTGTCAAATGTTCCATCGCAAACGTTTCCAACTTTCTCAAGTTTTCCAAGTACCGGTGGCTACATCCATTTGGCATCTTAATGAGATCATCCCTGAAGCTTGTTCCACCATTTCACCAGCCAACAGCAAAAATCTGGGGGATCAACCGTTGGCTTCTCGGAGGCTGAAACGGCGTAAACCATCCCAACACAATCTCCATTAATTAAGGGGTTTCATAAAGCATCAACATATGGGTGGTTTATGATTGCTTTCCTATGCTTTAACTTTCATTAACATGCACACTAAAGCTGCAAGATGTCCACGCAGTACTTCTGGTTAGTCAAGTTTTTTCAAACATGTATACTATATATATATATAAGCCTTACATCTGCTACAACAGGAGCACTTCCAGCCAATATTTGGCTGGATAGCACCTTCTCGTTTGTTGTTCAAAATAGGAGCTGACAAGACATTTAGTTGGACTCACAGCAAGTAATTCATGATGACATGGCCATCAATTGCTTGCCATATGTTTGGTCGGGAATCTTCCTGAAACTACTCAGGCGCCCAGAAACGAGGAAACGATCAATGATGGACCTCCAGATCCTCCTTTTTCCTGTCGCGACGTATGGCCAACATTTGTATATATATATATATACTATACTATATATATATATTATATTAAATGATATATACATGTACATAGAAAACCAACATAAGTGCGTGTTCAGTTTGGGACATGGAGCTCATGCTTCAGCCCGCAGTCCCTCTTTCAGCGGGGACCAAACAATCCAACCCGTGTGGGTTGTCATATATATATATATGTGTGCATCTCGTGTGCCAATGATTCTTATAGTTCATGAATATCATGGCTATAAATATAATATAGCTATATACCATAATGTTGTTGCTAGGGGTTGCACCAGTTTGCATCCCAATTAGTAAGTGGTTCATAGCCCAATAACCGGTGTATACCCCATACATATGGTGCAATGGTGCACATCCAAGTATTCTTTGTGTATAGTGTATGATATATTTACAATTATTTACATGGATCTTTAATATATAGTGTATATATATTATATTATATATACTAGATGTATATATATATATATACATAGTAACCCCCGAAAGGATGGACACATTTTTCCAGGTGTCCAACTTGTTCCACAGGTGAGCACCGCCGAGTGTCAGGCGGAGGCCGCGGGACCGCACCAACTGGACTCTTGAGCTATTATTATTCACTAATTTACTCTAGATATTTAGATATCACGTGTGTATATATATATATAATATCATACAGTCATATTTAATAGACATTGTATACTGACTGCAACATATGTTGATGATGTTGTTAGATATAGTGTGCATTTAAGAAGGAAGATTGATGGTTTTGATAGACTATTTGCATGATTGATTCCCCATTTGTATCTCCCATGATGGCCCCAATCGGCTAATTGTGTGTGTGTTGGTGTGGGTTTGGGTCAAACCCTATATCAACCTATGGTTGTTCATTGATTCTCTGTATGAGTATCCATGAATATTCATCTACCAGTTATTTTATGTTATTGTCATGCGAAAACCCAAGCGCATTGTTTGGTTTTGATCCATGGCGGTTGCGTGTATGGGCTTGCAAGAACACATTAGGGGTTCAACAAGCCCAACAAATCAGGCTCGATGATGGTTAACAGCCCCCAACAATTCAGTTCTTAAGACTACAATGATAGTAAAATGTTGAAGATCCTCAAGATCCTTAATGAACTGGCATTAAAAGTGGCGGTTGGGTCGGTGATATGATCAAAGTTGATATATCCAAGTCCAAGTCCATCTCCCATCCCACAGTAAAATGTTTGAAATCAGCACAGCATAGATACATACTACATTTGATTATACATGATTTTGTATGATACATGATATGTGTATATATATATTCTGCATGTATTTGTATATAATTATGTCATGACATAGGTACAAGACATACACGTATATGACTCCCCCAATTACTGGAGATACCAAAATCTACACCAACATGGAGAAATCCATTGATTTTTCTCGGCTTTTGTTGATCAAGGTCCGAGATCCCGGAAATGGATGGTACATAGATACACCCCAATTGGTGGAATTTTCAGAAAACGGATGTGATATCCGGTAGATGGCAGTCAAACATCCAGCGATCATGTTCCAATAAACACCTCCATTTATAAGGGATTTCCCATTGTGATTCCCGGAGGGTATACCCCATTCATTAGACCCCAATTGCAGGATATTTGGATGTGGTGAGGCGGCAGTTTTTCCGCACACAGGCAGAGATGATTTTCAAAGCGGAGCAGGAGGCCTGCTGTTGGAGCGGGGAGCACATTAATTTGAAAATGGTGGATGTATGGTATGGTTACCCTCCAGTAAACTAACATAGCTATGAAAAATCACCATGATTAATCGCTAAATAATCTATAAATTGTGATTTTCCATAGTTATATAAGTATACTTAAATGAGCTTCAATATGCATAAAAGCAACCAAAGGGCGGGTGTTTCACCCAACCAAATTGGAGGGTTTAGCCAACATGCCTGGATATTTTCAAGCTAAATTTGAGGGACATCATGTGACAAGGTTATTTTTTATACATATATATATATTATGATATATATATATTACATTACATTATATTATATTACATAGATTATATTGTATTATATAATATTCTATATTATATTGTATTATACGATATTATATTATATTATATCATATCATATTATATTATATCATATCATATTATATTATATCATATCATATCATTTCATTTCATATCATATCGTATCATATCATATTTATATAGATATATATATTATTATATTTATGGCCGAAATCTATAGAACTACACAGCTCAGAAAACACGTGTTCAGCACTTGTATCAAAGATTGGATGTGTTTTGTGGGGTTTCAGTGTAACTTATCGCCGGTTTTTTTCCCTCTTTGGCAGAACTCATTTAGGGAAATTCTGCGCACCTGTTTCTGGCAACTCTGTATAATATAATTCTGCGGTTAGGCTTCCTATATATAAAAATGTATTTTTAGATACATACACAAACAGGTCCATACATACAATATTGTATAATCATGAATGTACTCTGCGTGTAGTAATACATATATCTATCATATACATTGGTTTACTATTAATTATCCAAATCTATAGAATATAAACTTCATGTGCAATCCGCACGGCTCCCAGCTGCAGTTGGTGGAACTGCGCTGGAATATGCAGAAGGCCCGATCCACCGCGGAACAGCAGGCGGGCCAAGCCAGAAGCCGAGATGCAGAGCATCCTACGGTAGTGGGTTGATAGGGGTTCCCTTAGTGCATGATGAGAATTTCCATTAAACTACCTAGTGGAACTCCCTATTATAATCAATGAACTGGGGTTTTGGCGGGTTTTGGTCACTTCTCATCTAACTACATATCCTTTGATAATTTAACATATGGATAAATCATCGAACTAAATGGGCCATGATTTTTTTTGTTAAATTAGCAGTCATAATATATCCATGAAATGAACCACAACATTATCCAAAATTATTATACACCAACTTAGATAACTTAGCAATTCTTTGGGGGTTCCTTCCTGTTGATCCCCTGACTGGTGGGGATTTTTAAGATTCCAGAATGGATTTTTTTTTGGTGGGGAATACACCAAAAATCAACATCCCTGAAGTGTGCTTTATGAAATTGTTGATACCTCAACTTGAGATTGTTTCTAATAATAGCTCTCTAAATAGTTGACACGTGGGAATGGTTTATTATTCTGGATTCCACATTGTAAAACCTGCAATTCAAAATAAATGGGATTTTTGACCAGGGCAGCAAGGCCGATTCCTGGAAAGATCCCATGATAAAATGTCGATAGTTGATAACATGTATAGTATGTGCAGTTAGACATCGATTCATCATGATCTATCCTGATTTATCCAGTAAACGATGATGTTCTGAAAAACCACCTTTGGGGTTTGAGTTTTAACGTTTGCGAACTGGTTGATAGATCTGGTAAGTCCCTTATTTCTGGCCTCATCCTCTATTGCCTGGCCCTGACTGAAGAACTCTGCCATGAAATCGATCCTGGGAATTCTATTCCGCTTGGGTCATGAATGCCTGGTCTAGCGTTGGGTCTTTGTTGCCGGTTGAATACCATGTCATCCGCTCATAGTTTTTGGTTTCTCCAAATCTGTTGGAAGTCACTAAGATTATTGCAGGGGAAACTCATCTGGGACACTTAACTTTTGAGAACACGGCCTCCTTCCATGTAATTGGGGGCTTGAGTCGGCGTGAGTCGGTCCTCCAGTATTTCCGAAAAGTTCAATCCTGACTATATACATAGCTATTACATTACTATTGTATAACTACTACATAGCTATTACATAGCTATTACATAACTGTTATATAGTTGTTACATACTTTTACAATCTTATTACATAACTATTACATAGCTATTACATAACTATTACATTGCTATTACATAATTATGACATAGCTATTACATAACTATTACATTACTATTACAAAACTATTGCATAGCTATTACATAGCTATTACAGAACTATTACATAGCTATTACATAACTATTACATAGTTATTACATAGCTATTACATAGCTATGCAAAAGCTATTATATACATAACAACGTAATAGCTATTACACAACCATTTCATAACTCTTACATAACTATTACATAACTATTGCATAGCTATTACATAACTATTACATAGCTATTACAAAGCTATTACATAGCTATTGCATAGGTAGTACATGGCTATTACATAGCTATTACATAGCTAGTACATGGCTATTACATAGCTATTACATATATATATAGCTGTTACATAACTAGTACATAGCTATTACATAACTATTGCATAGCTAGTACATGGCTATTACATAGCTATTACATATATAGCTATTACAAAACTATTACATAGCTATTACATAGCTTTTACATGGCTATTACATAGCTAGTACATAACTATTACATAGCTATTACATAACTATTCCATAGCTATTACATAGCTATACATAGCTAGTACATAACTATTACATAACTACATGTTGTTTTGAAGAAAAGTAGCCTTAACTCCGGGTTTGTGGTTTCAACATTTTTCAACGATATTTCAACTCCTGGTTGAATGCTGGCTTTGGGATGATGCCAACGAATGTTTTTTCATTTCCCTTGGTTTAGGCCATGTAAAAATTGCTTTACTCAGCATTTGTGTTGAATGAAGGACATATTCTACAGGAACATTGAATGAGGGTGTGTCTAAAATCCCACAGGTTTCTTCCTGGATTTGTTTTCTTTGATTGAAATGTATGAAAACTCGACATGTTTAAGTCTCACTGCTTCGCATATGGCGCCTTCAAAACCCGAAGGTGGAGGCTCTCATGAGAGAGGCGCCTGGGACGAAAAGTCAGGATCTGTTTAGGACACAAGTACAATATTACCTGGGTTTCGGGTTGGTATATAATTATTGGATGAGTAATTGGATGTATTGGATAGGTATTGGAGAAGTATGTAGATAATTATTGGATGATCATTACACAACATATGCGACAAGGTTGGATGGTGTTTTTGAAATAGGAAGCCCAAGTTGTCATCCAATTCACTGGTTGAGAAAGCAATGGGTCCTCTGTGTGTTCCAATGTTGAGAGCGGCTCTTAAGGGTTTGAGACATGGAAGTTTTCCTGACATCCGATGCTTGAAAAAAACATATTCACCATCGGAATCTCCAGTATGCCAAATGTTTTTCACGGACATCTATATAACCACCATCTATAGCTGATTAACCACCATATATTAACCATATATTAACCATATATTAACCATATATTAACCATATATGTCCATGTCCGGTCGTCAAACATGACTGGAACAATCCCCATGACTAGTTCAATGACTTTCCCACTAAAACCTCCCACTGGGAATGCCCAATATGTTATCCCCTCGCGAATAAGTCGTCACCAGCGGCATCATCTACTGTTGGTAGGGGGAATAGCCCAATGAATGCCTAAGATTGATGTGTATATATATAGTGTATATATATAGTGTATATAGATATATATACATATGTTTACATATATATACATATATATATATACATACATATTATGTATATATATAGAGAGATTTATTGAAGATAACGATTCAAGTTCAAGATGGTTCAAGGACCACCAATATAATTCCATTTTGGACCCCTGAAAGTGAAGAGATGCACCATGTTGGATATGGGTTGCACTGCAGGGGTGGTTCATTGTAAGGTGGAAAGAATTTTGGATCAACAAGGTCAAAACATCTTGACAAATATGTGGATTTGAGCCAGAAACCGTGGAATCAGTTGTGCAGAAAGAAGAACACCCAAGGAAGACAGCGCAATAAGTCATAGCTGAGAAGAAGCCTACAACACTGGCATTTTGGCCTGACAAGTACACATGACATGAGGTGTATGTACTGTACATAATATATGATACACAACATATAAAATTATGTCAGTAAAACCTGTTATGATCACACGAATTAATTGATACAGTATATATCACATAACTGGTACAAACACCAATGGCTTTCCCACGGATCGAAGAGGTCGAAGCCTTGAAAAAATCGGAGCCTGAACTGGCGCAGGCGCGTTTTTTTTTGTCTATGAATTAGTGCGTTAGGAAACTACCAACATAATATTGTTCTCATCAGTTGGGTAACTATCAATATAATCTTGGTTGCGATAGTATCTGTATGAAGCGTCAGGAGATCGGTTATATATTGGTTAGACAATGTCCCTTGCGGCACTTGCGCTGGTGTCCCAGTGAATTAGTCAATTGTGGTGTTGAAACCTTCGCCAGCAAGTCCAATGCAATATCAACTTCAGTGCTCATCCTGGCGAGGAATCAGCTTAGAATTTGTATCATCGATAGTACGATAGATCAGAAGAGGACGAAGTGACCTTTTCCGGCAATGTCCATAAACTTATCAATTTATACGTGATGACGTGATGTTCCAATTAGAGCTTCCATTTACATAGGAGATTTCCCAGCTAGCCATCAATTCACTTGGATCATGCCATCCTTTACCCCACAAAAGCAACATAGACCATGGCAAAATAGGGGCTGGAGGATTATTCTCCACTGGAAATGGGCAATTCATTAATTTGGGGGAGGGTATGGGAGGGTATTTGACAGATTTATGTCTTGTTTTTGTTGGGGGGGTCGTTGAATCCGGCTGCTTAGGTGATCAATTCATGGTTCCCTATGCGTCCAGTTACACTCCATATCTCCCAAGCGGCTCAGTAACCAAACAGCAATAGGAGGCCGCGCCTGCCCAGTTCTGGGAAGCAAGCTCTTGTTCCTTAATGTTCCTTATATAATCTTAGATATAATATATATATATATATGTATATATATATGTATATGTATATGTATGTATATATGTATATTTAATTAGGAAGAACAGGGGTTGCTATCTAAACCCAGAAAATCACAATGTTTGATAATTTTCTGGTTGTGACATCATTTTAAACCACAATGGTTGATTGTGTGAGTGGTTCGCTCCCCCATCCTCATATCATGGCCGTTCAACCCCTTCATTTCGATCCCGCAATAAGTGATGGTCAATAAGCTTTTCCCAGTGGTTCTTAGTGATTCAAAAGCCATAAACTCTAATTATCCCAATTTGGCACGTGGAAGTGCCATTTTTTGAATGGTAAAACCGGTAAACAACCTCCATTTCTGATGGTAAGACATTTATGCTCAGCATGTTGGAAGAGCATCAGAGCTAGGGGGAGGGCTGGTTGAGGAAATTGCTGAAGCAGTGGAGGAGGCTCAGACCCTGCAGGTGCGCCACCTTGCACCATGGTGGTTGCAGTTTCAGGCAGACATTGACCCTTTGGATTTTTTTTTCAGATAGCTATGATAAAGAGTGGTTTTAATGGGAAAATCATTCATAAATGCCGATTTAATGAGATTTAATGGTGCCATTAATAAACACCATTGTTAAACAGCCCATTTAGTTCGATGATTTACTCATGACAATTATTCAATAGCGAAGTGTCAAATCACCGGTAAGAATTCAAAACTAATCCCATCCCCCCGTTCACATTTTAAAAGAACAATAAACCATGGTGAAACCGCATATATTTGGGGTGTTTAATATGAACGAAAGACGGGATTCCAATTCCCAGAGATTCCTTAAAAAGCAGATTTATATCCTCATCATAATGGGAGCTTTAATTGATTATTGAGGTGTATATATATAAATCCAACCATGATGGGACTATATATATATGTATATATGTAAATTATATATATAAACATATAAATATAGATATATCATCCCGGTAACCAACACAGACCCTGAGAATAGCCCATCAGTGCATTGACCATGGCGGATTTGGTGAATCCACCATGGCCTGGCTGTCCATGCTGAAGGTTGCCTGATGTCTCAGGGATGACCCACACACACATTTGCTGGGGAAAACCTCAAGATTGCTGATATGTACATGGAAACTTAAGTCGAGTTTGAGCCACCGAAATAGATGTGTTCTAGAGAAAGGATTTGAGTATTCAATTTGCGAGGTTGATATCAAATAACCAAAATTACGATTTAAACCCTACAAAATAGATCGAACTGTGAAACCTGGAATGGTTGGTTCAAGAACTACTGTTCCATGAATCTGATGCAAGTCATACCTGGGCAGATCACAATGATCTTTTACCAACCCCGGTTGGTTCACGGACGGGCTTGACGGCTTGACTGAAAGATGGTTAAAGGGAAGGAAACACAAAATGGTGGAACAACGGTGGTTAAATATCAACTTAAATGATATGGGGATTTCAGGGATTTTCACGGGATTCAATGGGAAGTTACCCTCTGGTAATTTGTCATAGCTAAGTGTCACAATTCTTTGAGAGGTAAATAATCCTTTTCAGGGATGAGGAAATGGAAGGATGCAAAAGTGGCTCGCTGGCCTTCAGGTATGAGGGCAAAACACAGGTATGGCAAGATTTGAATACTACTAAGTCTCAGAACATGAATTTTCATGAGCTCTTAGTTCTTCGGCACCTTATTTTCTCATATCGTGGAAACGCCGAAACACATGTATCTTGCTATCCCCAACATTGATATACATTAGATACCCGAATTGAAGACATCCACACTAAACCACCCATTTTTGCAGAGTAATTGTTTTTTTGGATTAGATCCAGACATGTTATATTAATGGAATTCTTGGTACCTGCCCATTTCTATCACCTCGCATACCAGGCAGCTGAAAAAGCAGAGGCCAGTGCTGTGGAGAAAGCAGCACAGGTCAGGGACATGGATGGCGGGTTGGTGGTTATAAGCATTTTACCGGTCAACTTCACCGCTTATAAATGAAATAGAACTTATAATGTAATATATTATAACCACATATGACCAATGTAATTAGTTGGTTGGTTACCTGTCGCAATACGGATGTTCCATTTGATTTGTGAGGATCGCAAGTCATATCATATCCCCTTTATTCTCCTCCAGACTTGGCTTTCTATCCCAGTATTCGTGGTACGTGGCCATGAACATATCATGACTTTCAGCGGTTTCTGTCCTCATGACAGTAGTTGTTCAGCTGTGCTAGAGAGTTGGCAAGCACACCAAGTGTCACTGGAATCCTCAACAGAAGTTGAGTTGTAGTCCCATATCCACTGGGTGAAGCCCGGATTTAGCTCCGAAAATTTCGATGATACCATAGGTTTCAATACGGAGGGCCATGGTCATCCATAGTACCATTTCAGTGCGGATGATCTCGGCGTGTGGGGAAACTTTGGGCTTTGGGACAACATAATGGCCACTCAGCTTCATTCCAGCTTCCTGAAGCAAAAAAACCAGCGGATTTCGGGTGTAAACTGATAAACCATGAAATTTGAGGGTATCTTTCTGGGGCTTCAAGCTATTCTCCAACATGCCAAAATTCACTTGCCACAATGATGAAGATAGTTCTCAGCGCTCCAGGAGGCAGACAAAGCTGTGGAGGAACGATTTCTGTGTGTGCGTGCAAAAATTTTCGGTGGATGCAAAAAAAAAGGATACTGTATCATAGTGTATCAGTGTATCTGTAATATGCAAATATCTCTTTGTATCATGTCACGCAGAGCTATGATATGTTCATGTGACCATGTGTGTGCTTGTGCATATGACCTGGAATTCATATGCCTTTCATTGGCCTGGAAGTGGACCACGTATCTGAAAAAAAGCCACGCGAGTTCAGTAAAACTTGGCCCAGTGATATCCTCTCACTTCAGTTGTTAATCAGCTGATACTATCAGCTTGATATATTATATATATATCCAGATGATATTTAATGATATCAATATAGTGATTCAATTCAATATACAATCTGATATTACGAACATTTGTTTGTTTCGCACAATGTTGTCCCTAATCCATCTCAAACTCCAGCTGGATCATCTCAGCGTCAAGTCGAGTCGTCATCGTCGTCATCATCGTCATCGTGCAGGAGAGACATGCGGAAGTGGCCGCGTTCCTCAAAAAGCATCGTGGCCGGACGTGGGAGGATCTTCTGGCAGATTTCTGATCATTTACACATTACCCTCTGGTTATGACTAACAGTTCGCCATGGTATAGATGGCCCATAGAAATAGATGGTTTACCTAGCTATAAAATGGTGATTTTCCATGGCTATGTTAAATAACTAGATGGTATAGAATATCATAGATATATAATGATATATAGATATATGATATGTTCTGATATAATTACTATACGTACAGTATATACATATAAAATATGTGTGATATATGTTGTATTCCCCAAGTCAATTTTTGGGATTACTATACACGGCCATAGCTTAAAGAGTTTAAAAAACATGGGCCATTGAGCCTAGTCTCACCTTGTAACATGGTTGCAAAATCCTGCACCAGTTGAAAAGGTAACCTTATCCCATTATTTAAGATTATTTATAGGGTTTCAACCATCCCAAATTGGTGGTGCAGGATGTCCACCGTATTTTGAGGCTCCAAACTATGGCTATGGATGCTATGGGAATTCTCATCAACTCAGATGTGCAAACACTGAGTTGTGGTGACAAGAAATCATTTGTGCAGACATGGTCCATCATTACGTGCATACATGGGTCTATGGGAGATGGCTCTGGGTCCGATTTAATTGGCAGATTGGCACATACATTTAACCATGATATTCATCTCCCCTAGAGTTTCCACAACATGTCTGGATTGTTTAGTCGAAGACTATGGTTTTGACATGTTCTTCACTTAAGTCCATCTCGAAATAGCCATTCTTGCTGCTTGTCTCCCCCTTTTGCTGGTCATATTTCCATTCTGATGGTCAAATCATGTCAAGTCCGAATTGTGTGTTGGTTGAACAGTTCAATCCCTGGTGTTTGGTTATCAAATCCAAATCCTTTGTTTTGGTGGGTTCCACTGTTTCGCTCACTCAATCCCAGTTTTTGTTTGGGGAACTTCCTCTTAAAATAGTGTGAAAACCCTCGGCGGCACTTGATTTCAACACAACCTCACCCTTAGTTGTCGGGAAGGATAATCTCTTTCTGACTTGGGAATTAATTACTATAAAAACGAATGAAATCTGCTCATGCAGGTGTCCCGTCCTTTAAGACAAACCCAGATGTCATATTGTACAATGGGGATAGAATTAACGTAAGTGTTTCGATTCCTATATGGGGATTTAACCAACAAGCTGGGACATATCCAATTTTCCCCCGGTAATCAGACCTGGCAAATCGAAATCCACGATATCTGGACATAATTGGGAACATTTGGGAAGATCAATGAAAGTCATCTGTAATTGGGGGGAATTTCCAGCAAGCCATGTTTGATTCCTAGAGGGCCGTCCGATGGCCACCCAAAGGCACGGCTTTCGAAGCATAAACGAAGCGAAGAGGCGTGCTGATGTCATGGAAAACGTCACGGACCAGAGATTTCCTACTTTTTCCATTTTTCTAAAATAAATATACATGCCCATAGGTGATATGACATCCATTTCTCTTGGGGTCTTTGAACTAGAACCAAGGAGGATGAGCAAAAACCATCAAGATCATGCGGATTTTTTTTGGGGACTTGAACCATCGTACAATAAACCAGGAACAGTAGCATTGGAACTTGAAGCATATATCCAAAAGACATCAAAAGACCAAGTGAGATTTTCCATCGTCACCCAACACAACTTGAAGCTTCACTTCGGGACATCGCGATTTCACCAAACAAAGTCGTCACGGTGAATGATACAGTTACTGTATGCGGTGAATCATCCCTGAATGGTTGTTCTTGAAGTTGGTGATGTGTCATTGTTACAACATGTTACAACTGAACCAGATCATTTTCATTAATCAATCAACCTTTAGCAAGTTACCAACATCCAAAACAATGCTATCATCAATCAATCAGGGTACAATTCAACACGGGTCAAATCTGACTTGCTGATGCAAAACTATGGCTGGTGACTGGGATAGCTGCCTCATTCCCCTGATTCTGGTTGAACTATATACTGACTTCACGTTGTGACGTCACTGGAATCATAGTTAAATATATATATATACATTTAATATGGGGAATTATTCCACTATGGGCTCATTTCAGGTTAGTGAATTATTACTTGCCCGGAATGATTCTATATTAAGGCTGTTTTGTTGGTTGAAACATGTTGAAATCATCTCCCTGCATTCGATTGGGTTTTTGGTCCCAGTTCTGCTGACACAAAAGCCATGGTTTTTGAGGCTTTCCGAAAACATCAGCAAGGTGGAGGTATGGTTAAAGTATATTGCCAAACTTACATCTTACATCCAATGATATCCAATGTTTTTATGTGCAACTCCAAGTCTAACCCATCATATCCACTTTGTCATCCAATTGTCTCAAAATGTGCCCATTTTTTACGGGATAAATGTGCCCATTTTGGCTGGTGAAATTCTACTTTGCTGCCAAAATCCACCCGCATAAAACCGGGTGAATACTCAGCAGTTTCTCCTATTTTTTCGGGGTGCTGCATAGTGCAGCTTAAAGATCAATTTTTTCTTGATCTGTGTATTTATGCATGTCATACTTGGAATATCAAAAAGTCATTTTTGTAATTATGTTTTTGTTGCTGCTTCCGCTTCCATTGTTTTTGCGTTGCTTCACAGCCCAACAGTCACCAGTAGCCTTCCCCAACAGTCACGACCAGCGACAACGGGAGGTCCTTTTTGTCCTCGAGCTACGCCTTGCACCGTGCGGTGAAGCTGGGTGACGCGAGGAGTGCGGGATTTCGGGTCTGGAAAGGAAGGTTTGACATGGTTTAACCATATGGAGGTTTCCTAAGTCATGGGGGTAACCCCAAATCATCCAAGTCATTAGACCATTTTAGTCTATAGTCTGTAGTATTGAAACCTATGGTTTTGGGGATCCCCCCATATTAATTAAGAAACCCTCATATTATCGCCATATATATATACATAATTCATAATCATATAATATGGGATAATATGGGCAAGCCAATAATAAACCTACCATTTGAGGATGGTAATACCACTGATTTATGTTTATTTTGGTGATGGTTTACTATTGTGTTTACCACAGTTTACCACCCTTGAGTGATCAGACATTGCAATGGAAAATCTCCGGACCTTTGCCACGTTTGACTGCCGGAGGGTATATGTATTTGCAGTTTTATTCCTATACATGTATATACATGATCACACATATTTTTGTAGTATACAATATCTACAATAATATACAGATAGGTTTGTAATATTGTTACTCTCATTTGCTATGTATATATGTATATATATATATATGTATCAACAAGTAATACAGTACAGTAGTCTCGGTAGTAATCAGAGTAATGATAACACTTTTATCATTGGAATCGATAGCAACGATGCTAACGATACTGATTATCCACATATTTTCAAGAAACCCAATTCAAAATTGACAATGTAGTTGCTGTATTGTACTTTTTTGTTCATATTTGTTTTGAAATATTGTCGGGAAAAAACACAAAAAAAACAAACATTTTTTTTGCGGATCAATCAATGATTGTTTTGGATTATTCTACTCCAAAATGTTTTGTTTAATGGGTAAATCATGATAGACAATTGTTTTTTGGAGTATCATCGAAACATGGCACCCCAGTTAGAGAATTATGGAACAAAATGTAACTTTACTTTGCATAGCGTCCATTCTGGAAACATGAATATATTATTTGATATGTTATTATATTATATTTTATTTAACTATATTACATTATATTAGATATTATATTATATATATATATTATATATATTATATTTCATATTATCATATTATATACTAAATATTTTATTAAATATTTATATTATATATATAGTTTATATGTTTCTATTATATATTATATTATATACTATATTTTATAAATGATATATATTAAATATTATTATATATATAATATATAATATATAATATGTTTTTTTTTAATAATATATAATATCTTATATATTATATATTTTATTCTATATTATATTATTTATTTATATATACTATATATTATATATTTTTAATATATATTAAATATTTTTTATTATATATTATTTATTTTATATTATATACTATGATATATTTTTATTATAATATATATGTACTATCTATAACATAGTATAATATATATATATAATATTTAATTCTTAATATATATATATATATGCGAAAACGCAAGGAATCGGGACTTACTAGCCAGGCTTACGACCAATGAACCAGGTCATACCAGGTCCGGAACTAAAATACTCATGGCACCAGAGGCCTTGACCCGGTTTTTAAATTTGGGAATTGATGTGGTAAACCCAGTGACCCTAAACCCATGGTTTAAATTGGGTGCGTGGCTTTTTTTTGGTTATATTGCTATACCGCTAGATGGTATTAGATGGTACTACTGGTTAGATGGGGTACCACAATACCCAGCGTAGCCATACTCCAACATGTTCAATGTTTTTGGGACTAGATTGGTATACACCATATATCCCACTAAAGGTTGAAGTTTTGATCATGTGGAAATTGTGGGTGTGGCTCTTCAGGCTTCCACGGGATGTCCATTGTGTAGCTGCTAGAACTAGTTGTGTTCCAATTGGCCACAAGGAACATCATCGTGGATTTGATTTCTATAGGATTTCTATGGTGTTTATGTTCCAAGTTTGCTTGTTTAGGCATTTTTTAATTTTCCTATGAGATTCCATGTAATTCCAAGTAGTTCCATCATATATGGTGATTTTAATGGTTACAGTATCATACATCATAGCATCATAGTAACCCAAAAAACAATAGAGAAAAACATCGCTATCTTGGTGGGATTTTACTAGTTTGTACTTGTTTTTCCTGGAGTGCTATAATAGTGATAATAATGATAAAGATCATATGTTTGCTATAACGGTTCTTGTTTTTTTTTTTTAAAAAAATATATATATATGTATATACATATCAAGAATGATGTATATATATATATATAGAACATACACTAGGTCCAGGTACATTTTTATGATTACAATGTAACATTGATATTCCAAGTGTGCAAACTGGAGCTCCAGGATGGTGGAACTTCTTCTCTTGGATGGAGCTCTGAAAGAGCAGAAGGCCCAGTTGGTCAGCTGAAGAAAACCGGTGGTTTAACATGGTATAAACATGTTTAAGCAACGATAGTTGGGATATAACTAGAGTAACTACAGCATGAACATCATGGCATCTCATGGTGTTGTTTGTTAGATATGATATGATATGATTATCATTAGATATGATCAATTCAATTATTATCACATATTAACATAGATAAAGCAACATAGTATTGACTATGAACGTGATTGTTTGTTTCTTGACAACCATCATCACATATCAGATTATCACTATAAAATCTGGTGAACCTGGGGTATGTTTTCCCCCAAACAGTGTGTCCACACTGACGCAGTACTTTGTAGACTTCGACAAAAAATGTGGCCGAAACCCGCAACCGTTTCGTAACTTTGTGCGTGTGTCAGATCACTCTCGCTGTGGCGCGGTGCGAATTGTGATATCGCTCACGCAACCATCTCGGAACTTTAAGCTGGCTGGATCGCTCTCATTGTGGCGCGGTGCTGATGTGTGCTGATTCTCTCAGATCCTGGTAAAAGATCTTATGAGTTCTCTGGAAGATCTTTCTATGAAGATCTTGCAAGAGTTTCACCTTGCAGTCTTAGAGGTCCGCAGTGGATGAAGATCTTGACCAAAGGTCGTAGATGTCCTTGTGAGAAGATGTTGTGAAGATCCTGATGTCCTTGCATGATCGTGTAAGGGTCCTTATGAGGAGATCTTGTGAAGATCCTGCTGACATCCTCCAAGAGGTCATTGCATGATCTTGCAGGGGTCCTTATCAGAAGATTTTGTGGAGTCCTGGTGAAGTCCTCTCTAACAGATCCTTGCATGATCTTGTACAGGTCCTTTTCAGAAGACCTTGTACAGATCCTGATAAGATCCTCTCTCGGAAGTCCTTGCATGAGGATCTTGCAGAGAGTTGCTTGTATGAAAGCTCTTCCGGGATGCTCTTGGGAGCTTCTTTGTAGGGGTCCTGGCAGGAAGATCTTGGTCAAGGTCTTCTGCAAGTCCTTGTGAGAAGATCGTGTAGAGATCCTGGTGCAATCCTCTCAGAGGTCCTTGCATGATCTTGCACAGGTCCTTGTGAGAAAAGAAAAAGAGGAGATCTTGTTGAAACCCTCCTCAAGAGGTCCTTGCACTAAGATCTTGAAGATGCGCTGCGCTGGTGCTTGTCTGCAAGTTCTTCTGGGATGCTCATAGGAAATTCTTGTCTGCAGATCTTGTGAGATCCTCTATATAGAAGGTCCTTCTTTAACGATCTTTTGAATTCTGTTAGATGTCCTGGTATGAGGTTCTGGTATGAGATCCTGATGAGTAGACATAGCGTTGCTTCTTGTGCCAAAACAAGTTCCCGCCGCTACAGCTGCGATAATGTCGAACCTGATCTGTTACTGTTCCGTGGCTACTGTTGCCTGTATTTGGTACTTTGACTTCCTGCCCCCCACACTGTTTGGGGTCTCTTGCCTTTTTGTATTTTTCCGACAACCATATTTCATCCCATGTATTGGTGGGGATATCCAATGCATAATTCGGAGTGTAACTCTTAGCTAAGGTGGTTTTATAACTCCAATAATTTGGATTTTTGGTAGATATGATATATCTATCTATCTATCTATCTGTCTGTCTGTCTATCTATCTATCTATCTATCTGTCTGTCTATCTATCTATCTGTCTGTCTATCTATCTGTCTGTCTATCTATCTATCTATCTGTCTGTCTATCTATCTATCTGTCTGTCTGTCTATCTATCTATCTATCTGTCTGTCTATCTATCTATCTATCTGTCTGTCTATCTATCTATCTATCTGTCTGTCTGTCTGTCTATCTATCTATCTATCTCTATATATATATATATCTATAGTCAAATTGATGTTAATGGGGTTATAAATAAACCAGCAGAATCCAGCATATAACTGAGGGGGCACCACGGCACCACATTGTAAATGTGTTTTCTGGGGCCTACACCGGTGACGTTTGCGGATCTTAGAGGCACGGAAATCACGGGAAAAGAAACGGATGCGTTGTCTGGTCGAATGTAAAAATATACCAGTGTTCTTTGCCAGAAATGGATGATAATTATATTACAGTATACATATGGTATGCAAGTGGGATCTAAGTGGGATATAAATGGATACACATGGGATATAAAGCGGATATAAAGCGGATGTATAATGATATAATTTACCAACCAACCATTTTTTGGATGTCCAGAATGGGGAGAGTTTCCGCGTTCCTCCATCAGCGAGTTGTGAGAAAACATGTTTCTTGAAGTTGTCTAGGACAAACATGTTATCAAATGGCATACATAGGGTAACAAGAATGAACAAGGTGGCCAGCTAAAACCATGTAAAAGATCAAAACTGAGTCATAACCAATGGATGATCCAACGGCAGGAGTCGGGACTTCTGAGCAGTGGCAAGACAGCTATGCAGCTGGCAAAAAATGGAAAATATGCCAACCCTGCGGTGCAAAACCCAGATCAGAAGGATGTGCAGCATGAATGGTTTTCATCACCATGGAAACTTCAAAACCCTGGGATGTTTATATCATTTATATCGATATTATTTTCAAGATATATACATCTAATGCTTATTAATAGTCATTAATATCGGTCATTAATGGTCTATACATGCATATCTATAATATACTATAATATAATGTACATGGAGTGGCACGTAGATTGGGAAAAGAGATGTTGACAAAGCGGCATGCGGCGTGAAAACCATTTACTCACTATAAAGTATCCAAGTGGGGGTCAAGGGACCACCTTGTTCAGTCCCAAGTTTGAGTGGCTACATCAATGAAATCCACTAGCCTTCCTCCCAATTTTACCCTACTGTCACTCCTGAAAACCCGGTTGTGTTGCCTATATCTACAGTATAGGTGATTAAGCATATGGCATATTAAACGAGTGTTTCTAAATTAACCCCTTCGTTGTACAAAGATAAACGTCTTGTCAGAAAAGTGGAATGTGGATCTCGGCCAATTCTGGCATCGACCCAACATGTTGCTGTCCTTGCGTTGTTTTTTCGCTGACGGTATGTAGGCAGATGCTTTACCTGGATAGTTGCGCAGGGGGCACCGACATAGGAATAGATGCGAACCACATAAGTTTGCATACGTACACAAACCTATTTAAACAACATGAACTATGTGTGTAAATATATGAGCATTAATATACATATACATACGTCTACATTTACCTACACACATATTCACACGCACCTTGATACTTGGCCCTAGCATTTCAGGTGCTTCGTGTGCTGAGCGATATGGAAAATCGCTCCAAAGGTGCGTAAGGTTGGCTGCTGAGCGATGGGAACCTGATGGTAAACCGCCTTGATTTTCCCTCTGAAATCATAGGGAAAATGTGGGCAAGTGATGATTTTTAAGTCATTAATTTCATAGGGAAGATGATGGGAAATGATGACACACCCATGTAATACGTATTTATGTGAGTTTGTTTGGATGTTGTATGGTTATCATCATTTGAAATCCTTAGGACATAACAAATCTTGATCAATGGATGAGCACGGTGAGCCCCATACAACTGGACAAATCCTTTGAAAAAAATATTGTTTCTGTGTTATATAATCTAATATATCACTTCCATCCCTTTATGAGATGATAATTATATGTATATGTATCCTATGTATACATATATGATATATGTGTATGTAACATATGTAATGTAATGTAATGGAATGTAATGTAATGTGATGGAATGTAATGTAATGTAATGTATCTATGTATGTATGTATGGATGGATGCATGCATGCATGCATGTATGTACGTATCGATGTATGTATGTAAGTATGTAATGTAATGGTATATAATGGTATGTAATGGTATGTAATGGTACGTAATGGTATTTAACGGTATGTAATGGTATGTAATGGTATGCAATGATATGTAATGATATGTAATGGTATGTAATGGTATGTAATGGTATGTAATGGTATGTAATGGTATGTAATGGTATGTAATGGTATGTAACGTATGTATGTATGTATTGTATTAATTTGTATTGTATTGTAATGTAATGCAATGTAATGTAATGTATGTACATATGTATGTAATGTATGTATGTACGTATGTATTGTATTGTATTGTATCGTATCGTATCGTATTGTATTGTACTGTAACGTAATGAAATGAAATGTAATGTAATGTAATGTAATGTATATAATGTAATGTAATGTATGTAATGAATGTCTAGTATGTACCTTATGTATAATATGTAGAGTATGTAGCGTATTTATAGTATGTAAAGTATGTGTGTATGTATTGTAACGTAATGTAATGTTAAGCAGTGTTAAGTAATGTTATGTAATGTAATGTTAAGTAATGTTAAGTAATGTTAAGTAATGATAAGTATAACGTGTTAAGTAGTGTAATGTAGTGTAATGTAGTGTAATGCCGTGTAATGCCGTGTAATGTTAAGTAATGTTATGTATGTATGTATGTATGTATGTATGTAATGTATGTATGTATGTATGTATGTATGTATGTATGTAATGTATGTATGTAATGTATGTAATGTATGTATGTAATGTATGTATGTAATGTATGTATGTAATGTATGTATGTAATGTATATATGTATGTGTATGTATGTATGTATGTAATGTATGTAATGTATGTATGTATGTATGTATGTATGTATGTAGGTAATGTCATGTCTTGTTAGTGTATGGTAAGTATGTATGTATGTAGTTGTATTGTAATGTATGTAATGTAAAGTTAATGTAATGTATGTAATGTAATGTAATGTATGTATGCTATGTAATGTAATGTATGATGGATGTATGTATGTATGTATGTATGTATGTATGTCTGTAGGTAATGTATGTATTGTAATGTAATGTAATGTAATGTAATGTAATGTATGTAATGTAATGTATGTATGTATGTATGTATGTAATGTATGTATGTTAAGGTATGTATGTCATGGATGTATGTATGTAATTGTATGTAATTGCATGTAATTGCATGTAATTGTATGTAATTGTATGTAATTGTATGTAATTGTATGTAATTGTATGTAATTGTATGTAATTGTATGTAATTGTATGTAATTGTATGTAATTGTATGTATGTAATTGTATGTATGTAATTGTATGTATGTAATTGTATGTATGTAATGGTATGTATGTAATGGTATGTATGTAATGGTATGTATGTAATGGTATGTATGTAATGGTATGTATGTAATGGTATGTATGTAATGGTATGTATGTAATGGTATGTATGTAATGGTATGTATGTAATGGTATGTATGTAATGGAATGTATGTAATGGAATGTATGTAATGCAATGTATGTAATGCAATGTATGTAATGTAATGTATGTAATGCAATGTATGTAATGCAATGTATGTAATGCAATGTATGTAATGCAATGTATGTAATGCAATGTATGTAATGCAATGTATGTAATGCAATGTATGTAATGTAATGTATGTAATGTAATGTATGTAATGTAATGTATGTAATGTAATGTAATGTAATGTAATGTAATGTAATGTAATGTAATGTAATGTAATGTAATGTAATGTAATGTAATGTAATGTATGTATGTATGTATGTATGTATGTATGTATGTATGTATATGTATTAATGTTATGTTATGTTATGTTAAGTTAAGTTATGTCATGTTATGTTATGGTATGGTATGGTATGTATGTATGTATGAATGTAATTAAACAATTAAATCACATGAATGAATTACATGCCGAACGGCGTCCTTCATCAAAAGCGGGGCCGCGCGGAATAAAATTACAAAAAATATGGTAGAAGGAGAATGTAACCCGCATATAAATTTGATTTTCAAACGGTCTCCCCGCATCGAAAACGAGCCAGTCCTGTCCCGAAGGCTTGCTTTGAACGCAAGTCTCTAGCGCAAGGTAAGCGCAAATTTCTCTTTAGGTTATTTTGCCATGCTGGTCAGGCATCGCTACAAGACCTTGTTGAAAAACTGGTATTTAATAACGGTTTACTAAGCGGCCGGATTCTTTTCGGAAAGGCTTGGGCTTTGAACTTTTCAATTGTTTTTGTAAAAAATGTGTTTTTGTTTTTCTCTTGGCCCCACAATCACCTCTGAAAAGTTTGCTGCAATTGTGAACCCTGAGAACAAAACTACTAAAGTGAACTGGGACCTCTCATGGCCCGGTGCCTTGGAAATGTGTGGAAAAGTTGTTGTTTAACGACGGTTTAATAAGCGGTCGGATTCTTTCAGGCCAGGGAGACAACGAAGGTTTTTGCAAAATTAAGTTTCAGATTTTGTTTTACGCAAACATTTGTTGGACGAAAAAAATGGTTTGCCATTTTTTTTTACCACAATAGGGAACCTTCCGAACATTGCAGGGGTTCAGAACAATTTGGAAAAATTTGGCCACAATAGCGAACTACTCAGGATACAAAATAATGTATGGTATGGTATGGTATGGTATGGTATGGTATGTATTTAATACAATGTAATGCAATGTAATGTAAGGATATGTTATGTTATGTTAAGTTATGTTATGTTTTGTATGTGTGTATGTGGCTGTGTGGATCCATATCTAGAGATAATATTTGTATGGGGATGAACACCCGTTTACCATATATTGATAGAAGGGGTACCCCATCTAATTTGACGAAGCCTCTTGTGGCTGGCTCGACATTGACGTCATCCACTGTCTGCGTGAATGTTTCACATCCGGCCCCTTTGTTTCTCTCTGTTTTTTGGGTGTCGGGAGTTTAGGAAACACATTTTTGTTGGTTTATCCCTTTGCAGTGGAAACCAAAGTAGAAAATGTAGAGGAGTTTCTCATTGAACATGGGGATTTTATGGTAATCCATGTTTACCAAAGGGTGACCCATGAGGATAAACCGCGGAGTATCCGCTTCATTTTTTGCCCTTAAACCTGCCATTCCATGTTTATCCCATTCCTTAAACTTGCACTGAATATAGGTTCACCAATCACTTCCTGCAACTTATCCGTAACTTATCCGTCAAATGTCACGTGGCCTCGCGGACATGTCTCCAACAAAAAGCTCCAAATAGTCGGTGGAATGGTCGAATGGCACGATTTGGAATTTTGGATTGGTTTATTTACAATTGCAGGTAGAGTCCGTTAAGGATAAATGTGGAGTAAGTTGGTTTTACTCTAGAAAAATCGGGGAATTTGAACTTACCCCATATGGTCGGGAATCTTAAGGCACCAGATCGCGACAAACATTTATTTAAGTTTATTGTTTAGCCCAGCAATTGTTCGTTTGAATTCCGTATGTATTTGAAACAATTCGGCCAATAAAAGATCGACATAGACATGACCTCGAAATAACCCCAATGCAACCCTTAAATAAAAAACAATAGGAAACATGTTCATGAGAGAAGGTGCTCCAAACTTTGAAAATGTCTCTTTGGCAACTGCACTATGAATGAAATATTGATTTTGTTTCGGCAATGGTAGATCATCATGTTCGGAACGTCATGAAATTCAATTTGTTGGTACAACACATATCTTTGCATCAGTGGAGTCACTGTGCTGGTTTAAACGTCCATTTTCATGTGGTAAACCCAAGAATGAGCAATCTAGGGGTCTGCCACATTAGTCAGTTTCTTTCTCCCTCTGAGTTGGCACCAGTTGGTGGCAGGAGCTGATTGGGCCGCGTTGCGAATCTGATTCACTGATGTGATCTGTGGGATGACACGACAGAACAACCAGGCTACTCTGTTGCCAATTTTGGTTGGTGGGGTCACTTTGAAGATGATGGACATTGATGGACCAGCAAAACGTGAATCCTTGGATTGGAACAATCAGCAGATTGACAAAGGGCTTTGAACGTAGATCAAGTTGGGTGTTAGCTGGAAGCACCATGAAAGTGGTTTTCCATGGTTTTCCCAAGGCAGGACTCTCGTCAGATGTTTGAGTCCTGCGTTCGACTTCCATTTTGTGGATCCGTCCTCTTGACAACGCTCATCTACCTGGGGCCATGCAGCTGGGACATAAATTATGTGCTGGTTGGTGGTTTGGAACATTGTTTATTTTACCATAATGTATGGGGAATAACCATCCCAACTGACGAACTCATATTTTTCAGAGGAGTAGGCTCAACCACCAACCAGTTATGTGGTTTCGAAGATGTGCCCTTTCCAGCGTAGGGATGATGATCCCTGTCTTATTTTTTTCAGGAAAACGTAGAACCACCAAGGTGCACCAACCATTCATTCATAGTGGCGCGACCTCACTGGGGAAGCGAAACCTTTGTGTAGGGTATGGATGTATATGGGCTCTATACAACCAACAAAAACAGCAGACATGAACACGGCCCACGTAGAAATTTACAGCAAATGAAATCATGTAACACGTGTTCAGAATCATTTTATCTACTTTGGCATGTGTGCGTGAACAGTTACTGTAGGTTTCATGATATCACTGTTGGGGAGGGCACAGAATGAACAGCAATACAGCGAACACAAGCAACAACCATGGTATCAATGAGGTAGTTGGCTGAGATATTGTTTTGAGCTCGAAGCTAGGGTCTTCAGAGATTTTCACATTTTAGATGTGAAACACTACTTGAAATGATGTTTAAATAGTGATTGGGTACAAAGTGATGTGTACAGTGGGGAATTGATAACCAGAATATACATGAATATACCACAATTCAGTACAAGGCCAGTTTTCTTGACGATTGGGATATATTGGGGACCACAAATTTGAAGACTTAAGGTAGTAGATTTCTTTCCGGTTTCGACTTGGTTCACAGTGACCACAGGCATCATCCTGCAGTGCTAGCTATGGCAACTGCCATTTTTTGTGGTGATTCCTGTGCATGGGCTCCGGTATTCACCAAACCGGGCGGTCTTTTCGCCCGCCCGCTGCGCAGCAACCGCACAGGGCAATCGAGTAGAATTGCATTGATACAGAAATCAGCCGTGCCGCTAAAGGCTCAAGTGGAAGACCCTTCAGATTTGTTGCTTCAGGTTGAAGTTGACTCAAAGGATTCTTTTGATATTCTTTTGCACTGATTTCCAGAAAGTTTCAGGCTTGTCCAAGCTTTTTTCGAACGGCGGGGGGGATCCCTGGTGAGCTTTCCCCAATTTTCCAACCCACATGATCAAAGGCATGACTCACATGACCAAAGAGGGGAAGGCCTTTAAAACATGTTAAAACCAGATGCATTCATCATGATGCGATTTTGCTGTGCTGAAATCTATGTATTGCATTGTTTCACTATCCGGTGGTTAGGAAGGGGCAGTTGTGAGCTATGTGTCTGTCCAATATTAATCAATATTCCCTATTTTGCATGTCTGAGGAGTTACAATCACAATTTCAAAACACATGATGGTATGATACATGCTGAAGAAGTCGCTGGTGTTTCCTTTTCTGGATTCGCTCAGACCCAATGCCCAATTTCAGATTTCCTTTGCGTTTGGAAGTTGAATCGTAGAAATTCGTAGATAAGACAGGCAGGTACTTACATTTGCATTAATTAGATGGCACAGCCCTGCATTGTATCACATCATATGAAATGACACCACATCACATTGGCACAGCACTGCACATCCAAACGTGCAACGGAAAGAAGTGACTCTTGGCATCGGAGCAGCGCGCAAAAACAATCAAACTTGTTGGTAAGTGCTCGATTCCTGGGGTAATATTTTAATACAAAACAGTGCTTGCTCACCATTTTCTTTAAGCCTGTCACACGTCCTTGAGATCTACATCCATAAGCATGTGCACACCCATGTTTCGTTTTTAAAATCCAATTTATGGATTAATTTTGGATCAAAGCCAACTTGAATAACCCCCCAGTGTTGACAATATCCCCAGTGTTGACAATATTTTTGGAGGGTAACCACAGACGAGACCAGCATGGCTGTTGGCCTAGAGAACGGACGACAGCAATGAGGGGGTTCCTGAAAAGAGGTTTGAGCTGCCAAACGCACATGATGAGAAATATGTTGCCTCTTGAAGACCTAGCCTGTTGTAAGTCAATACTATTCATTGGATATTGGGATGTTCGAGATTTAAAACAGAAAAACAACATGAAACCATACCTTTTCCATGCCTTTCCGATCAATGTCCGGTTTTTGATTTTTCATCAAAGCAACGAGAATGACAAGGGGATCAATGGGGAAATTCGATTCAAATTGTTGATTGGGGACCAGGACAATCAGTCCCAGCATCGGGGTGACATCATTTGGGTCAACTCTTCCCAGATTATTCCAGTCAGAAGAGGTAGAGGTGTAGGGCAATGTGTATTCTCACCCCATTAACATCTTTGTGTTCCAACTTGGTGCAATCACCTATTTTTCTTAAGGGTCAATCTCCATCAAAACATAACAGAAAAGCCCATCAAAATCCCATCATGACCAGTGCAGGACGATTTCCAGGATTGATGGAAACCCCAGCACAGCTCGGTCACCTTAGCAAGAGCTGGCCGAAAACTCAAACGCTGGGCCCGTGAAAACCGTTGAAAACCATGCTTTCCTACGCTGCTTCCATTAGTTTCCCTACTTTCAAAAAGACTCGGTGACTTGTTGGGTCCTAAATTTCAGGAATTATATATGCATGGGAGGGAAAATAAATTGGATGATGACTGTGACTGGTCGTACTGGTAAATAGTTTTGGGAACTTCAATTTTGCCTGATAGCCCACAGTGATTGCCCGACCCGGTGTCTGAATCACTTCGGACAGATCACTTCGAAAAACTGCTCCACAATATGTGGAGAAATCATGAAGAAACTGTTCCAAAACCATGAAGGTACCGTGAATTTGGAAGGGGAACAGGAGCATCACAAAGAGAGTCAAGAGCAGATAGGGTGCTCTGGACATCAGAATCTACTGCTTCATCCAATTGCTTCATCATGTTTGCCCTAGCGGGGTCACCACCATTCGCAGGTATGAACATTCAGGGTAAACCGACCATCCACGACCCACCCAAAACAACGAATCCTTAAAGGTAAAACGGACGACTGGATGTGCATCCCAGCTAGCATATGGTTGCTCATCATGGGGCCGATTTGTAGATGGATGAATCGATGGGAGAGTGTGTTTGTTTCAACTATATAGGGAGCTTCAACTCTTCCATTTCAGTTTCAATTATATAATTATTAATGTCTAAATATAAGTGTATAGATTATCTAATTATATATGTATAATTATATAGAATATATATATATATATACATACATAATTATATATATATATATGATTATATACATATAAGTGTAATTAAATATATATATATATATACATATTATGGTTATTTTTTTTTATTTAGGTGACATGCATGCTTACATTGCATCTATGTCTTTTGGCAGTCCTATGTACAGTATGGGAGATTCAATATTAGTTTTAAGGGACGAAGTTGCAACTCGGGCGCTTTTCAAGCCTCACAAGAAACATGGGGATATCACCAGTAAAGATAGGGATCGAATTGAAATGAGGGAAGTAATTCAGTGGTTCCTACTTGTGATGATATTCCCCAACGAGAATCTGTAAACATTGGAGGTTCAACCAGGGGGTCCAATCACCATGAAATCTCCGTGGTCAAGGTCTGAAGCATTTGTTTAGGGCCTGAATCCAGGATGCTTTGATGGTTTGATGGTTTGATGGTTTGATGGTTTGATGGTTGTTCAATCACTGGAAGTTTGATGGTTGGTACTTCCAGTAACTTCCAGTACTACGGGAATCATTGATGGAATATCCAACATGAATTTATGGTGATCCGAGCAAGAACAATGGGGATTTGCATGCATACAATACATGAAAGTTCGGTGTCAAACTGTATTATAACTTTGGCTCGTATTTGGCCATAGACTTCTATGAGCCATGTTTTTTGGTTGTATAAGTGGTATATAGACAAGATCGACGTACTCAAGATCCAAGTTGCACACTAAAAGTCATTATCACACTAAAAATTTGAATATCAGACAACGTTGCATGACATTATCACACCAAAGGTCCACGTCCCACGGAAATCACCAAACCGGGCCCTCGCCAGAGTTCGGCTCGCGGCTTGCAGCGCTACGTTGGGCTCATTGTGTACAGTTTGAGGTGGAAGTCTCCCCATGCTCGGGGCAGAGTGGTGGTACCCGAATTCTCAAAGTCACCGCGCCTTGAAGAAGTTGCTCTACACAGTGGAGGTAAACAGAGCACCATCACTTGGGTCTATGAACAAATGGATACAAATGGTCTACATTGGGACTGGGATGGTTGATTCGATGTATGGATTGGGCTTAGCACATTGGGGTTTTAGCATGTTTTAGCCTGAAACATTCCTGGAAGTGGAGTTGCCGCAGTTGCCCACCCCCTGGAAGATGTTCTTCAGCGAAAATGAGTGATATCATGTGATATCCCTTATTGTCTCTATTCGCATTGTTTTGAATTGAACTGGTTGGTGGTTTATTTTTCATTCCTTTGATGATGACCCTCATTCATGATTTTTCTTGGGGATGGGCTGTAGTTACGTAACCAGATTGATGTGGTCACAAAGTGTACACGAGGGTTGCAAAATAGTCAGGCATAGTTCTCCCTAGTCTGGGTGGTGAGTTCAACCGTTCAATACAGGTTTCATCCCAGTGATGAATGGTGATGGATCACTGCCAGATGATGGCTAATATAGGATCCATAGCAATGACATATCCCAACATGCCCTTCATTAAATTGTGTATAGCCCCTGCAAATAGGATGATTTACCATACTCCCCCAAGTATTAGATCAGCCCCAAGGGCTGATACTTGGGGCTGGTTTAGATTGGTTCATGAAACTGTGAATCCATCAGTATAAGTTGTTTCAAGTTACGCAGTAAAACTCCGAATAGAAAACTGAGTTCCCCCTTTGCAGCATTCCTGAAATTTCCCCTTCCCAAAAAAACATGGAGCCGGAACTGGATGGGAATCGGAGGTCCACAAATTTGACCATGCAGAAGGTCATGGTCTTTACGCGTAAACTTCTGCAGGTGTCCGTTGACGAAAAACATCGAAAAACACTGGCAATTGGTTGTCAATAGCTGCTCCGAATGACCATTTTCAAGCAAGATAATCTCAGATCATGATCATATTCCGTTTTACCATTGGAGTTGGGAGTACCCAATTGTTTTTTTTTTTGTAAACCCTTATAATCTGAGTATATCTGGGTGGTGTTGAGCCATACACTTGTCATATTTCCGAGGTCTCCAGCATTGGTGAAGAAAAGCATCGGGAAAATCCATTCGCTAGCACTCATTGGTGGAGTCTCTCCAGAGGTTCATGAAGCTACCTTAGTCTTTCTGATTGTATCATCATATCATCACGTTTGTTGCTGAAAGCCTAGATTCAACACCTCATTTCTTGTTGTTCAAAGTCAATTTTCATTGCTTCTCATCACCATTTCGTTCCTAGACCAGCCATCACCAGCTTTGTTCAAGTTGCTGATCGCGGCACTGGTCACCTGCTATGCCATTGGGTCCTATGCGGCTTGTCAGCTGAAATGCGACATCGGATGCGGGTGATCCATGGGCTTCAGCGCTCACCTAGCGATGCAGTGAAGTAAAACGGGGCTGCAGGAAGTGAAATGCGGCAACCTCTTAAAATAGATAGAAGAGCGGGAAAATGCGGAACATCTGGAAATATGAATATCATGTACCAACATCCTGGAAACAAGTTTCTTTTTCTGGTGGGGGGGGTGCTAGATTGTAAATGGTGAATGTTTGAATAGATTAGTGATAGATAGCCGCGATAGATAAAGGTGTCCCATTCGGTAGGATTCATTGTTCTATCTTTATGGGGTAGATTACTCTGGTTGGTGGTTTGGAACATGTTTTATTTTTCCATATATTGGGAATCATAACCCCAACTGACTTTCATATTGTTCAGAGGGGTTGAAGCCACCAACCAGTACTGTATATCATGTACGATCATGTACGGTACGTGTACTTTTTTGTGTATTACAAAATACATAAGAATCATAACACGGAAATGGCACAAGCCTTCTCTTGATCTGGTTATCACCCAATCATCTGATCAGTGCAAGATGTCCACGGAATTGTCTCCACTACAGGAGAACACCCCAAAATGGTGAAACAGCCAGGGGTGGTCCACGCAGCAACAGGGTGTCCCCACACGGCCCCTCCACAATTATATACCCCGTTGGGTAGATATATTCAGCTAGCGAATTCATCATACTGAGCCTACCAAAGAAAATGTCCAATCGAGTCCATGCCAATTTTGGAAACGGACTTTTTCTCATCAAATGTGTGTGTGTGTGTTTTCCAAAGATGTTTCAGGTACAGGTACCCCGGCTGTGTCAGGCGGATGGCTCCAAACCAGGTGCCGGGTGTAGTCGATATGATTAGAGATATATTGTTGAATATATAGGGAACAATATAGGAAATATATGGAGAATAACATGCTATGAATCGGATTCAACCTACAAGTTTCATACGTTAGTAGCTTTATACTTGCGACACAACCAACATGGCCAATCATCAAAAGACACATCCAGGTTCATGGAAGGGACACTTTGTGCATCCCAAACACAAACCACCTCATGGACCACCTGACCATAAATGCTGGTTAGTAGAGGAAATGATGCCCCAACACTTCTTTTCTTGTTTTTTTTGTTTGCCAGGTTCGAGACATGTTTAAGTTTGCCTAGTCATAGGGCCTACTAGTTATGGCCTGGGAGATACTTGGACTCGGAATCTTGTTGATGGAGCCCCTCACAATGGGCTTAGCTTTAACTGAGGCTATACACATACATCCATTGCAGATAGATATGCGTGCATCGCCCAGCTAAACGTCGCAACAGTTTCCAGGGTATCCAGGGGGTGCAATCCGCCATTTCTGTTGCTTCAACGACAATTTGCTGCCAAAATCCCTGTGGGCAATGAGGTCCAAGCCCAACAACAAATCATCCCCAATTTAGGTGCATTTCATTACATTTCATTACATATTCATGTGGGTAATTCCCAATGTCATGTTTACCATCCTCCAGTCATCACCATATATAGCTGGTATGTAGAAATCCCAATACCCCGGGATTGACGTTAGTAACGGATGCATAGGATTAGGACTAGGATAGGATGTGGCTCATGGTGGCTCGGTTGTTTTTTTCTGATTGAACGGTTGAACTCCTATTTTCCAAAGTTGGCTGGTGAAAGATCCCATTGTTTATCTCGATGTTTTGCTTGTAAAGTAACCACCTGAAATTGAAATCAATGCCAGTGAAGCAATTTCCTGATGGTTTGAATTTTACTGTTGTCATCTTTGGTCCTTACTCTCTGGTGGTAAACTAAGATAGCTATACTATGGAAAATCTCAATGTTTTGCAGGTATATAAATCAACTATACTGGTTGGTGGTTTCAAGCATTTTTCCCATAATATATAAGATAATCCTTCCCATTGACGAACTCCATCATTTTTCAAGATGGTTACAAAAACACCAACCAGTATATAAATTGCTATTTTCAATAGCTACATTAAATGTCCAAAGGGTAAACTCGGTTCAAGCACCTCAACATGGCCGTTGACAGGCGGCGCGAATAGAGACCACTCCAGCCAGGCACGCTGCGCCACGGATTTGCCACGTGTGAAGGTTTCCTAAAATGGGGGCACCCCACATCATCGATTTTGATAGGGTTTTCCCATTATAAACCATCTATTTTAGGGTACCCCTATTTCAGGAAACCTCCATATATCTCGCTTGTACTGGAAGTGGTGACCTTTGGGTTCAAGAATGGGACAGTTGGCTGATGGCTATAGCCCAAAATGATTGATCTTGTCTGGTAATTTCAAATGTAAAACTATCATTTTGTTTGCGTCCATCCCTTGTCAATGGCTTTTCTATAGGATATTCACTGTTGTTATTTCCCTCCCTTGTTGTTGGCGCAACATGAAACTCCGCAACGATCACTACACCCAAAGCTGACCACGGATCGTACTTCAGGTACCCATCAGCTGCCCTAAGGATTCATCAATGGCCAATGTGTATCTCCTTACTTGAGGAAACATGTTTGATATTTTAGGTCATACTGTGGATGGAAGAAATCCTGCACCAGTCGGTAGATGGTTTATCAATTATACTTATATAATAATTATAATATATTTATTAATATCATTTATCATTATCCCATATTATCCCATTATTTACAGTGTTTCATAGATACCACTTATCATATATATATACATATGTACAGTATATGTTCATAAGATTTCCCTCACATTGGCCTTCCATAGACCATCCATATGTTAGGTACATGTTCCCTATCCCATGGCTGAGATGCCCGAGTGACTTGCCATAGTCCCGCTATGTTCCCTTCAGCATGTTTACCACCCAACCGTCCAAGGTCCCATTCAAGTCTTTCTGAGCTTCCCCATGGTATTACAGCTACATCCAGATTGGGATACCTTGCAACATCTAGATTTCACTACATCCATAGTGGTTTTTTATTGGGATTACAGCTACAATATTACAGCTACATCATATGTTACACTTTGCGAACTGAGGGGGCCATGGCTCAGGAGATTTTACACTCCAATTTGTAGGTCCCAGTCCCAGGATTTCCCCGAAAAAAAGCCCAGGCAAAACGAGCTGCGCGTCCGGAGCGTACACCTGCGACTGGCAGCCCAAGCAAAACGACCGGTGGATTCCAATAGTTCAAATTGTGGAAATCATAGAAACGGTTCAACAACATTTCAGATATCTGCTAGATTCCAGTCGAAGATTCTGTTTGTTTTAAATCTACTTTGTTTTTTTCCGGATGCTTTACATAAGATGATTTAGGTATGGGGATAAGCACCGACCAAAACACTGGTTTAGAAGGCCGAAGATGGATGCTGAATTTTTAGGCGTCCTTTTTTGGGTTGAAATTCACTTTGATTCCTGCTGAAACCCTGATTTTTGTTCCTAAAGGAGGTGAAAAAATCATTGTATTCAGATGAAGCACATGTTTTATGTTGATAGAAGTCATCATTTTTTGTTGAGTCCCAAATCTCCGTTGTTTTCTTGACTCCATAGTGATACTTTGTTGTTGCAAATCACGCTGACTTCCCAAAAAACATTCATTTGTATATATACATATATATATATATGTGTGGATCAATCCCTGTTTCTGTGGGGTTGCCTTTCCTCCACAAGATATACGCTGTCATGACTTGGGGGCTGGAAGATACTTTCCTGTGTTTCTTGAGCGATTCTCAGGGTCTTTTTTTTATGTGGGCAGATGGTGAATCCACAGTTTTCTCTTGGTAAACACGTTTGATTAAATTTACCCTCTAGTTATTTAACATAGCCATGGAAAATCACCATTTTTAATAGGTAAACCATCTATAAATAGATTATTGATTAGATTGGTAAAAAACGGCAGTTTCTTCGTTTGAGGCCGTGGTCTGAACTGTGAGATCTCGCCGGTGCGGCGGCGGCGGCCCAATGAGGTGGCGAAGGTGCGGAGCGGATCACGTTTTCCTCTTAGATCGATAATCATTTAGGCGCATAAGAAAAACCATACTCCCAGACTCCCCTATAATAAGCGGGGCTTATTTTTGGTGTAAGAAAGATTGACAATTTGCATGGTTGGTGGGTTCAAGTATGTGTGTATATATATATATGTGTTGTCCTCATTTGGGATGATTAGCACAATTCACAGAGGCGGCTGAAATCAGCAACCATTATTAATTAAACATAGTGGCACCAAAAAACAAAAACAAAAATCACATCCCACTCAAACAACCCAACTATTCACACTACTCTATGTGAATATATAAGTAATCCTACAAGAACCTACTATACCCTGCAGTATTTTCGAAGACTTCCTATCTATTGAGGGTCGCACTTCCTACATTGTACGCACTCGTGAGATGCCACCCAAAGGCCATGTTTCAACTCACTCCACTAAAGATATCTGGCACCAAATGCTAAATATATCATATATCTAGATAAATTATAACGACCTCACTGCGACCTCACTGCGACCTCACTGCGACCTCACTGGAATCATGGTTAATAAGAGTAATCATCCCCAAATGGCCTTTATTCAGGTTAGTGAAATATTATATGTTTCCCAGATATATCTAAATACAAAGAGTTGTTTGCTCGTCATGTTTTTCATGGTGTTTCATTGTTTCGTTCTTGTTCATCCTCTTGTTTTTTGTTGGTATTTCCCATAGAGATAGTTGATTTACCCATTAATAGCATGGTGGATCTTCCCATTGTTGTTTGTTAACAGTTTACCAGAGGTTAAAACTCCATTAATCACCATTAGATCCCATTAAACCACTATTAAATGGCTAATCAGCTCCATGGCTGGAACATCTGAAAACATCTTCGATGAATTTCCCATGACCTCCAGCCACGAGTTTCGTTGGTGGTTTCCCAGCCTCGTCGGTAATTTCTTTTTGGAATCCCCATAGATTCCATGGAAAAATCACATGAAAAAGGCAATCATATCCCTTACTATATTCCATCGATATATCCTTTTTTTTATATCGAATAAGATGTCTCTACTATCAAAAAAACAGTGAATTCGTATTGAGGATTGTGAAACATCATGGTTAAATCCAACTTTTTTTATCGGACAATTTCCCATGAAATTCCTGTTAATGGTTGAATCCCAATGAATTCATTAACAATTCTGCCTTTGACCCCAGGTGGTTGGAGAAGATGGTCACATACGCCTGCGAGGTGACTGAACGCGGTGACAAATGGAGGAGTAGCATTGAGAACATGGCTATATATATATGTATATATATATAAATATTGTGGCCAAAGGTCGTGTCGAAATTCTTAGTACCATTTCATGAAGTTATGAAGTTTGTGGCTATGATGTTTTTTTCATACGTCAATAATTCAATATGATTCTGAGTAGGTCACCTCATGTACCTCCCAACGGCCCAAGCGCGGCCTTATGAAAGGTTTTTTTTTTTTTGCGGTCAGTATATAACTAGCATCAACTTCCATGAAAACTATTTTGGCACTGATTGGGGCTAGCTCAGCTTGATTCATCAGCCATGGGCCGGTTGTATCCAGTTGTAGGAATCCACCCAGATTGATGCTTAAACAATCGCACAGCCATTTTTTACAGGCACCTGTAAGGCCAAACTTCCAACATTGTCTGAATTTCTGATATGCGTTAGGTTGAAATGTATATAAGTATACGCATCTACATAAGTATATATATACATACATACCTATATACATAATTATAACTATATATGTCTGGTTGAAAAGTACCAGGATTCCATCAAATAAATATTGAACCCCAGGTACTGATAAACAATCCAACGACTTCTATCAAACTAGAGTGCAGGCAAAGACATCTATGATAATGTAACCCACATGGATGATACCGGATAATACAGTATACTATCATCAGGTAAACACTCATAGAACTGCAATATATATATATATATATATATACGTAGATATGTTGATGATATGTGATGATATGTTTGTTTTGCTTCATGCCCATATAACCCATATATATATATATACATATTATATACATATTATATTATATATATAGATTATATCAGATTCAAACTCGACCCACCAGATTCTTAACTTGTCTGACCGATGCGTCAAGGGGTATACATCTTTGCCAGGTGTGGCATCGATGAGTGACGTCAGAAGATATTGCCAGGCGGTTCATGGTCGCCGGATATGAGGAGATGAATGAACTGAACATATCATGATCTATGTGATTATTGATCTATCATAAATCATCACATAGATCAATATAGATCATGTAGATCCTCATGTAAATGTAAATCATATTCCAGTTGCATGCTGAAATTCTCACCGATTCTACGGTTTGGTAACTGTTCAAGGGATCCACTATGATCCACCAAGATGTGGGACGGGCTCAACATGCAACATCCCAACCATACTTGGAGGATGATCCCACTTAGTAATTGGTCGGTTGAACCCTGGTTTATAGTAAGACGCCAAATGGGTGAATCATGTTGGATCCTAGATGATATATGTATATATATGATATGTATAATATATATATATATACATACATACATACATACATACATACACCTGCATATATACATGTAACTAATTGGTTGTCCACTTATGTCCAGGTCGTGGATATGACTGTTGGCCAAATCCCTCCTTTAAACCACAACAGAAACAATAAAGCTTGGCCCAGGCCGTCCTTTGGCAGTTAGATCCTCCTGTTTTGCTGGTTAAATCGCCATCTCTGCCTGTCAAAGCAATGTTGATTCTGCCAGTTGAATCACTATTGTTGCAGATTCTTGCCAGTTGAATCATCGTTTTCTGCCCCCCAAACACAAACTTTGGCCTGAAAGGATATCGACCCCTACAGCCGAAAGAGCTGGGCCGTGCGCGAGGTCGACCGATTTTCTGAAACGTGGCGCCAGGGGGTTTTGCCGATGGTTTGTTTGGGAAAATCTATAGGATTATGAGTTGTTGTTAGGCACAAGGGGTACCCCAGCAACATATTCAAAAATGCATAACATTTGCAGATTGGGAATGCATATAGTTTTGGGGCCCCAAAGCCGATAAGGACATTTTGCATTTGGCATTCATGGGCTTGTGCCTGGACAACAACTCATAACTATAGGACACCATGGAGAATCCCCTAGAAATGGCAGGGTCGTATCCTATAAATGGAAGCTTACAGCTTGGAACATCAGTTGTAAATGTCGGATTTTCCATTGATGTAATTGGAGGGTAGTTAATTGCATATGGGTGTGTCTGAAAATGTGGTACAGTACTCCCCAATTATAGCCATTCAACATCATTCAACAGAGAAGTCATGATGATGATCAGCCGCCTTAGATAGCTGGGAGATAGCTGACCTGCCAGTTTTTTATTCAGATGATTCTTCAAGTACCTACAACAACTTGGTCCAACTTGGTATTGCCTTCTGGGGAAGGCGGTTCTACAACCTGCATTTAGCTTGTGTTTTGTTTTGGGACCCCCTAATTTCTGTATATGTATCTCTATCCTCTGGCATCGTGGGGGGGTTTGCGTTTGTTTTGATGTTTCTTTTGTGGCATTGCTTTCGCTCCATGCATTATAGCCCGAATTTAAGTTGCTGAATTATTTATTAGATGTTCCCCTTGATTCTTTCATGTTGTTCGCGAATCCCCCACTGCAATCTCCAGGATTTTGTTACATTCCATAGCGATAATTTGTTTTCATATTTGCCATATTTCGTTGATTACTTGTCTTCATGTTTATTGGTTATATTCTGCATGTGTATAGAATCACAATGAATTACATTATAAATATCATTGTACATGTTTTTCTAAGGCCGCAGCAATCGCAGCTATGTGCCAGAGATGGGGAAAACAGCATAGTCCGTGTATTATATATACATACAGATTATATATACCTACAGTCAACCTGGAAGAGATAGCATTTGGAAATTTCAAACCATCCTCACGAATATATTAAGGACGAAACCCAAAAAATCCAATATCTACTTCAGTATGAATAAACATATTACACATATAACATCAATAAAATCCACCATTTGAATCCCTTCAAATCACCGTTAAATCCCTTGATTTTTCCGCCTTGGCTGCCAGGCCTTCAAGTCCATGCGCTCCGAGGAGCATCATCGAACTGCAGCTCTGACCTGGAGCCTGGCGACCCAAAAAGCGATGGAACATCACCATCTTTGATAGGTAAAAAAAAACCTATAAATATATAAAATATGGCACCCCCCCATTTTATAGCTAAGTTTTGCCTTCTATGGATTGATTTTTATAGTTTATGGTAGATATAACGAACTAGTTCATGGATGTTAATGGTATATATATATATATAAACCAACTTATAACTGGGGGGCACCATCCTGTGTGGAGGTTTGGTAAATGAAGGGTTCGTACCCCAAAAATCATCCAAGTCATGTCATGTTTTGAATGTAATGTTTTCAGCCCGAGTCAGGTGATTTTATGGGATATTTTTGGGGATTGTTTATTGCTGGGTTTGCCGCATGAATATGTTAATGAATTTAGGTATTGATTTCAGTTAAGCGTGGAAAAGTGGGAATAATGGAGGTTCAATCGGGGTTGAACTAACAGTTGCGCGGATACAATACTGGGATACAACCAACAATTACTCTTGGGTAAGCAACTGAACGGCTGGTTTAGTACTTTACTTTGGATGCAATGTTGATGGGAGTTTAATGACCTAAGGAGCTAAACATTGCCGTGTTTTTTTGTTTGCAGGGTATTTATTAAGATTTCCGATGGAACATAGCGGTTTCAAGCAACACTAATTGTGCCTTACAATTTGGATGGGGATTTTTAGAGCTTAAATGGGCTTGCAGGGCCGGTGATTCTTTTAATTTTGCTTATGATACGCCGCCAGATATGGGAGTGTTTTGGGAGCGTACGGCATAAGTTTGTTAGTTCTTTTGGGGGCTCTTGATAAAATCCAAGTTCAGTGTAATCAAACAAGGAAAATCTGGCTTCAACTGGAGATACCACCCAACTGCCTAAAGATTGGTAGAATATGATACAACTGGTTGGTGCTTTCATGTTGTTACCATCCTATCCAGATGATGATCCCTACTGATGAATACTCGATGGGTATGACCAGCATAAGCATGGACACAGCAAATGACAATTACTAGCACTACTTAGATAGGACATGATAGGACTATAAAATATGGGTTGAACAGTTGAAATTATATATTTGCAGCATCAAAGACCCGTGCTATCTGCATTTCGTGAAGAGAGAGAGAGAGAGAGAGTATACACCCTTAGAAAGAAGATGATTGAAACAAAATGACGCCCTATTGTGTTTGATGCCATTGGGGATGGAAACCATGGCATTGCGGATCCCCCATGAACAAGTGTTTACCCGATTAAAACCATCATATTGGAATCCCCAATGCTAAACCTTCCCTCCCGATGAACCATCAGAAGTAGAAATTGTGTTGAGCCCTTGAAAGCATTTGAAAACTAATCCCTTTCCCCTAATATTTTAGATATTCCCATTACAATCCCAATATATCCCCATAATTTATACCAATTCACAGGTTTGTTTGAATATTATGGCCATGGCCACGAGCCTACACAGTGGGCTCCCCTCCCCATCTAACTATAGAGATATCCACCGTATACCCTAGTTATCTATGCTAAACACCAACTTTAGCTCACATCAATTATCTACAAATCACCATTTTCTATGTAACATTATGTACAATCCCAATTTCCATGATCACAAGTTGATCATGTTTGCTATAGCTATAGGCGTAAAGCAACTTGGCCAACGAACTGGGGCCCGCCGAATTCCTTGAGGTGCCTTGAAAAGCTGGCAAGCCTCCGAGAGGCCTCTGGATGAGTCGCTTGCCCAGGATGTCTGGCACCTTTTTTCATGACTTCATGAGACTTGCCCAGAACCAATAGACATATCTGGGTAAATTATAACGAACTTACTGTTTTCCCTCACTGGAATCATGGTTAATAAGGGAAACCATCCCCAAATGGCCTTAATTCAGGTTAGTGAAATATTATATAATTTACCAGACATAACAGAATAACCGACAAAATTCGCGGAAGACTAAAGTAGTGGGGAGTGGACATGGGATGTTCAAATCCGTGCGAAAACATTCACAAGCGATAGGGGACCACCCACTTACCGATACCCTATTTTTGCACATAGCGTGAGGGTAATTACAAACCTTCACAACGGATAGGGGACAACCCGCTTTGGCCATGCCCATTGCGGGTAGTAAGTAATTTTGTCCGCCACTCATTTATATATAATGTTGCTAGAAAAAAGAAACATGTATTCACCATGTCCCTACTACAAGTAATACCATATATGTTGTTTGTGTTGTGTTGTTTTAGTTTGGTTTGGTTTGTTTTGTGTGTTTGTTGTTTGCTGCTTTCCAGTGGTGAAGAAGTCGGACAATAGGATCCACCATCTCCAAATTACCATAAATGGATTGTATAAAGCATCAAATATATGTGGTTTATTATGGACCTTTTGATTGGTTCTTGTACTCGTGTTATGAGACTACCTTGTTTTGTTGGGGATAATTCAAACCTGAGATACTCGTATCTATCGGTTGGGTAGGATGGGATTGGTGTATTTTTCATAGTTGCTGTGGCTTGACCTATGTCCCACAGCACCCCTTGTTTTTTCATTTTAGGTGACTGAACATGTGACCAAGCAGTATGGCCGCATTTCCACACATTCCAGCGTTTTTGTTCCTGTGGACGGAGACAAAGACATATCTCCCCGGATGTTTTCGGAAATGGAGTATATCGCAAACCATTGTGCCCATAACACCTTCTTTCAGACACTTCATGATATCGAACTAGAATAGGTATGGCAGGGACTTATGGCAGACATTTCATCAGGTTTCAATGAAGATTTCTGCAAACACCAGGCTGGCGGTACACTGTAGACTATAATTATAGTATTTTATGGTTGGTTTGTTTCTGTTCTAACTGAATTTCCAGACTGCGTTGATTCTTGAACCAGTGCATTTGCTCATCAGTTGCAAGTTACTACCCTTTTGTAAGCTAACCAAACTGTTTCTACAGTGGCGATTTGTATCTATCAATGATTATCAATGATTCATTTTACGTCATCATCCTCGAACAATGGAAGGTTATACGAGCTTCGGGATTTTCCCATCTTCATCCAAACCAATCAGTGGGTGGGACGTCCAGGTCCAGGTATCCCACTTGTGCCAAGATGGGAGTCGCTCAGCTAGATGAATATAATATGTTTATTAACATGTTCAAAGATCACATTTGGGGCGACCCCTTTTTTCGGACAAACATCTATTTAGCATGCATGCTGGGACTATCTTAGACTTGTACTTCGTCTCATCAAGGGTTGAAAACTGCCATGCATTCACTGTTGATCTGGTTGGTGGTTTGGAACACAGCCGTGAAGCCCCAAGTTCCTCCCAGCGGTGCGGCTGTGATGGCAGATCCGGGGCACGTGTGTTTACTTGGTTGCCATGGCTAGGGCTTTTCCCATGGAGTTCGGTGGCATCCTGGAAGGTAGTCCCATCAGCTTGGTGTGTAAGATGAAAATCTTTGACATTACGCATGAGAGGCACATCATGGTTGCTGATCACACGGAGGTGACATTCGGTTTTTCAGGTCTTCTTGACTTTGGTCATGATTCCTACACTTTGCTTGATGCTGAATTTGTGAAGCAGTTCCCTGTACCACTTGTGAAAGCCACACATGAAACAAAGGTGATGTACCATGACTTGCCTTCCTGGCACAACCTCCATGAGTTAATTGATGTTTGCTCCGGCTTCGGTGGCATGTCGCAAGGCGCTCATGCGGGGGGTTTTTTCGTCAAGGTGGCGGTTGACCACAACTCCAGGATGCTGTCACTTTTCCAGAAGCAATTCAACTGTGATGTGGTTGTGGGTGATGTAGGTTGCCATGATGTCATGTTCAACACATGGCATGCTGCACGTGGAGCCTCCTGCATGTCGGCAGGATTCGCCTGTCAACCATACAGCCGCTTAGGTGATTGCAGAGGGAGAGAGGACGAGAGAGCTTCTTGCCTTACTAAGGTGCTGAACATGGCTTATTTCATGAGGGTTCATGTGCTAGTGCTAGAATGCGTTTCTCCAGCCGCCCAGAACGATTTTGTGAAGGAAGAGATTGCTCATTTCACAAATATCACAGGGTTTCATGGTGCGCAGTGTGAACTGAGACTTGACATGGCATGGCCAACACGCCGAAGCAGGGCATGGTGGGTTCTTACCTCCCCGTTGGTAGGATCTGTTGACCTGCACTCATGGCCGACGTTTGATGATGTGACCCATGTTTCTCAAGTGATTCCTTTCATTTGCCCTTGGGACCCCAGAGATGAGTTAGCCTTGACGCTGAACCATGAAGAGGCTTCCGCTTTTGGCCTGAATGATGGGTCCTTCACTAGGTTCCTTCTTGATGCCAAGGGAATTGCCCCATGTGCCCTGCACTCATGGGGTAATCAATTACTCCCATGCCCTTGCGGGTGCCGGAACCAAGGATTGTCCAAATTCAGATTGGAAACCAAGGGTTTGTTTGGCCTCCTGGTCAGAAGCGCACCGAACTCTGAGGGGGTTACATCAATTCGACATGTTCATCCAAGTGAGTGTTTAGCACTGAACGCGATGGATCCAGTGATCGATTATGGCCTCGAAGTCCGGTTGACATTGTGTGCTATTGGCCAGCTGGCCAGCCCTCTCCAGGCACTGTGGGTGTTCAGCTCTGTAGCCAGTCAGCTGGATTTGAAACAATTTGGCCAGGCTTTGTTCTCACCATTGGCTCAAATACAGGCATTCAGGGCCTGGCTCCTCATGCGCTGCCGCCAGGTTTGGCAGGCTGAGAATGAACCGGTTGAGAATCGCAATACTGCTTCGCTGATTTCCTTTTGGCAGGAATTTTCTGATCTTTCTTTGCCAGAGCTGATGTATCTACCACAGTGGGATGAAATTTCTGAGTGCAGCATCTCTCTTGCAGCCATTCTTGACGCCATCATTCGCATGAAACAGTTGTCGTCTCGGCCACCCAGTGTTCATTTCCAGGAAGTGCCCGCTGTAGGTGAAAGACTGGAGACACCCCCATTTGACGAACCAGAAACACCATGGTTTGCCCCTCCAAGTTGCTCAGAGGCCATGCAGGTTGATTGCCCACCTGATGTTTGCCAAGCCTTTTTCCCGGATTGTGACCAGGCTCCAGTCCAATGTTTGGTGAGTCAGGAATCCACGATTGACGCCTTGCTTGCTGCTCAGGTGAAACTGGTCGGGGATCTTGGACCCGTGGTTGTTGCTGCCGGAACTGGTAAAGTGCTGTCCCATGAACATGGTTTGTCCCAAGGTTCTACTGTCTTTGTCCGTCAGTGCAAACCTGTCCATTCGTGTCCTGAGGATGCTGATTCCATGGATGTTTGTGTCAAAGGACTCTCCCAAAATGCAGTGACGAGTGACCATCGAGGGGAATCCGGGCCACTCCCGAAATTGCCCGTGCCTAGCCCTTTAGTGGCTGAACATCCTGGGGAATGCCGGCCACTCCCTATAATGCCGGTTGAATTTCAAAATCATGATTGCCGAATGTCTTTGGAGGGGAACCAGGTTGGAGTGTCTAATCCTCCTAGCACTTTGCATGCACATGTTGGACGACATGATTTGGACAATCCTGGCCATGAGGTGATCTCCACTGCCCTTGATCCAACGGCAACATGGTCACAACCCATTGTTGACCCTGCCCAGGCCCAAATTGACCATGTGGCCCTGCATGACTCGGGTCCCAAGTGTGTCAATGCTGCTGATGAAGTAGTAGCCACTCAGCCATATGGGAAGACGGATTTTGCCCAATCATGGATTTCTGCGGCCCCCCTGTTGGCCTTGCAGACCGATCAGTTTGTTCAACTGTCTCCGCCGTGCATCAACTGTCATGAGCACCTGGATGCATTGAGAAACCAATTTGTCCTCCCATGTGATCGACTTGAAATTTTGAACAAGCAAGGAGATGCCTGGGCAGATGATGAAATTCGGTTTCACCTCCGACAGTTCCAACAGAAAATGTCGGCTAGCGACAGCCTGAAGCCGGGAACATCTGTTCCCCTGTTCATTGATCCGCTGCTTTGTGCGTCCTGGCAACGTAACCAAGGCTTTACATGCAAACAATGGTGTAGGCACCACCCTGAGGTCTTTGCTGCTGGAGTCCAAGTCATCGCGTGCTTCCGTGTTGAAGCGCACTGGGTACCGGTTTGGCTGGTGCCGATGAAAAATCACTTGAACATTGTCACATGGGATGCAGCGTGTAATTCTCATGCTGATCTTGACAAGTTGCTTGAAAACATGAGCCTGGCCTTGGGTTTTTCGAGTTTTTTGATCAACAGACAGCAACGGTTGTTTTTCAGCACTCATTTGTGCGGGGTATTGAGTATTGCCTTCCTGCACCATGCGTTGTTTGACACCATGTTGCCCACAAGCCACGCTGAAGCAGCAATCCTCCAAGCTAGGATGAAACAAGCATTTGCCACTGCAGTTTCCACAAGGCAGACAGTGACGCGACCTTGGATTTGGGGTAACGGTGACTCTGAAAGTGATGAAAGAGACGCAGTGGCGGCTCTGTCAGAGGACCAACCACAGACTTGCCCTGAACATGTGCAAAGTGCGTCCCAGTTTCAGGAGATTGACTTGGCCAGGTATGAAGCAGAGTTTCCACATGCCACTTTTGGTTTTGGCCGCCAAGGAAGCTTTGCCCATAGATGCATGTCAGCTGAAGAACGTATCCAACTGATGGTTAGCAAAGGGAAGGCAATGGCTGACGATGAAATCCGTTTTCATGTCATTGATATGCTCCAAAGTGCGGATGCAAGTGCCAGCGCTGATGATCCCCACGCTCCGGGTTTTGCTTTTCTTGATCCTCTCATTTTCAGCACCTGGGACACAGTAGGTCGTGACCTTTGCGTCAGGTGGTGTCATGATCACCCACAAATCAAAGCAGCTCGGCACAAAATCGTTTCTGCCATCAATTTTGATGAACATTGGATCCCACTTTGGGTGACTTCGCGAGGTGAGACATTGCAGTTGCATATGGTTGATAACTTCCATGGTATGTTCCCTGGTTTGAGGGATTTTGGGGAAACATTGCGTTCACATCTTGGCTTTGAAGAAGTTGCTTTTCACTGGTTGCCTATTGGCCTCCCACAACATGAACTTTGCGGAGCATTGACGCTGTCCTTTTTGGGCCACATCATTGCCCAAGAAGACCTGCCGCAAACACTGCAGGAACTGGCAGACGTGCATGCAAACCTCCGTGCAGCCTTTGTCGAAGCCGTGTATAGATCCACCTGCTGTAGGTGCCCTACTGTGTGGGGACTTGGTCCGGGCCCCTTGTGTCGTGAACTTGCGGCCGAACTCATGAAGCATGGAGTTCCTGAGTCGGAAGCTGACAATCGTGCAGCCCAGGCTATCCGAGCAATAGGTAGTGATCAAATCCAACAAGCTTTGCAGGCCAAACAACCGTGGCGCCAACTTAAGACCTTGGCTAATCATGTGCGCTTCCAATTCTTGCTCCCTACGGAGTTGGCTGAAGTTGTTGCTTCCAATCGAGGCAAGCAAGTAGGCAAGAAACCCAAATCTGCAACAGGAGGTCGAGTCTCCAAGATGCCTCAAGCGGTGGAACTGGATCCTCAAAAGATCAAGTTTCTTGAAGGGTGTTTTCGGGCTGACCAACAGGTTGTTCCCCAAATTTTGCCGCAGCAAATTGGTCCAGTTGCATCAGGGGTTGTTTTGATGTCACCGAGTGAGGCTGAACCTTACCTCCGTGCTGGCACCCAAGTTTCTCAGGAACCATTGGCTCTGGCCATTTGCATGTCGCCTGATGTGACTATTGACACTGCGTTGCCACACAAAGCTGTCACCATTCCGTGCAGGTGCCTCGTTGACAATGAACCAATCCTTGTTGAAGCTGTTCTTGTCCAATTGAGTCGAGGGTTCGTTGACAAGGTCGCAGGTCAGGCCAAGGTTGAGCTGGAGTCATTGGATGTTGTAACGATTAAAATGATTTCCTTCAAAGATGAGCTCCCCATTGAATGGGATGTTTTTGCGGCTGCTCCAATCAAACATTTGGTTTCTCAATTCCCCCTGCTCCGCAGATGTGATGTGACAGGATGCCAGTGTCCTCATTGGCACAACCAGCAAGCATTGCCAGTCCGTGACCCTATTTTGGATGTGTGGCGCCGCCAGTTCCTTAGGGTAGGTTTTAAACCTGTGCCAGCAAGCAAGGCTGACTTTTTCACAGTGTGTATTCGGATCCCCAAGATCCTCATGCAGCCTCTCCTGGAAGCCAGTGGTAAGCATGGCACATACTGTGAACCACGTTCCGCGGATGGTAAGGATATCCTTCCTGAATTTTCAGTGATTTGGACACCTCGCCAATCAGTTAGTGAGCTGCAACATTTGAAACAAACCAACCCCGCGGTTGTGGGGCTCGCCCGCATGGGCGACCGAAGAGGTCTTCGAGTGTTAGCATCACAAGCTCAGTCTGTTCACGGTGTCCTCCGACCGGATGCGATGTTCCTACCACAAGGACCCCGGTGTGAGTTCCTTGCGGGACCGTTCCCTTATGGAACGGATCGACATGCGATCTGTAAAGCGCTCAAGCAGGCAGGGTGGTCCACAAAACCTCTTCAGCCGGCCACACCAGTGCCAGGCAAAGGAAACATGTGGCTTATTCATGCTGTGGATGAACCTGCTGAAACAATCATCATGACATCTCATGGTGAGGTGGTCATCTCCCGCCATCGTCAAGAATCAGCCCAGAAGCAGCCAGTCCCACGAACAGTGGGATCAGCAGCAACTTTGTCCCTGTGTGGGAGTGCTGCCAAAGATGACCCTTGGTCACGCGCCTGCAATGATCCATGGGGCCAGTACAAGACTACACAGTCTGGTGGGGTTTCTGGAGTCCCTCAGCCAACGGAAAGCATGCAGCAACTCGAAGACCGCATCCAAACGGCTGTCTTGACAAAGCTGGGAGCCAACATGGATGTTGAAGTGCCGGAACGCTTATCGGCACTGGAATCCCAAGTGCAGGGACTCATGGGGAAACAAGGATCGCTTGAATCTCAATTTGTGGAGTTCTCTGCTGCCAGTACGCAACAGTTGAGCACTATGCAGACTCAGATCAATGCGCAGGCACAACAGCTCCATGGACAGTTGGAGAGCCAGAATCAATCCATTCAGGCGATGTTTCATGACCAGATGGCGCAGATTAGAGGGCTTCTCTCTAAGCGTCCCAGGGATGACACTATGGAGTGACACACCGGGCTTGGGCTTCTGGCCATTTGTAGGTGGATGGTTGGGGTTTGCCTTCTTTTCTGCAGTTGGTTTTACAGTGCCCGTCGCCCATTGCGGTTTCAAAACATGTTTGATTTTGGGGAGGTGGCTGTGTGCCACCAGACATCGGTTAGATGTTCCAAGGGGAGATGGATGCATTTTCTCATCCTTTTCATTTTGACCAGTTTGATTCGCATTGGTGAAGCTATCAACCCAGGTCCGATTGGTGACCCAGCAGTTGACACATTTGTGTTGGGTACATTCAACCCCTCAGGCCTCAAAGGCAAGGCCCACTATGTTTCCTCTGAACTGCAGCATGGTGATCTTTGGGCTATTGCGGAAACTCATTTTTCAGGTAGTGATGCTCATGCTTTCCGGAAGAGCCTTGCCTGCTCCCACTCATGTTTCAAATACTTTGCCAGTGGCCACCCTGTTGCACCGAAAAAGGTTTGCAGCCAAAGTTGGAAAGGGGTTGGAGTTTTGTCCAAACACCCGACCCGGTGTTTGCCAGTTTCTTGGCCTGTGCATTTGGTGGAATCGTCAAGGGCTATGGTTACCACTACATTGCTTGATGATGTTTGGATCACTGGAGGTACATTCTATGGTGAGCCTGAAAGTCACCTTTATCCTCAACACCGTTTCCACAATGAGCAAATTTTGCGTCATTTGGCGGCCCAGGTTTGCCATCTGAACGTTGGCCCTAGGTTTTTGGCGGGGGACCTTAATGAGCTGGTCGATAGCCTGCCGGCGTTCGACTTGATTCGGGCGGCTGGCTTCCAGGATTTGCAAGAGTTGGCCCTTGCCAAGTGGGGACTGCCTGTTCAGTCTACCTGCAAACATGTGACTCGAAAGGATTTCTGCTTCATTAGTCCTGAACTTGCTGCTCTGCTTTGCGATGTCCGGGTTTTGCAGGATGTTTGGCCAGACCATGCCGTCATCGAAGGTGTGTTTCGTAGGTTGTCGCAGGCACCACCCAGAATGGTCTGGCCTACTCCAAGCCCTTTGCCTTGGCCTGCCCAATTTGAAGTGGACTCACAATGGTGGGATATCCAAACTAATGACCCTACTGGCCAGTATGCCAAGATGTGGAAGATGATTGAAACAAGTGCCGTAGAGTCCCTTCCTTTTGCTGTCTCCCGTCACCAGCTTGGGAGAGGCTCCACACTCGCAACAAAACGTGCGGCTGGGGGCAGGATTGCCCCAGTTAAAAAGGCGCGCTTAGGTGAGTTCCAGCCAAATTTCCATGGAGTGTCGATCAGACATGCACAGTGGGTCCGCCAAGTTCGTCGACTACAGTCTTATGTAAGGCATGTTAGTCAGAGATCTGATGTTGATGAACATGCTGGTTTGCTCTGGGGAGCCATCTGCCGGGCTAAGGGTTTCTCTCCTGATTTCATGACCTGGTGGCCTACATGTGAACATTCAACCCATGGGGCCCCTTTGGCGTGTCCAGTGGCACCCCCGCCCTGCCTGGTTGCTCAGGCCATGTATGAGTCTTTGGCACTTTCTGTGCGTTGTCTTGAAAAGGATCTTGCCAAAAGTTCCCGCCAGTATGCAAGGCTCCGCCGAGTCAATGACCCAAATGTGATTTTCCGTGATATTAAAGCTGCCCCTGCTCAGGGCGTTGAATTGCTTTGCAAACCATTGGTTGCCAGTGTTGTCTTCTCTTCACTCTTGGATGCATGCCCGACCCATCATGGCGGGAGGTCGCAAGAGAGAAATTATCCACTGGGATCATGACTGCCTTTGGCTTGACAGTGTTGATGGCATTGAACCCGGATCACAAGTTTCCCAGGTGTTTTGCCAGGGGTCCACGGAAGAACTTGCAGCAGAGTTCCTTGACACTTGGGGAGCTAGGTGGAAACGGCATGATCAGGTGCCCCCTGAACGTTGGAATGCCATCATTCAATTTGCTCAAGATAAGTTGCCGTGTGCACGCTTGCCATGGGCTACACTTGACGCTGATGCTCTTAGGAGTTGTGTTTTCCGCAAAAAGACCACTACCTCGGCGGGCCTAGATGGTGTCTCCATCCAGGACCTCCGTGCGATGCCCACTTGTGTGCATGAAAACTTTTGCCGGATCTTTTCAACTGCTGAAAACAGTGGAATGTGGCCCTCTCAAATCATTGATGGGCGTGTCACCAGCCTTGCTAAGACTGAGTCACCCCAGTCTGCTTCTGACTTTCGCCCAATTACGGTGTTGGGTTTGGTATATCGGTGCTTTGGTACTTTTCATGCAAGACATGCCATCAGGGTCATGGAAGATGCGCTCCCAGACCACCTTTATGGTAGCAGACCAGGTTACCATGCGGCCCAATTGTGGGCGCATATCCTGTGGGCGATTGAATTTTCTTTTGGGCAAAACATCCGACTGACTGGACTCATTGCAGACATTCAGAAAGCATTTAACCATCTTCCGCGTGAAGTTGTCATTGCATGCTGCCTTTGGCTAGGTTTTCCTTTTGGGGTTGTACAAGCTTGGACAGGTGCCGTGTCGTGTTTTCAACGGAGGTTTGCCATTCGAGGGTGTCTCAGTGATCCAATTGGGAGCTCCACTGGATATCCGGAAGGAGATGCCTTGAGCTGCATTGCTATGGTTTGCATTGACCTTCTTTTCCATGCATGGCTTACTCATTTTTTCCCACTCTGCCAGCCGATGTCTTTCGTCGATGATTGGCAGGTGTTGACATGCTGTCCGGATGACCTGCCGGGAATACAGACCTGTCTTAATCAATTTGTGGCTGAAGTAGACCTGCTACTGGATGCCCGTAAGACGTTTGCCTGGTCGTTGTGTCCCCATGCACGAGCGCAGCTACGGAAAGATGGTTTCAAAGTTGAGCTGGAATGTCGTAACCTAGGTGCGCAATGCCAGATGTCAAGGAGACATTCCAACAAGGTCCAAACTGACCGTTTTGCTGCCATGGTTTCGTTGTGGCCCAAGCTTCGTTTGTCAGCATGCAAGTACAAGGATAAACTCAGGGCTTTGAGAACAGCGGCTTGGCCCAAAGGGCTGCATGCCATCGCAGCCACCACGGTTTCCCTTGCCCAATTTCATCAACTACGAACCGGTGCGATGAGGGGTTTACATGCTGACGGTGCAGGTAGCAATGCTTTCCTTCATTTAGGCCTTGTTCATGAACCCAATTCTGATCCCCACTTTTGGGCGATCTTGAGCACTTTCAGGTTGGTGAGGGCATGTGCTAATAGAGCCGAGGTGAAGGCCTCCATGATTGCCTTGTCTTTTGGGAAGTCCACTTGTCCTGACAATAGCTTCACGTTCACGCTTTTGACCAGGATCCAAATCTTGGGGTGGCATATCAATGAGACAGGCTTGTTGCAGGATGACATTGGCTCGTTTTCGCTTTTTGGCGCCTCTTTTGCTGAAATTTCTTTCAGGGCGGGGTTGGCGTGGCAGAAAATCGTGTCTCAAGAAGTTTCCCATAGACCTGGCCTTGTGCACCTATCCAGATGTGACCCTTTTCACACCCGTCAATGGTTGCAGTCCTTGACCGAGTGTGATGCTGCCCTCATGAGGAAGCTCCTTAATGGTACGCACATAACCCAAGATGGCAAACAATATTGCCACACTGGCGCAGATGACCTTTGTCAATTTTGTGGTTCTGTTGACAGCCGGTACCATAGATTTTGGGTATGTCCTCACTTTGCGTCCCTGCGTGAAGCCATGCCTGCTGAGGTCCTTCCGCTTTTGCCGAATTTGCCAGAGTCGCTCACCTGCTATGGCTGGTCGCTGCGACCATGGACACAGCTCCGATGGTGGAGGCTGCTTAGCGAAGTACGGTGTGGTGAGCCTAGATGCCTTGAGCCATGGGAGGCCATTGTTAACCTTTTCACTGATGGGAGCTGTCACAACCAACACCTTCCGGGGCAGCGCTTTGCAGCATGGTCGGTGGTTGTGGCAGGAGACGATGTTGATGGCATGTCCAGCTCAGTACTTGATTGTGGTCCATTGCCGGGCTTGTTGCAAAGCGCTTATAGGGCTGAAATCTTTGCCATTTTGAGGTCTATCATTTCAGCACGAAGACAGGATCATGATTTGGACTGATTGCGCCTCTGCGATTAGCCAGCTCAGTAAGATCTTGGAAGGGCAGTTCCCTGCAGCTAATGGGCCCCACTCTGATTTGTGGGTCCAGGTTTTTCATGCGGTTGGTGATTTGCCTGCTCAAAGTGTCCAGGTTACGAAGGTTCAAGCACACATTGGTACAGTTGGCTCCTCGCCTTTTGAGGACTGGTGTTTGTTGCATAATAACTGGGCTGACAGAACAGCCCTTCGTGCGAATTTCAACAGACCAGCCTCATTTTGGAACGTGTGCAATGCCCATGTTGTGGCGTGTGCCATCTCCCACAAGATTTCAAGGGCTGTTCAAATGGTGTTGCTCAGAGTTAGCCAAGCAGCAATGAAGGCCCAAGCAACTGCTGAACCGGAGGAAGAACCCAATGTGGCTCCTGTGCGGCCGCCGCCTGGGTCTTGGCAAGGTTTGAGAGAACTCAAAAGGTTTCCGAGTGCTGCAGCGCGATGGTATGGCCAGACTCTGGTTCGTAAAATTTTAAGCTGGTGGCAGCATACACTACATGGTGCGTGTGACTCTTGTCAATGGGTGTCCCATTTCCAATTGTATCTTGACTTCCAACTAGCAACTGGCAGTCGAGGCCCTGTGCATGAAAAGCAGTGGAGGGATGCTGATTGCATTGACTTGGTGGGGTTAGCAAATTACCCTTTCAGGTTACGTGCCAGGTGGTTTGCAAAAATCCTTAAGGAGTGCCTTTGCCACTCTTGTCAGCCACTTTCCATGAGTTATACTCAGCCTCATTCCACGGTATTGGGGTTGTATACTGGCTGTGTGGCGGTTCCTTGGCCACAATGGAGGTTGGATGAAGTGGACAGGTGGATTATTGCTCATGTCCCATTTGGTATCCGGAGACGTGGTGAATCTCTGGACATTTTGCCATTTTCAATGCGAGATGAATCCTGGCCCTTGTTTCCTGTTTCGTCTGGTGATTTCTGATTGGACCTAAAACGGGTCACTTCCGCGAGCTGAGGTGACGCGAATTGAAAGGTGGGGAAAAATGGTGGTTTGGAACATTTTTTTGTTTTCCATATATTGGGAATAATAATCCCAACTGACTAATATCTTTCAGAGGGGTTGAAACCACCAACCAGCCATCATTTTAAGGATCACACTCCAATCTTGGGATTTTCGGGCACCTCCGAAGTTTGATTTGACCCCACTCGTCCCACTCTCGGCTCGATTGGAGAAATGGCCCCCCCTCTAGCCATTTGCCATTTGAGAATGTCATACAAACGACTACGGTGGTCATAGATATTTGCAAGGCCATGTGCAAGTGTGCCGTGTCCATGAAGATAAAATCTTGATAATGGAAGATGGTAAAGGCAAAAAACCTGCTCTCGTATTCAAACATGACTGGAAACTCGCTCCTTGTTCAATGATTTTCCCATTGAAACCTCCATGAGTTGTGGTTCTCCACGAATTTTCTGGCCAGGATTAGCGCCTATAGCCTTGCTGAACCCGCCCGTGCCCCGAGGTGGTATGCCACGGTGCGCAGGCGGGGGCGTGTGATGAAGACAAGCCGAAATTGGAACCAGGTGTGGGCCTCGTTGTCACAGTTGCTGCGGCTCAGCAAACGGCAGGTGAGGATGACGTTCGAGCCCAATGTGATTGTGAGTAGCTGACTTTGGTAGACGAACATAGGGATTTGCTGCAACAGTAGGTTGATAGGTCCTGGTACCACCAAGACGCCAAAGGCAAGACACGCTGCAAATGATACGACGTTGCTTGTTGAACATCTAGGCGCGTTTTCCTTGGACAGATCACAGAAGTGCGCACATGTACCGTGCTTTGAAATAATGCCTGAAACTTGGTGAGCCCATCCTTCCAGATTCTAAACCCGGTGGACCAATACAATATTTTTCTCGTTGAGCCTTCCTTCAAGGATGAGACGATACATGGAGTCTGCGTCATTTCCCAGGTGTGTTTCCGTCCCGACACCTGGCTCCGCTCGACCAAGCACATTAACAATTTAACATTCCAGAATCAAAGGGCAGTCCAATTCGATTGAGTACCGTGTCGTGCTTTTGACGCCTGGAATTTGCCATGCCTTTGTTCAGTGCAAATTCGGGTAATTTCTGTCGGAATTTCACTCGTTGCCCAGTCTCTTACAAATGATGCACAGTGCCCTTTGACGAATTGTTTTTCGAGGCTGGCACAGCATGACCTGCTATTTGGCACCTTTTGTATAGGCAAAGCATGCTAAACCCAGATGTCCGGTTGTAGGGTTTTCCATGGGGTCGGACCTTGGAAAAGGGCGAATGTTTTGTTGGCAAAGGCAACGTTTTTTTATTGACATGTCCTTTTCATTACCGTCCAAGACCCTTTAGATATTGTATATATATATATATACATATAATTATATATATATATATACATATATTTATTTAGAGAGTTGTGCGGATTCATACAGTTTGTTTGTCAAAATCAAAAAATGTGATGGTAAATTGTGTAAGTAGACAAACTATATTTTTGAAGTCCGGGATATTGCATTAGTCTCTCTTTCTCTGTCAGAGGATGCGTTTCATATTACAATATTTTGGGCATTATGTCATTTTTCAATGTCCGTAACACGTGCATTTTAGATCCAAATCGGTTTGGCGGAAATCTAAAAATAATATCAAACAAATCAATGGTTTATCATCTTTGCCGCTATTAAAACAACAAATTCGAGTGTGCGCATTCTATGTACATACCCAAAAGTAATAATTTGTGTATATATAGTTATGTATTTTATATCCAATATCCCATTAAATTTGATTATATACAAGTATATACAAAAATGCAATGACATCCTGGATATATTGTATTTGTTTTTGTGAAATGTTAAACTCCATTTTTGCACCCTGGGTGTTTGATATAGGATCTTCCAGGTAAATGGTTGTACCATGTTGTACCCACGTCGCATTCCCAGCCGGATTTGGTGAATGCATTGATCTCGTAGTCTACCCTCCAGTAAATTAAAGATAACCCTTGAAAACCATTCGTTTTAATAGGTGAAACCATCTATAAACGGGCCATTTTCCATAGATATCTTACAGCGCCAGAGGGTAGATTTGCTGAACGTGATGTTTATTTTCCACTGGCAAAGCGCACGTTTGGGGAGTCTATGAGGAATATGTTTTATTTGTGGGGCCCTCAACACAGATTCGCGATTTCAATTTTTCAATACAATCACATATGAACATTATGTCAATTAATTGACGAAACAATTTTGTGACACCAAACCTTACAGTTAGTTATTTTTGTAAATACTGGATAACTCATATTGCCACACCTTGGACTTCAAACATTTTTTGGTAATCTTACCACATATTATCATATTTCACTCAAAAATCAGTTGAACCTTTTGTAAGGGATCCACATTTAATGAGCAAAAATCACCTGTCTTCCACCCCGAGCCACTCCATGGCGCACGTACCAAAGAAATTCCATGGCGGCCTTCCCTCCGTGAGTTGGTGGTGCACCAAACGGTGCCCCATGAGGTGATTTTTCATAGTCTCACTGCTTGGAAAGTCATGCTTGGTGGATCCATGGGAAGTGGTGATTCATGGGGACTCAACAAACAATGTAGATGTTGGGATTTAGCCTTTGGTTGTTACATGGCTATGGAACATGGTTCAGTTCCAAACACTTCGCAAAGTGCAACAGATTACCAGAGGGTAGTAAGTTGGCGAAGTAACCGCAGTTGCTGGTGGGTTTGTCTGAATATATAGGGTACCTTAAATTTTCACGGTTAAACATAATTGTCCCCCCTAAAATTTGATGGTTAATCATCATATAAAAGTATCACAGTAGCCAGTATCCCAATTTTCAGACACACGCGGGTTAAAATTCTGCCCAACTTACCTGTAAGATATGAGCCGTTTACCAAGTGAAGGATGAGGATGGTCCACCACTGGTCCACATCATGCTATATGCTTGGTATGTCAATAAAAGGCTTCCAAACAATCCCAGTGGTTGATAACTAAAATGGGGTTCGTGTTACCAGTTACCAACAACATGGGCAGTTTTTCAATGGGATTTTTCACATGATGGGTGCTAGCCACAGCTAGCCATAGCCTGATGGTTTCACCTGACTTGATCATTGGTCATCCTTTTACCGTTGTATTCTTGGGTTTTATTGTTGGATCTTTATTACATTTTATGATTATTTTATTTATGTATATCTAAATAGATAGATATATGAACTATAGATATTAAACATATACTATACCCTGCAAGTCGGAAGGTCAAGTTTTACGAGGTCTTTTGCAAAAGACCAAGTTTTACGAGGTCCTCTGGTTTACTTGGTTTTATAGAGCTCAGCCCTTTTTCCCATCAATGCTGAATTTGACTTGAACCCCATTTGAAACTGTTGATGCATGATTGGGAAGCATTCAATCACCTACAGATCATAGCCCCGAATGGGCCTTTCCAAGTTGCAATGAACAGCCACTAAGGCTGACATTCCGGAGCATATGCAAAGCAAATTCGTGGCGTCTCCCCTCAAGAAATTATATGTTTGGCAGAAATTTCCACACTGAAAAAATGGTTCCTAGGGTTTCACGCTCGGTTCACGCTCGGTTCACGGTCATAGTTGGTCTTTTGCCAGTCATAGTTGGTCTTTTGCCGGTCATAGTTGGTCCGGTTCACGCTCGGTTCACGCTCGGTTCACGCTAGCGATTCTGGGCCCCTGATAATTCAAAAACCATACGTTTGTGGTGGTTCCAGCCCTGGACTCCCAATGATAAAATAGTGTGGGGTACCCTATGATAAACCGCAAATTGGATATTTAGTCGGTGAAGGGATGTGGCTATCCTGAAATTTAGGGCAACAATTATGGGTTTATGCATCTTATATATTACTGTTGGACATCCATGGCCATCATCTTAACTTTGGACCCAAAAGGTCCAAGTAATAGTAGGTCCTCATCAAGTAATAGTAGGTCCTTTTCAGCAAAGTTAAAAGGCCAAGTTTTACGAGGTCTTTGACCTGGAGGGATAGATTTCCCTCATGAACTTTTCTGAGATGTTTTGATTTATGTTGACGCTTGGAATTTCTACTTCAATGATGTCCATCGTAAGTCCGCAATCTTCGCTGATGGCGAGGTATCAACGGCACCTCCTCCAGAGATCTCTAAATTTGATGATTGGGGCTATAGCCACCCAAAAAGATAGGAAGATGATATGTGTTTCCAGGACGATATATGATATAGAGCTATATAGAGTATATGTTTCTCATAATATCTCATGGTTTCTCCTAGGTAATTATATCAGAGGTATATCAATGAACAGGTTTTGACTGTTGCCTTGGCAACATACCATTCATTAGCTTATATGCTGCCAGTATTCAAAATCCGCTGATTGTGCCTCTCTTCCTCTCTCTATGTATATATATATATATGTATATATAGAAAGAGAGATACATTAGTAACCTCTAGTAACCACTAGTAACCTCTAGTAACCACTACTAACCACTAGTAACCTCTAGTAACCACTATTAACCACTATTAACCACTAGTAACCTCTAGTAACCTCTAGTAACCTCTAGAAACCTCTAGAAACCACTAGTAACCTATTATATAACCACTAGTAGCCTCTAGTAACCACTATTGACCACTATTATCCACTATTAACCACTAGCAACCTCTAGTAACCACTATTAACCACTAGTAACCCCTAGTAACCTCTAGTAACCACTAGTAACCACTAGTAACCTCTAGTAACCACTATTAACCACTACTAACCACTAGTAACCTCTAGTAACCACTATTAACCTCTAGTAACCTCTACTAGCCTCTAGTAACCACTATTAACCACTCTTAACCTGTAGTAACCTCTAGTAACCTCTAGTAACCTCTAGTAACCACTATTAACCACTAGTAACCTCTAGTAACCACTATTGACCAATATTGGCCGCTAGTAACCTCTAGTAACCACTAGTAACTAGTAACCATTATAAACCACTAGTAATCTCTAGTAACCACTATGAACCACTATTAACCAGTAGTAATCTCTAGTATCCACTATTAACCACTATTAACCACTAGTAATCTCTAGTAACCACCATTAACCACCAGTAGCCTCTAGTAACCTCTAGTAACCATTATTAACCACTAGTACCCTCTAGTAACCACTATTAAGCGCTAGTAACCACTATTAACCACTAGTAACCTCTAGTAACGACTATTAACCACTAGTATCCTTTAGTAACCACTATTAACCACTAGTAACCTCTAGTCAAAGGAAGTTGGGAAGCAATACTTCCGTGTTACGGACAAATAGAAGTCAGCGACTTGAAATGATGCAGGGTGGTAGATCACATAACAATACATAACAAAAGAATAAGAAGCAGTTAATGACGGGTGGTGACGAAGGGAAGTGGTGACGAAGTGGTGACGAAGGGAAGTGGTGACGAAGGGAAGTGGTGACGAAGGGAAGTGGTGACGAAGGGAAGTGGTGACGAAGGGAAGTGGTGACGAAGGGAAGTGGTGACGAAGGGAAGTGGGACGATGGGAAGTGAAGAAGGGAAGTGGTGACGAAGGGAAGTGGTGAAGTGGAAGTGACGAAGGGAAGTGGTGAAGGGAAGTGGTGACGAAAGGGAAGTGGTGACGATGGGAAGTGGTGACGAAGGGAAGTGGTGACGAAGGGAAGTGGTGACGAAGGGAAGTGGTGACGAAGGGAGGTGGTGACGATGGGAAGTGGTGACGATGGGAAGTGGTGAGGAAGGGAAGGGGTGAGTTGGGGAGGAAGCCGGAGCACGATTCCTTGTGTTTTTCCGTGTAAAGTGGCTGCAGCCGGCGATGAAAGGTACCTCGTCTGTGCGGCGGTTGCAGCTGGGGTCGGTTTATCGGTTTTTTTTTGCCGCATTGTAACGGTGGCTTCAAGCTGCTTTGGGTGTGCTTGTGTGTGCGTAGTTATAGGGTGTTTTGGAATCTGTGCTTGCAGATCGCATTGGAATGGCTGCATGATGTTGCAAGGGCTGTGTTTTGGGAGGAAGCCGGAGCACGAATCCTTGTGTTTTTCCGTGTAAAGTGGCTGCAGCCGGCGATGAAAGGTACCTCGTCTGTGCGGCGGTTGCGGCTGGGGTCGGTTTATCGTTTTTTTTTGCCGCATTGTAACGGTGGCTTCAAGCTGCTTTGGGTGTGCTTGTGTGTGCGTAGTTATAGGGTGTTTTGGAATCTGTGCTTGCAGATCGCATTGGAATGGCTGCATGATGTTGCAAGGGCTCTGTTTTGGGGAGGAAGCCGGAGCACGAATCCTTGCGTTTTTCCGTGTAAAGTGGCTGCAGCCGGCGATGAAAGGTACCTCGTCTGTGCGGCGGTTGCGGCTGGGGTCGGTTTATCGTTTTTTTTTGCCGCATTGTAACGGTGGCTTCAAGCTGCTTTGGGTGTGCTTGTGTGTGCGTAGTTATAGGGTGTTTTGGAATCTGTGCTTGCAGATCGCATTGGAGTGGCTGCGTCAAGGTTGCTTGCTGCAGCGGCTGCATGCGTAATACTATTGTCTTTTGCAGCTGAAGATTCTGAAGACCGTAAATCGTATTGGAATGGCTGCATCAAGGCTGCGAAAGTGATTTGTCAGCAGATTTTCTCAATTTTGGCGCTAATAATTTTCCTTTTAAAATTCCTTTTAAAAAGTGCTTCAAAATCGTCTTTTTGTCGCTTTGGCGTCGAGATCCGGTTTTGGAGCTGCAATTTCCGACGCCATTGCACGTAGTTCTATTGTGTTTTGCAACTCAGTCTCTGCAGATCGCATTGTAGTGGCTGCGTCAAGGTTGCTTGGTGCAGCGGCTGCATGCGTAATACTATTGTCTTTTGCAGCTGAAGATTCTGAAGATCGTAAATCGTATTGGAATGGCTGCATCAAGGCTGCGAAAGTGATTTGTCAGCAGATTTTCTCAATTTTGGCGCTAATAATTTTCCTTTTAAAATTCCTTTTAAAAAGTGCTTCAAAATCGTCTTTTTGTCGCTTTGGCGTCGAGATCCAGTTTTGGAGCTGCAATTCCTGTTGTGATTATGTACAAGAAAGCTTCTCTGTGCAAAAACTTTTTCTGTAAAAGCTTGCTGTGTGTAAAAGCTTCTGTGTGTAAAAGCGTCTCTGTGTAAAAGTTTCTGTGTGTGTAATCGCTTGCCATGTGTAAAAGCACTGTGTGTAAGTGTTCTGTGTGTAAACGCTTGCTGTGTTTGAAAGCTTGCTGTGTGAAAAAGATTTTGTGTGTAAAAGCTTGCTGTGTGTAAAAGCCTATCTGTGTGTAAAAGCGTCTCTGTGCAAAAGTTTCTGTGTGTAAACGCTTGCCATGTGTAAAAGCACTGTGTGTAAGTCTTCTATGTGTAAACGCTTGCTGTGTTTGAAAGCTTGCTGTGTGATTTTTTTTTGTGTAAACGCTTGCCATGTGTAAAAGCACTGTGTGTAAGTGTTCTGTGTGTAAACGCTTGCTGTGTGTGAAAGCTTGCTGTGTGTAAAAGCTTCTCTGTGTAAAAGCTTGTTGTGTGTGAAAGCTTGCTGTGCAAAGCTTCTCTGTGTAAAAGCTTGTTGTGTGTAAAAGCATCTCTGTTTAAAAAGCTTGCTGTGTGTGTAAACGCTTGCCATGTGTAAAAGCACTGTGTGTAAGTGTTCTGTGTGTAAACGCTTGCTGTGTTTGAAAGCTTGCTGTGTGAAAAAGATTTTGTGTGTAAAAGCTTGCTGTGTGTAAAAGCCTATCTGTGTGTAAAAGCGTCTCTGTGCAAAAGTTTCTGTGTGTAAACGCTTGCCATGTGTAAAAGCACTGTGTGTAAGCGTTCTGTGTGTAAACGCTTGCTGTGTGTGAAAGCTTCTCTGTGAAGAAGCTTGTTGTGTGTAAAAGCTTCTGTGTGTAAAAGCTTCTCTGCTTGAAAAGCTTCCTGTGTGTAAAAGCTTCTCTGCGAAAGAACTTGATGTGTGTAGAAGCTTTGTAGTACAAAGTAGTACTGGAACGTGTTTTGTGCAAGCTTTGTAGTACAAAGTAGTACTGGGAAGTAGTTTGTGCAAGCTTTGCAGTACAAAGTAGTACTGGGGAGTGCTTTGTGCAAGCTTTGTAGTACAAAGTAGTACTGGGAAGTGTTTTGTGCAAGCTTTGTAGTACAAAGTAGTACTGGGAAGTGGTTTTTGCAAGCTTTTGTAGTAGACATCAGTACTGGGAAGTACTTGAAATAAAAATAGCCAAGAAGAACTTAGCTGACATATGGGAAGACATGGAATGAGATGAGAAGAGCTCAGATGAGATGAGTTGAGATGAAGTGCAAGTGTGAAGTGTGGAGTGTAGGAGGTGTGAAGAGTGCAATGTGAAGTGTGAGGAAAGTGTTTGCATTCTACCGGGGTCGCGCGCAGGTCATGTTCTTGGACAGCAACACTGCAACAGCTTCGCACAAAGCACGCACGCACGGGCCTGGCTGGCGCACGGCGCATGCAAGTTCCTTAGTAGTAGTACTGGGAAGTGATTCATGAAAGCTTAGGTGACATATGAGAAGAGATGAGATGAGAAGAGATGAGCTGGGATAAGGTGAGAAGAGCTCAGATGAGATGAAGTGTGGAGTGTGAAGAGTGCAGTGTGAAGTGTGGGGCGTGAAGAGTGCAGTGTGAAGTGTGGAGTGTGAAGTGTGAAGTGTGGAGTGTGAAGTGTGAAGTGTGGAGTGTGCAGTGGGAAGCGTGCAGTGAAGTGTGAAGTGTGGATTGGGAAGAGTGCAGTGTGAAGTGAGAAGTGTGGAGTGTGAAGTGTGAAGTGTGCAGTGTGGAGTGTGAAGAGTGCAGTGAGAAGTGTGAAGGGCGAAGTGGAGCTTCAAATGTGACATGTGAAACAGGACACCACTTTCGCAGAGTGCACGCACGCACGGGCTTGGCTGGCGCACGGCGCATGCAAGTTCTATAGATGAGAAAAGTCTTATATATATCTTTAAGGCAACTTCCGCCCCGCCTCGTGCGGGTACTACTGGTAACCATTATTAACCACTAGTAATCTTTAGTACCCACTATTAACCACTACTAACCACTATTAACCACTAGTAACCTTTAGTAACCACTATTAACCACTATTAACCACTAGAAACCTCTAGTAACCACTTTTAACCACTATTAACCACTAGTAACCTCTAGTAACCACTATTAACCACTAGTAACCTATTATATAACCACTAGTAGCCTCTAATAACCACTATTGACCACTATTATCCACTATTAACCACTAGCAACCTCTAGTAACCACTATTAACCTCTAGTAACCTCTAGTAACCTCTAGTAACCACTAGTAACCTCTAGTAACCACTAGTAACCACTAGTAACCTCTAGTAACCACTAGTAACCTCTAGTAACCACTATTAACCACTATCAACCATTATTAACCACTCTTAACCTGTAGTAACCTCTAGTAACCTCTAGGAGCCACCAGCAACCTCTAGTAACCAATATTAACCACTACTAACCACTAGTAACCTCTAGTAACCTCTAATAACCACTATTGACCACTAGTAACCTCTGGTAACCACTATTAACCACTATTAGCCACTAGTAACCTCTAGTAACCACTAGTAACCCTTATAAATCACTAGTAATCTCTAGTAACCACTATGAACCACTATTAACCAGTAGTAATCTCTAGTAACCACTATTAACCACTATTAACCACTAGTAATCTCTAGTAACCACTTTTAACCACCAGTAACCTCTAGTAACCACTCTTAACCACCATTAACCACTATTTACCACTAGTACCCTCTAGTAACCACTATTAACCGCTGGTAACCACTAGTAACCTCTAGTAACGACTATTAACCACTAGTAACCTTTAGTAACCACTATTAACCACTATTAACCACTAGTAACCTCTAGTAACCATTACTAACCACTAGTAATCTCTAGTAACCACTATTAACCACTACAAACCACTATTAACCACTAGTAACCTTTAGTAACCACTATTAACCACTATTGACTACTAACCACTAGTAATCTCTAGTAACAACTATTAACCTCTAGTAACCACTATTAACCACTAGCAACCTCTAGTAACCGCTAGTAACCTCTAGTAACCTGTAGTAACCTCTAGTAACCTCTAGTAACCTCTAGTAACCACTAGTAACCACTAGTAACCACTAGTAACCACTAGTAACCATTAGTAACCTCTAGCAACCACTATTAACCACTAGTAACCACTAGTAATATCTAGTAACCTCTATTAACCACTATTAACCACTATTAACCACTATTAACCCTCTAGTCTCTAGTAACCACTATTAACCACTATTAACCACTAGTAACCTCTAGTAACCACTAGTAACCTCTAGTAACCACTATTAACCACAAGTAACCTTTAGTAACCACTATTAACCACTATTAACCACTAGAAGCCTCTAGTAACCACTATTAACCACTATTATCCAGTAGTAACCTCTAGTAACCACTATTAACCACTAGTAACCTCTAGTAACCACTATTATATAACCACTAGTAGCCTCAAGTAACCACTATTAACCACTAGTAACCTCTAGTAACCACTAGTAACCTCTAGTAACCACTAGTAACCTCTAGCAACCACTACTAACCACTAGTAACCTCTAGCAACCACTATTATATAACCACTATTAACCACTAGTAACCTTTGGTAACCACTATTAACCACTAGTAACCACTATTAACCACTAGTAACCCCCTTGTAACCACTATATTAACCACTAGTAACCACTATTAACCACTAGTAACCCCCTTGTAACCACTATTAACCACTAGTAACCTCTAGTAACCACTATTAGCCACTTTTAACCACTATTAACCATTATTAACCACTAGTAACCACTATTAACCACTAGTAACCCCCTTGTAACCACTATTAACCACTAGTAACCTCTAGTAACCACTATTAGCCACTTTTAACCACTATTAACCACTAGTAATCTCTAGTAACCACTATGAACCACTATTAACCAGTAGTAATCTCTAGTAACCACTATTAACCACTATTATCCACTATTAAACACTACTAACCACTATTAACCACTATAAACCACTAGTAACCTTTAGTAATCACTATTAACCACTATGAACCACTATTAACCACTAGTAACCTCTAGTAACCTCTAGTAACCTCTAGTAACCTCTAGTAACCACTAGTAACCACTAGTAACCACTATTAACCACTAGTAACCACTATTAACCACTAGTAACCTCTAGTAACCACTATTAACCACTAGTAACCACTAGTAACCACTAGTAACCTCTAGTAACCTCTAGTAACCTCTAGTAACCACTAGTAACCTCTAGTAACCTCTAGTAACCATTATTAACCACTAGTAATCTCTAGTAACCACTATTAACCACTACAAACCACTATTAACCACTAGTAACCTTTAGTAACCACTATTAACCACTAGTAATCTCTAGTAACCACTATTAACCACTAGTAACCTCTAGTAACCTCTAGTAACCACTAGTAACCACTAGTAACCTCTAGTAACCTCTAGTAACCACTAGTAACCTCTAGTAACCACTTTTAACCACTAGTAACCTCTATTAACCACTTTGAACCACTATTAACCACTAGTAACCTCTAGTAACCTCTAGTAACCTCTAGTGACCACTATCAACCTCTAGTAGCCTCTAGTAACCACTATTAACCTCTAGTAACCACTAGTAACCTTTAGTAACATCTAGTAACTTCTAGTAACCTCTAGTAACCTCTAGTAACCACTATTAACCTCTAGTAACCTCTAGTAACCTCTATTAACCACTATTAACCACTAGTAACCACTAGTAACCACTAGTAACCACTAGTAACCTCTGTCAACCTCTAGTAACCTCTAGAAACCACTAGTAACCTCTAGTAACCACTAGTAACCTCTAGTAACCACTAGTAACCTCTAGTAACAACTATTAACCACTAGTAACCTCTAGTAACCACTATTAACCACTAGTAACCACTAGTAACCACTAGTAAACTCTAGTAACCACTATTAACCACTATTTACCACTAGTAACCTCTAGTAACCTCTAGTAACCACTAGTAAACACTAGTAACCTCTAGTAACCTCTAGTAACCTCTAGTAACCACTAGCAACCTCTAGTAACCGCTATTAACAACTAGTAACCACTAGTAACCTCTAGTAACCTCTAGCAACCTCTAGTAACCTCTAGTAACCACTAGTAACCACTAGTAACCTCTAGTAACCACTATTAACCACTAGTAACCTCTAGTAACCTCTAGTAACCTCTAGTAACCACTAGTAACCTCTAGTAACGGTCCGAGACTCATTTAAGCCGACTTTTTTACTCATTATAAGCCGACATTTTGTATGTTGACTTCAGAGTTAACTCCATGGGGTACAGACCTTTAGGTTAACACTTGGGGACACTTGGGGTGGGTTTAGGGGACACTTGGGGACACTTGGGGTGGGAGTAGGGGACACTTGGGGACACTTGGGGTGGGCTTAGGGAACCAACTCCAAGGGATACAGCCCTTTAGGTTAACACTTGGGGACACTTGGGGACACTTGGGGTGGGTTTAGGGGACACTTGGGGACACTTGGGGACACTTGGGCTGGGCTTAGGGAACCAACTCCAAGGGATACAACCCTTTAGGTTAACACTTGGGGACACTTGGGGTGGGTTTAGGGGACACTTGGGGACACTTGGGGACACTTGGGGTGGGTTTAGGGGACACTTGGGGACACTTGGGGTAGGCCTAGGGAACCAACTCCAAGGGATACAGCCCTTTAGCTTAACACTTGCGGACGCTTAGGGGACACTTGGGGACACTTGGGGTGGGTTTAGGGGACACTTGGGGACACTTGGGGTGGCCTTAGGGGACACTTGTTCAAACTACCAACACGTTCTGTCATACGTTGTCACATCTTCTTCAAGTCCCTTGAATGATGTTCCTGGTATGTTGCAACATCTTCGTCAAGTAGCTTGCAATACATTCCTGATACGTTGCAACATCTTCCTAGTTACTTGTAAGTAAATTGCACGACCTTCCTGATACTCCTGCTGCCTCGTCTTACAGTAACTTGCCAGATGTTCCTGATACGTTGTAGCATCCTCTTCGAGTGACTTGCAACACGTTCCTGATACATTGTGACATCTTCTGCGCGGCCCTTCCGCCATGCTCCATGCATGACGTTGTCACATCTTCTTCAAGTCCCTTGGATGATGTTCTTGCTATTTTGCAAGATCTTCGTCAAGTAGCTTGCAATACATTCCTGATACGTTGCAACATCTTCCTACTTGTAAGTAAATTGCACGACCTTCCTGATACTCCTGCTGCCTCGTCTTACAGTAACTTGCCAGATGTTCCTGATACGTTGTAGCATCCTCTTCGAGTGACTTGCAACACGTTCCTGATGCATTGTGACATCTTCTGCGCGACACTTCCGACATGTTCCATGCATGACGTTGTCACATCTTCTTCAAGTCCCTTGAATGATGTTCCTGGTATTTTGCAACATCTTCGTCAAGTAGCTTGCAATACATTCCTGATACGTTGCAACATCTTCCTACTTGTAAGTAAATTGCACGACCTTCCTGATACTCCTGCTGCCTCGTCTTACAGTAACTTGCCAGATGTTCCTGATACGTTGTAGCATCTTCGTCAAATGACTTGAAACACGTTCCTGATACATTGCGACATCTTCTGCGCGACACTTCCGACATGTTCCACGCATGACGTTGTCACATCTTCTTCAAGTCCCTTGAATGATGTTCTTGCTATTTTGCAACATCTTCGTCAAGTAGCTTGCAATACATTCCTGATACGTTGCAGCATCTATCTTCCTACTTGTAAGTAAATTGCACGACCTTCTTGATACATGTGTCACCTCGTCTTACTGTAACTTGCCAGACGGTACTGATACGTTGAAGCAACTTCTTCAAGTGAGTTCAAACATGTTCCTGATACATTGCGACATATTCCTGATACGTTGAAACATCTTCTGAAAAGTGACATGCAATTCATATGATCGAATCAAAATGTCCTGCTCATCATCTCTGTCACACCTGTTGCAGTCATATTCAAAGACTTCTATGTCACTTTCTATTGGTGCTGCCATCATATTTCACAAACGTAGGCGTAAGCGAGTAAAAACGTAGGCTTAAGCGAGGTACTGACCTCTAGTAACCTCTAGCAACCTCTAGCAACCGTAGTAACCTCTGGAAACTTCTGGTAACCTCTAGTAACTTCTAGTAACCACTAGTAACCACTAGTAACCCCTAGTAACCTCTAGTAACCTCTAGTAACCGCTAGTAACCTCTAGTAACCACTAGTAACCTCTAGTAGCCACTATAAACCTCTAGTAACCTCTAGTAACCTCTAGTAACCACTAGTAGCCACTATTAACCACTACTAACCACCATTAAACATTATTAACCACTAGTAACCTTTAGTAACCACTATTAAACACTATTAACCACTAGTAACCTTTAGTAATCACTATGAACCACTATGAACCACTATTGACCACTATTAAACATTATTCACCACTAGTAACCTTTAGTAACCACTTTTAACCACTATTAACCACTAGTAACCTTTAGTAATCACTATTAACCACTATGAACCACTATTAACCACTAGTAACCTCTAGTAACCACTAGTAGCCTCTAGTAACCACTATTAACCACTAGTAACCTCTAGTAACCACTATTAACTAACCACTAGTAACCTCTAGTTACCTCTAGTAACCTCTAGTAACCTCTAGTAACCTCTAGTAACCCCTAGTAACCTCTAGTAACCTTTAGTAACCTCTAGTAACCTCTAGTAACCTCTAACCTCTAGTAACCTCTAGTAACCTCTAGTAACCTCTAATAACCTCTAGTAGCCTCTAGTAACTACTAGTAACCTCTATAACCTCTAGTAACCTCTAGTAACCTCTAGTAACCTCTAGTAACCTCTAGTAGCCTCTAGTAACCTCTAGTATCCTCTAGTAACCTCTAGTAACCCCTAGTAAACTCTAGTAACCTCTAGTAACCTCTAGTAACCTCTAGTAACCTCTAGTAACCCCTAGTAACCACTAGTAACCTCTAGTAACCTCTAGTAACCTCTAGTAACCTCTAGTAACCTCTACTAACAACTAGTAACCTCTAGTAACCTCTAGTAACCTCTAGTAACCTCTAGTAACCTCTAGTAACCTCTAGTAACCTCTAGTAGCCTGGAGTAAGCACTAGTAACCTCTAGTAACCTCTAGTAACCTCTAGTAACTTCTAGTAACATCTAGTAACCTCTTGTAGCCTCTAGTAACCTCTACTAACCTCTAGTAACCTCCAGTAACCACTAGTAACCTCTAGTAACCTCTAGTAACCTCTAGTAACCTCTAGTAACCTCTAGTAACCACTAGTAACCTCTAGTAACCTCTAGTAACCTCTAGTAACCTCTAGTAACCTCGGTAACCTCTAGTAACCTCTAGTAACCTCTAGTAACCTCTAGTAACTTCTAGTAACATCTAGTAACCTCTTGTAGCCTCTAGTAACATCTACTAACCTCTAGTAACCTCCAGTAACCACTAGTAACCTCTAGTAACCTCTAGTAACCTCTAGTAACCTCTAGTAACCTCTAGTAACCACTAGTAACCTCTAGTAACCTCTAGTAACCTCTAGTAACCTCTAGTAACCTCGGTAACCTCTAGTAACCTCTAGTAACCTCTAGTAACCTCTAGTAAACTCTAGTATCCTCTAGTAACCTCTAGTAACCTCTAGTAACCTTTAGTAACCTCTAGTAACCTTTAGTAACCTCTAGTAACCTCTAGAAACCTCTAGTAACCTCTAGTAACGTCTAGTAACTTCTAGTAACCTCTAGTAACCTCTAGTAACCTCTAGTAACCTCTAGTACCCTCTAGTAACGTCTAGTAACTTCTAGTAACCACTAGTAACCTCTAGTAACCTCTAGTAACCTCTAGTAACCTCTAGTAACCTCTAGTAACCTCTAGTACCCTCTAGTAACGTCTAGTAACTTCTAGTAACCACTAGTAACCTCTAGTAACCTCTAGTAACCTCTAGTAACCACTATTATTTCCAACGAATCCATAATCTTCTCGTGCCTCTGTGGCTTCAGCAACGCTTGGTCCGGCATCTTCCCCGCGCCGCGAAATGACGGGCGGTGCCGTGGTACCGTGGTACCGAGCAGTGCCGGTGTCTTGGCGCTGTTTTCGGCGTTGATCCAAAGGGATCCAACCATCAACAGGGGTTTAATGGCAATTCAATGGGATTTGATGGGAATTTCATAGGGTTTTTTTTTCATGGGATGTAATGAGATTTATATCATGGGAAATCATGAGAGATGTTTCATGGTTTTAATGAAGTTTATTTAATGGGATTTCATAGGAAATCGTCGGATTTACCATAAGGAAATAATAGAATAGGGAAGTGTTTCTTGGATCTGCTGAAGATGGTTTTGATTTTCTGGAAATCCAAGAGTTGGGGATTTACCGAGAGGACATGTTTATTGTTTTCTCCGGGGTTCCTTAAGCAGATCCAAGATTCAAAAACAAAAATTGGTGATATAACAGTTGAAGGAAATATAGTGGGATACAATGCGATATCAGACAATTATATGATCGGAAACTTATCAACCTACCAGTCTTTGATGGCGGGTTTGTTAACAACTGTAGGTATTTATATATTATAATGGGGATATCATGGTGTTGAGGTGATAATATAGTTGATGAGTTGATGTGTATATATATAATATTAGATATATCATGTATAATTGTATCAGAAACAATATGAATGTGTGGGCTGTCTGACAATGGGACATTTCAACAGCAAACGTGTAAATACAATGAGTAGGGATATTATACCCCATGGATATTTAACCTCTGGTAATTTAACATAGCTATTGAACATAGCCATTTTCTGTTGATGTTCCAGCTGTGTTAGTTTGCCAGAGGGCAATGAGATGGGATATAAACTGCTGTCATGTTTGAGCCTGTCTGAAAATGATAGAGGTAACCATGGATTTACCAGCCAGATGATTCGGGATACAATGAGGATATGGAAGTTTTTTTTTTGGGTTCTCCAACGGTCCAATTTTGGGGTCTGATTGAAAATGAAGTATGCCCCCCAAGTTCAATAGGAAAACACATATTACCCTCTGGTAATTTAACATAGAAATGGAAAATCACCATTTTCAATAGCAAAAAATCACAATTTTCAATAGCAAACTGTTAGTTTACCAGAGGGTAACCGCTGGATTTGGCGGCTCCTTGGTGAGTGCACCAAGTCATAGGGCACCAAGTTGGGATGGCTTACTGTTATTTGCCCGCGAACCCTGCAACCTTGATCAAGGCAAGGCTTGCAGTTGTGGCCCAATAAAGAGTTATAAATGGGTTTATGATGATATACAACCTTGGTTCTAGGAGTGATAAATGCGTTTATAAATGTTGAGGGCCATAACTGTGATGATGATGATGATGATGATGATGATGATTGTGATGGTGATGGTGATGGTGATGGTGATGGTGGTGGTGGTGGTGGTGGTGGTGGTGGTGTGGTGTTGGTGGTGGTGGTGGTGGTGGTGGTGGTGGTGGGGTGGGGGTGGGGGTGGGGGCGGGGGGGGAGTGGATTCGATGTGTGAACATGGGTTTTAGGCATGTTGATCGGAAAGAGACGAACATCCCAAGAATTGACTGAAAATTGCAGACGTTTGAAAATTAGCAATGATAAGATAAGTTTCCGACCACTCATTGAACATTGCTCTTGTTGACTCTTGTTAGTAGTATTCATGGTATTCATGCATCGTAAAAAACTTATTCAACCCCAAAGAGAATTAGCCAGGCCACACCAAAGCAAACAGATCTACAGCTGAGGGTTGCGCCCCATAGGGGCTGACAAGATCAGTATGGCCCTGCAATGCCCTAGATACAGTATTGTTTGGTTTGTTTACGGAGGTTTCCTAAAATGGGGTACCCAACATCATCCATTCTAAAAGGCTCGTCCATTACAAACAACCCATTTTGGGGTATCCCCATTTATGGAAACCACCATATATATTTACATGTGATACATGTGCATATAATATCGATCATTATTAACCATTACTAACCATCATTACCCATCATTAACCGTAGATATTTAACCCATTAAACCCCTTAACCATAGATTATGAACAATCATTAACCATTTGTTGATGGTTTGTCATGTCCAGGGCGAGGCTGACTGTTTTCCTGAGCATCTTGGGATTCAAAGTTTGACCCAAACTGATCCCGGCTATCCCCTTGGCACCTGACATAGGTGACGTGGGGCCCGCGCCCTAGTATGGACGATCTTGGTGGTTGGTAAACGAGGTGTATAATATATATATATATACATATCATATGTTTATTTGTTTCATTCATTTATTGACTAATCTATTTATTTTGTTTATGTATATATGTATATATGTATATATGGATATATGTATATATGTATATATGTTGATATGTATATATGTATATACGTATATATGTGTATTTGTGTCTATATGTAAATGTGTATATATATAAATATATGTAAATGTGTAAATGTGTATATGTGTATATATATATGTGTATGTGTATATGTGTGTATATGTATATCTGTATATTTGTATATATGTATATATGTATATATGTATATATGTATATATGTACATATGTATATATGTACATGTGTATATATATATATGTATATGTGTATGTATATATATATATGCATATATGTATATATATGTATATGTGTATATATATATGCATATATGTATATATATGTATATGTGTATATGTGTATATGTTTATATGTATATATGTATATATGTATATATGTACATATGTATATATGTACATATGTACATATATATATATAGATATATATATATATATATGTGTGTGTGTGTAATTGTATATCTGTATATGTGTATATGTGTCTGTGTGTATTTGTAAATATGTGTATATGTATATTTGTGTGTATGTATATGTGTATATATGTATATATGTATATATGTGTATATGTATATATGTACATATGTACATATGTACATATGTATATATGTATATATGTTTGTTTTTTTTAAAGTATATATGTACATTTATACATGTACATGTGTATGTGTATGTGTTTGTTTATTTATATGTATATATATATATGTGTTTGTAAATGTATATTTAATTTTACATACATACATACATACACACACATACATACATACATACATACATACATACATTCATACATACATACATACATTGGATGACATGACATGACATGACATGACATGACGTTAAGTTACGTTACATACGTACATACATGCATGCATGCATGCATGCATACGTACATACATTACATACATTACATACATTACATACAATACATACATTACATACAGACATACAAACATACAGACATACAGACATACAGACATACCGACATACAGACACACCGACATACCCACATACTCACATACCGACATGCGGACGTACGGACATACGGACATACGGACATACGGACATACAGACATACAGACATACATACATACATACATATATATATTTACATATGCACATATATTTATTTTTATTTGCAAATTTGTTCTTATATATATGTATACACACATGTATGTATATATATATATATATTAATATTTACATATGACAAATATATGTATTTACACTTACATATGATATTTTTTTTTTTTTTTTTTTAAAGGTAATATTTATATATATATATATGGTTCAAATGGTTTTAAACAACAAACCTGGGACTTGTCTTGATTAATGGTTTTTTCAACAATCGATGGACAGATCTGGACTCCATGGCCCAGCGAGAAGCGATATGAGCTGAGGCTGCAAAGCACTGTTTTCATAGGGACAAATATCATTGGGTGGGATATATATCTACTGATACCCATGATATATTTAGCAGAATGATATATTTGGGCGGGATGTATATATATATATATACATATTTATCATACTGTTTGCGATATTATGGCAGAAAAGGAACATATTTACTGATACCCATGATGGATTTTAGGTGGATGGGATTTGACTACTGCACAAATTACACAACCATATTTTAACTAATGCTAAATATAGTTAATGAATATTGAATGTAATCCCCCCAATAGACAGCCCCATTCTATGGTCCCAAGCGGTTTCATCCCCTACTTTTCAGCATGGTTTCAGGGGGACGGGAGTCATCAACCTGGTTTTGCTTGATGTTTGTGTTGTATCTGCCCAATATATGTGGGAATGTCATCCATTGCGTATCCCTATTAACTAGGCAATATAAAGGGATAGGAGAGAGTTTGGAACGCTCATATGAAATCAATGAACTTGATGATTGAAACCAAACAATAGATTGAATTGTGTTGAAACCAAATGCATGGTAGCTCAATGAATAAATTCAACCTGGTGTCAGTTTGACACTCTATTCTCCCACCAGCTACAAGAAGCTGACTCTACTAGTTGGCAATCATGCTGATTAGTTGGAACATAAGATGATGACTGATGAAAACTATGGTTCCATCTATCTATCAGTCATATCTCCATTGGTCTCCATTACCTCTTGTCTGTGCAGGTGGACCATCCACAGTTTTGTTGGTCTAGTCAAAATTACTTTGATAATTCATTTCTTTCCCGGCTGTCTTATCCTTTTTCAGCACATCATGTCCTACCTTTGTTTATTGATGTATATGTATATATATATATATATGTATATGTATATATATATATGTATATATACATATACATACATATATATATACATATTCTGCATGGGTATATATATATATACATAGAGAGATACACACACACAATAAAATCTATAATTTGGAATTAGATGGGTTTTTCTCCCCATTGACATTGCTATAACTTGGGGCGTGCCCGCCCCCCTTCTTGACAAACAAAAATGGATTAAATTATGATTTTATAAATATGTTATGTTCCTCCAAGATTGGAATGTAATGGGTTACTACCAAGACCATGTGCAGGGGGTGAATGAAACCACTGCTAGAAAGTATTACGCACGATTACCTAACCATTACTTGCGAATAGTTTGAAACCGTTAGTCAATCCGATTTATCAGTCCAGTTATTGTATTAATTTAGTAGCCGGTAGTCTTTCATGTTCAATCCCCACGTGTCCAAATACAATTCTAAACATACATTCAGAACCCAATTTGTCCATCATTACCCAGTCTTTGACTATCCGGCAACCAATTTACAATCCCATTGTAGTCATCCAAAAAAAGATAGAACAAATTGTCCCGACGATTTTCATGGCTATTGGACAATGGTGCAATAAAATTAGTAGTTTATTATCGCAAAGGACCATCAGATATTGATGGATACGTACTTATGGGATTCCTCTATCTCATACTTTGGGGGACCCCTTGCGGATCATAAGTAAGTTTGATCCCACAAACCCATCGCAAAATCATCCAATAAGTTCATTCCAAAAAATCATCTAAGAATCCCAATATCCTCCAGTCAAAGCTTGCTCGTTTGAAGATCCACCATGTAGTTCGTTGATGACTTCGCAAACTAAAGCTCCATTGAGTGGATTCCAGCCATGTTGAATTGCTGGAGGGCAATCCCACATAATCCAATAATCATCCCAAATAATATAATTCCACAGTAATCCCATAATCATGCCATAATCATGCCATGATTCCACCAAGATGAAATAATCATCCCTGAAAATTCATCCCAAAAATTCAGAAAAATCATCCCAAGAATCACCAGAATCCCCAAGGCACTGCGCTGGGAGCGCGCCCGCGTCCATGAGACGCCTTTCCAGGTGAGCGGATTTAGTTGGTCAGAACCAGAGTTCAGTGGAGTTATGTGGAGTTCATCAACCTGAAACTCAGATTTCCCCAGCACAAAATTTGCAAAATGATGCAAACAAATATGCAAAATGATGCAAACATATGTTTTTTTAGCAAGAAAAAACGTGTCTTTACCAGCAAATGCGGAGTTTTAAGCAGTAAACATGCCGATTTCAATCAGCTATCGCAAAAATGCAGATGTAGCTACATAGAAAACTTTAAAATTTGGACTTCACCAAGCCAACCCCATCGATGGTGGCTGTTAACGGGAGTTTTTGAGAAGGGTTTTTCTGAACCGTGGGGATACCTACGCTCCAGGTGTTTATGTTGTTTTTTTTCGGTAAGGAAAATAAACCAGTTGATTTCGGGATGCTCCCCATTTCTTCCAGCAAAATCAAATAATGATTATAGCTGCCCCCCAAAGATAATCCTATTAAACCTAGTCATTTTGTGGTGGTTACCCTATACATTAAAATTAACTTTATTAAACTATTTATTTTAATTGGTGGTTGCTCAGATAACCATTGGTGGTTACTTGAACGTTTAGATTATTTAAAATATATAATATAAGTATTATAACCGTCTATAATATAAATATACATATATATAACTATTCAATTGGGTGTTGGTACCATTGAAAATGGCTAACAGGTGTCCTTTTGAATCGAGGTTGGAGCATGGCAAGCACATGGAATCCCCAGAATGAATTTGAAATATGTCGGTTTCCTAAGTCATAGGGGTACCTACAAATCATCCAAATTAGACCATTTTAGTATTGAAACCTGTGGTTTTGGTGTACCCCCATTTTAGGAAACCTACGCATTTCTTTGGGATGACTTGATGTGTCATCCGTCAACATTAATTCTGTATACCATATTACTATCATACCGAATATCATTGCTGCCTGGGATGTAATATGTTTCGATATGTCAAAATGTTTATCCAACTAAATATATGCATACCTTTAAGTGGACTTGTGATGCCATCAATGTAGAAAAACCAAGCATAGACCATAATTACAAAACATTGACCCAGTTTTGCATTTCGTTGTATCAAGAAAAACCAGATGCGATTCCTGGGCTTATCCCATAGATACATGGCTTACTTGGTGGCTTATCCCGGGAATCGTGTATGTGACACTGGACATAGCCCCTACTCACCCTACTGAATTGACTGAACTCGCCAGTTACTAACTTGAAATCCCATTCAACCCCATTCAATCCCACTAAATCCCATATCATCCTAGAAGTAACCAGCCACGCAATTCGTGACCCTGTCGCACCAGGGTGGTCTGAACGGCATGCAGGCGCTTGTGGATTTTGTGGATTTTGTGGCTTTATCTTTTCGGATGCAAACCATATATTTCTTGGTTTAAAAGTGTGTTTTGATCTCCAAGGTTTAATTGAGTGGTTCAATTTTTTTTAACCTTGGTTGATCAAAACATGTGGTGGTTTTCCCATGTTTTTTCAGGATGCATCAAGGATCCACATTGGGATTCAGTGGACTGGGCCTATGTTTGAGTACCGGAGGGTAGTACACCCGATTGTATCTGGGCTGTTGGGAGCAAGCGTGTTGGGGGCATCATGAATCATGCTTCGCAGATCTAGCTGAGCTCATGCGACCTGGCTTTCTTTATTTTGTATATGTTCGGGAATCAAAAAAAAACAAAAAAATGACCTACCATTGGTCTATCTATCAACCCACATGTTCATTTTGATCTTGAAACATGTTTCATATTCTCCTAGGCGGGTACATTGATTTTGACCTCTAGCCCTTTGTTTCTGAACCAGGAAAACGAACCACCGTCCAAAGAAGATCCAAGCGAAAGTCGAAAGGTGACCTGGTGCCGCAATGGTGTCCTTGTGCCACGTCACATTTACATACACTTAACATGTCCATATGTGCTTCTCAAGGCATTCCTATTGGCATTTCCAGACTTTCAAGGGAGTTGGGTAGAAGTCGAAGTATGTCAACCAGGGAAAACCTATTTGCAATTGCCTCGCTCACTTGCAACAGCCCATTACGGGCTCCCACGTTTTGTTCAATCATTGCTGTCCTTTTGGACAGCTCTCTTCGTCCATGGAAAGTGTTCACCATCAAGAATTACTTGACCAGTACCGGCCATCCAATAGTTAAAAACAGTTAACATATGGAAAATGTCTAAAATAGCGACTTGTCAGTTTGCAGGTTTGTTTATGAGACTGAAAAGCCATGAAAAGGGCCTATAGCTGAACTCAGGGAAGAGCTTGGTCAAAGAGTCAGAGTATGAAACAAAAATACATCCGTCATGTGCTCATTCATACAATTTTGCGGGCTTTCAGTGGCCCTTTCAGTGGTGCTCTCAGTGGTTCTTTCGGTGGTTCAACCACATTCGTCCAGATTCCAATCGGCACCAAAGATCGTCCAACTCCATAGGTTCGATATACCGCGGTGAAATGTCAGGTACACACCAGGCAAGTGTTCAAAATCAAAAGTACATAACCTCTTCCTTGGATTTATGATGGAACTTCCCTCTCTTAAAGCGTAAATTGCAGCATTAAAAAACAAGAGCAAAATCGAGACCACTGGCCCAAAATGAAGCCTCTGTACCGCAATTTGGTCAAAATGGTTTTTAGGTGATTTTTGGGGCTAACAATTGTCTACCAGAAGTGCAATTTCCAACATCCAGTCTACGGAGGAGAGGAGGTTTTTATGAATACTGAATAAGGATGTATACCTACTAATAGAGCATGTGGCAGTCTGCTTCCTGAATCAAATTTGAGATGATTGTTTCAATTTGTTTCATCAACAGTTCCTATAGAGCTGCATTTTCCATAATCTAGTTTTGCAGGTGTTCCTGTGCAGCCTATTAGTAAGACTCGGTCCCTATTTTAAGAAAAACTTAAGCCTGGTAGTAAATCATAGCTAAAGAAGAGAAGGTGTTCTTGTCAAGAAATTTGGATTCATAACTGATAACTGTTCGGGGTTTGCTTCCAATCGCAAGACAAGCAACATTATGTTTAAACTGTTTATCATATGCATTTGTGCCGATCAAAAAGCTCAGCAATATGGGATTGCCGAGTGACTTGCCGACACGGTTTCCGCTCACCGCCCATGTCAGGCAATGATGGTGGCTCTTGGGCGAGGGAGCTAGAAAATTTCATCCGCGGCAACATGACATGGTAGCCTTTCGTTACTAATGATACCACGGGCTAATAAGCTTGGCTTGGGCACGGGTGGTCTTTGTTGGAAAGCCGTTGCGATTTGACAGCGGCCAGTGTCAGGATGGAGAAGAGTGTTCCTGCCTGGAGGGGGCCCAAGTAAGCCTGGCCGAATCAAGCATGAGTTTTCTTGCGGGATTTGGCATATTTTGGAATGATATCGAGAGACAGCTGCAGTGACACAAGGAGAAACAATTATGAAGTGCAGTAGCTGCTGCACCCACTGCAAGATTGCAAGCAGAACCATACTCGACCCTTCCATTCCAGCAATATGATTGCGCACGCACGTTGTCCCGCTGAGTACTGGATCCTTTGCGACGAAGTGAAACTCCTGAAGGCGCTGGGGTGAATTCGGTGGCCGTCGGTTGTGGGTTGATTGGGTTTCAACAAGCAAAATTCTTGGTGAACGCGCTTGAGAGCACGGCACGTCGTGCCGGCACTTCTCAAGCGCGTCAACGTCAAATTGCTTGTTGCCCGTACGCAATCTTTCCTGGCAAATGAAATCGCAATGTCCAAGATGTTTTTTTGAATGCTTTGGTTAATGAAGGTGGCATACCAAAATGTGAACCCTTTCTGTTGCAAACTTGCCATTTGTTTGTGACCCGGACGGGTCTTTTCGGCACCGTGACATCAATGGCATCAACGGACCCCTGCCTGTCGTGCATTTACCCGAAGTTACTACCCCAATGACAGGTAGTTAAAGCATCTTAAAGCACGCACGGTTAATCCCAGAGTTACCATGCTTTCCTAGATTTGTTCGGATGCTTTCCAGAACCCTCCATTTGTTCAATTGTATTTCAAGCGCGTGTGTAATGGCAATCCCGGATGACCAAACCCCTTGGCTGCTTACTTGGGTTTAGTGCCAAAATGATCAGTATTTGCAGGGACCCCTCTCTGAAAAATCAGGACTTATCAGTCCCGGATTGACACAATGTATATTTGTATGTATTTACATCACCTTACATGCATGATACCGGTATCTTCAATACTTTTCAGTACTTGGGGCTGCATCCCAGGAGTCCTAAGTGAATAAAAATAATCGAACATACTTTGGTTAACGTGTTGGATAAAAACATGCATAACTTGCACAAGTAATAATCACGTTCTTAGAGAATATAGTTTTTAGTTCCGTTTCTGGGATATTTATGGAATATACGCAAGGGTATATGGATATCATGTGCACTGCGACCGGCCGTTTCCAATTCCAGGAAGAGCGCCTGTTGGCGCTGCACGATGGGATCCTGGACTGCGCCAAGTTGGTGGCCGCCCGAACCGTGCGGCACTTGATTGTTGTTTTCGACCCTCTGGGAAAAAGGGAAAATCAACGGGGGCTTTACTGCGTCACTCCCCTTTTAAAACCTAGGTTCTATCCAGTTATAACTTTATAACTAGGCTCACAACTCAGCTAAGATACAATCGTAACTCCATAACCTGTGTTTTAAAGTTATGATACTTATCATCCGATTTGATGATGATTAAGTTGGATTATGTTATTTATGATGTTTACTAAAAATGTCTAACTTTAGCATAATCAACATAAGTCAACATAATTCAACATAAGTCAACATAAATCAAGATAAGTTTTCTATACATTTTATTTAGATTGCCAAGCATGGACATTTGATCAGTTAAAGACAAGTGGCCAAAAAATAAGCGTGCTCATATCTTTTTTTAATTTCTTTGTTTGTGTTTTCTGTGAAATGGTGGGGGAATTGTTTTGACAACTATGTTTTAATATGAAACAATATTTAGAAAATTATGCCAATGAAAAAACGTATTCAATATTTCATGTGCTAGCCTGAAAATTAAAGCTGTCATAGTATTTTTCAAAAACATGCAAAAACAAATTTGAAATAAATAAGTATAGTAATACATAAAAATCAAGGTTTAATAATTACAATTTTTAAAACAACAACATTTGTTTTGAAATTAAATTTCAAAATAATATTTATTTAGAATTATCTTACAACAAACGTCAATAACAAATTGAACAATTTAGTTTGGAGGAGAAAATTTCATATGTCATGATACGTTTTTTTTGAAAGAACAAATTGAATTTAGCAAAGAAATATGTTTCATATTTTAAAAAGGAAAATATTGACATAAAAAACAATAAAACAAAAAAACAAGAGCAGGATAATGTGGGAGTGCACGGTTTTATTGTTTTTCAGAACTGTAATCACATTAAAGCTTAAGCCGCAGATGATGCTATGTTCATGTCCACTAGAGAGCATATATTGCTTGAAGAAGTGTCCAGGTGCTCACTCTACCTTAGATAAATGCTACTACAGGGTCCCTTCAACAAGCCACAATTTCTGCAGCATACGCTAGATGACTTCAACATAATTACAACATCCCCATGCCTGCCAACAAATGCAGTATTCAAAACAAACATACCCTTCTGTTTATTGTTTTTGTTTTTTTTAACTGTAATCACATTATCCGTGGGCAGCGGGGAGGGGCTGCCCAACTACATGTTAATTCATTTTAACATTTGATAAGATGGATACAAAACCTAAAAGAATAGTGTTTGAAGTATGTTTTCGTTATAAACTAATTTTTACTGTGAAATGATAGGTAAATTGTATTTAACAACTAACTTTTAAAATAATAAAATATGTATAAAATGATGCTAATGAAAAAAGGTATTCAATATTTCATATGCTAACCTGAAAATTCAAGCTGCAATAGTATTTTTCAAAAATATTTAAAAAACAAATTTGAAATAAATAACTATAGCAATACATAAAAACCAATGTTCGATACATTTTTTAAGACAACAAAACTTGATTTTAAATAATATCCCAAAAATATTTTCTTTAAAATTGCATTGTAAAAACAAACATCAATGACAAATTGAATAACCCAGTTATGATTAGAAAAATTCATACGTCATGAGACAAAATCTTACGAAATAACAAGTTGTTTTTTTTTAATGTTTTTATAAAAAAACATATATATATATATTTATAAAATACAAAAAAAATCATAAAACAACATAGAAACAATTATATTAAAATGATAAAATATAAAATATAGAAAAAAAAACTATTTCATAATAGGAAAAATGATTTCAACTAAAATCAAAAAAAAAAACAGAAAAAACATGAACATTTCAGATTTTCATTAAAAAACTTAAAAAAACATAAAAACAAATCTGAACATTTCAGATTTTCAGAAAAAAATGAAAAAAGCAGAAAAATTCTGCAAATTTCAGATTTTCAGAAAAAATCTGAAAAATTCTGAAAATTTCAGATTTTCAGAAAAAATCTGAAAAAAACAGAAAACATATGAAAATATCAGATTTTAATTAAATTTAAATTTAGTTTACATATAATGTTTTCAGAAAAATCCAAAATAAAATTCAGAAAAATTCTGATTTTTTTTTCAGATTTTCAAAAAAAATGTGAAAAAATCAGAAAAAATCTGAAAATTTCAAATTTGCAGAAAAAATCTGAAAAAATCAGAAAAAATCAGAAATTTTCAGAAAAAAAAGCTGAAAAAATAAGAACAAATCTGAAAATTTCAGATTTTCAGGAAAAAAATCTGAAAAATAAGAAGAACTCTGAAAATTTCAAATTTGCAGAAAAAATCAGAAAAAATCAGAAAAAATCTGAAAATTTCAGATTTTCATAAAAAATCTGAAAAAATCAGAAAAAATCTGAAATTTTCAGAAAAAAAAGCTGAAAAAATAAGAACAAATCTGAAAATTTCAGATTTTCAGGAAAAAAATCTGAAAAATAAGAAGAACTCTGAAAATTTCACATTTTCAGAAAAAAATCTGAAAACATCAATAAAAATCTGAAAATCTTAATTGAAAAAAATAGAAAAACCGAAAAATCAAAAAAACATATAAATATATTATTTTCATAAATAAATCAAATTTACCAAAAAAAATGAAAACCTATTTTATTGCAAGTGAATATTGAAAATAAAATATTTTTCAAAAATACTAAAAGTTATATAAAGTCACTGAAAAATGCAATTACAAAAAAAGGTTAATATAGTATTTTCATTGTATTTGCAATATGGACATAATGCAATTTTCATCGTATGATTTTTACTCGATAGCATTTTCTTGAATGCGTATTGATAAATATATTTTTTTTTATTTTTCTAAAATTGCAACATGAAACAATATATGTTTTGTTTGCTAATATTTTACTTCAATATAATGTATTTTGAAATATATGTATATTGAATGCAATAGAATTTAAAATGCGTTTCTCTGATGTAAAATAAAAACATAACATTGAATATGGTTTTAAATATTGAATTTTCATGTTGATTTGGTTTTTGAAATTATCATAATTGTAACATGTTTTTATAGTGAATTTTGACATTTTCATTCTTGAGGCAAACCAACATTGTCTAATAAAAACAAATAATAAACAATAAAATTCCTATAATTCAAAGCAAAGCCTTTCAGGTGACAACGTTTGATTGCTCTGTCAATTTCCTGAGGCATATATAAATTGCTTGCCTCTAGATGCTCACTTTGTAAATATCAAAATAAATCATAAATAATGTGATATATATATATATATCTACAATTTTGTTTTTTGGTATTGTTCTTTTTTTTTGGTTTCGTGTTGTTCTCGTTTCTTGTTTTTTTGGTTTTTGGTCTTGTTAGCCATTGCAGGAAAAAAAAACAACGAACTAGAAAATAAGAAACCAAAAAACCAAGAACCCCCCCAAAAAAAACAAGACTGCACACCCCAAGGGGGGGAGTAGTGGCAGAGAGTTGGGTCTTGTCATTTTTTTTGTTTTTTTGGTTTCTTGTTTTTATTGTTTTTATTGTTTTTTTTTTTGTTTCTGGTTTTTGGTTTTGTTTAGCCATTGCACAAAAACCAAACAGAAAGTACAGAAATTGTCAATAGTTGCAAAGCAGTGAGAGAACCATGGCACATGTGCAGTGTCAGTGGTTCTAGAATGCAGTGAAAACCCGCACTCCCAGGGTGTCCCCTTCTGAAAAAATATGTATTGATAGATAAAAATATATAGATTTTAATTTTCTAATATTGATGAAAAGCTATATATTATATCTGATAATATTGAATACAATATAATGTGTCTAGAAAGAAATGAAATGTCAAAATACGTTTCTATTATGTAAAATTCAAAAAACCTAACATTGAATATGTGTTTAAATATTGAATTTTCATGTTGATTATGGATTTATGAAAAAATATAATTGTAACATTTTTTTTACTGAATGTAACATGTTCATTCTTGAGGCAAACTAATATTGTCTTAAAAAGAGCAAACAAGAAACAATACAACTCCAATAATTCAAAAGCAAAACATTTCAGGGCACACTGTTTGATCGCTCTGTCAATTACCTGCGGCATGTAGAAATTGCTTGCCTCTAGATGCTCAAGTTCGGGTCACAAACATAACTCAAGTTAACTCAAGTAGACTCAAGTTAATTTTTTATATCTAGTTATAACTGCTCTAAGTGGGTTATGGCTGTTGCCTAACTTTACCTAACATGGGGGTGACGTAGTAGTTGGCAAAAGAGCTGAATGTAGGATACAGCATGATAAAATTACAGTTAGATGGGAATAACCATCAACAAATAGGGATTTAATAATATATTAATGGGATAGTAACAAGGCGCACCCTTTCTTTAAATGTTAAGTTAAGTTTGCCGGCTTGTGTTGTTTTACATGTAGGATATAAGTATATAGGGATAAAGATGCTAAGACACCCAAAATTTGAGATTAATATATATGTATATATATTTATTCAAAAAATGTGAGACCTTTTGGTATACATTTTGTATTTATATATATATATATATAAATATGCTTATAGGAATATAGATATATTTATAATTGTATATACACTAATGTGTATATATTAAATGATAATAATAAATATATATATATTAATGCATTAATATAATATATATATATATACATTTGAATTTAATTTCATTTATTAATACATATATATATATATATTAAAACATTCATTTTAAATATGTTTATATATATATATCAAAATTAATGATATATATATAACTACTAATGTATATATATATATATATCTACTAATGTATTAATATATATATATATATATATCCAATTATGATTGTGTTAATATATTTATATTTATATTTTGTTCTGTTCATTTATGCATGTATTTCTCTCTGGTTTTCTCTCTCTCTCTCTAACTATTGAAAATGAGACTGCTGACAAGACTCTGCAGGATAACAATGATAAACAAGATATGTACCTACTTCTTGAGTTGCAACATGCCCACCATCCTTCTTATCCAGAGTGTTAGATGTGCTTGTGTATATCCACCTACATAATGTATGCCCTTCCCGCCATACTTCTTATGTAGCGCAAATGTTTCTATATACAATATATGTTGGGATGATATCAACCTAACAAGTTCATGAAAAAACAGTTATATCATATCAATTGCTTCTATCAATATAATTTCTCCATCACCTGCATCACACTAGTCACCTATTTCTACTGTATATTCTGTTCCAAGATGCGCAGCTACCCATTCTTATGGCATGCTGTGCAGCAGATGTTTTCCGTTATGTGCTGATTGTTTGTAGTTCTTTGCAAGCGTCACAGGAAAAATTAAATCCTGTCACAAGAGTCTGTAGATTCCAGTGATTTGTGACAGCATATTATCGCCTTTGGAGGTGAACTTTATTTTTTGCTCTAAAATAACGGGTTTAAGCCTACTTTGGTCACAAAACACTCTAAATACCAGTGTTTTTGACCATGTTTAGAGCAAAAATCACTCCCCCATGAGGGGCCGTTCTGATATTTTATGGGATATGACTAACCAACTATTGGGAAATTAAACATGGCCGGAACATCCCCGAGGCAGAACCATGGAGGTTTTGGTTCGCTGGGAAAATCATCGAACTAAATGTATAGTACATCACATGACTATAACCCGATTGGTGTATAGAACAGCTTGCAGCTAGGTACACGATTGATAGATGGCCAGTCTATTTTTGATAATTAGTAACGAAATGCCCACCATCAAATGTGAAGTTTATGTTAAATCATGGTTTTCCAAAATTACATGTTCATTCTTTGCAACTCTTGCTTTCCTCAGCGTTTCAGCAAAGATGTTAATTCATGTAGGAAGTCCGAAGGGTCCAAGGGTCCTATTGTCGCCGGACCCATTGGTAAACCATCGTTTTGACATCCTCAAACATCATACCATTTTTCTTTGTAGTGGCATTGACATGCACGGGCAACCAGTCAATTTTTTAGTGAGTGCCATTGTCAATTGCAATCAAATAATTTTAAATATTCCGCCTTGACATGAATTTCATAAGACAAATAAAACACAACATTAAGTAACATACCTATCCAACGCAAAAGAATGGAATAGTCTTGCCACTATCAAATATATTTAAGCCAACAACATTGGGGATAAAAACATGCAAAAACAATCAAACCGCCGATACCTGGAAATTCATGTGTTTTTAAGAAAATTAGCTCTTGAAGGGTCTAGGAGGTAATTTGTGGTTCATCCTGTCGAAAATGGCACCCTAGCACTGAGTAGCGGCCAACAAAGGAGAGCGCCCCAGGAAGATCAGCAGATCAGCAGCATCCTAATCGGACGCCCCTCACCCTCTACCAGTCTCCCCGTTGTCACGGAGGCGAACACGCCATATGATATGCTCAAAGCTCGGGCACACACGTTTTCATACGTTTTCCACATTCATGACACCAGTTTCTTTTCTCGGTAGGCCGTTTTTCACCCACTGAGCGTCAGTCTTGACCCCGCCAATTCCTCGGTTGGGCGCAGGTGAGCTTGCCGGGCACTCCATTCAACGGGTGCACCTAAGCATCCCATCGGGTATCACCAAACTTAAACTAGCCCAGCGATGGCGGCGCCTCACACCCCTCATTGTTGCTTCAATTTGCCTCTTCACTCTTCATTGTTTTTTTTGTTGGGCTAGATGCCCTATTTCATGTTATTTCGTGTTACTTCAGGTTTCAGAATTGCAACAACATAGCGGCCCCCACAAAGATAGAACAGTCTGATTCTACTACTGAGATTTAAGACTAATTTAGGGGTATTCGAGTTTCCATAGATCCTTGTAATTCATGGTACGTGAATCTTGAAACTTGTCAAGGTCGAATGCTCGGTTGGGACGCCCAGAACTCTTCATTTCTGCTGAGACCAAGGCATTCTTGAACCTGGTTGAAAGCCAATGATATGGGACACTAACCTAGGCTGAATAAACCATCAGTCTATTAATAAGGGGGTGCCAATATTAAAGGTAATGTACGTAGTGACTTTTTGCAATGAATTAATGTATCAAAAGTTATGACTACAAACGTTATGACTATTTTGGGGGTAACCACCCCAGTCATCAGTCAGGGTGTCGGTTCACATTAAAATGTGGGAAGTCATGGGATAATCATTGAAAAAACACTGTGTGGGGGCTTAAATTGGAGGACCCACATATTTATCATCCAATTCATTTGCTAGTGCTTGGTAAGGGGAAACTAATGAGTAAAAGGGATGCTCCAATTTTGGGAAACGTCCATAAAGGGAAACTAGAATCTTTTGAAATGGGGAAAGTGGGGAATTTTCAACCGCACCATATCTAAGCAACAGTGATCTATCTACCATTAATGTCTGCATGATATACCCTCTGGTTATTTAACATAGCTATGGAAAATGGCCCATTTACAGATGAATTTAAACCTCCATTTACAATGGATTTTCCATAGCTATGATCAATAACCAGATGATATATATATATATATACATGTCATATACATGTAATATACATGTAATATACATGTATTACATGTAATATACCCCAGATATTCACCCCTATATCCCAAATGTCATGGCATGAAAACACAACATTTTTCAGCAGTGGAAGGTTCGGGTTCCAAGATGTTCCAAGATGTTCCAAGATGTTCCAAGATGTTCCAAGTGGAGCTTTGTAAAAATGCACTGGAGATGCTTGAAATCAACGATCATCAGCTGTTGTGAATGATGAACCTACCTGGCTTAGGGATTATGAAATGGCCATAGGGAAACTGATCATCAACTATCACCAAACTGTGTATCTACGATTCTAGCCCATTTTCAGAAACATATCATGTGAATCAAATAGTGAACGTCTGATGAAATTCTGGAGGTCACGGCCTGGATAGTAGGTCAATCGGCCTGGTCCCTCTGATTGCTATTTTCAAGGTGTTGCCACCGTTTTCGACATCGCTGAGTTGAGCTGAACTTGTATTTTTATGGGGAATTGAACAATAGCTAATTGGTTTATAAACCACCTATAGCTTAGCCCGGGGGCCTCAGCTTGTTTACTGTGGTTACCACTCACACTTCGTGCTCTAGAACTCTAAGTAAGGCCGTACCCAGCCGGAAGATCTCATATATCTCAGTAGATGGCCACTCAATGCGCATAGCAGTTGTAACTGGGTGTGGTAACCGTGATAGTTTATGATTTACCTACTGGGTCCGGCACATCCGTGCCTAGAATCACCGTTCTTTGATGTTCTTTGTTGGTATAGCAAACACCGGGAAGTACCGGAAATGGGTGTTTCAGGAGAATGGACAACGGAAACATAAAGTTTTTGAGTTTCCCCAAACCAAATCCCCATTTTGCTTGGCATTCCGCATCTCAGCCGGTTCCTCCATTGTGCTTCGCGCTTCGCTTCAGGCGGTGCAGGGTTTGCTCATCTGCAGCGAGCGCATCGCGCAAGAAGAAGACTTCAACGGGGGACACATGACCTTGGAGGACGCCGAACCGAGATCAAGCGTGGCCTCTGATAGACTCCCCGTGAAAATAGCCATAGAAAGTTCGTTGATTACCCACTGAAAATGGTGATTTTACCCATAGTTATGTGAGTTTACTGGAGGGTATCTGGTTAAGGTGCTTTGGAACATTTTTATTTTATGACTTTCCATTCAGTTGGGAAGGTCATAATCCCAACTGACGAACTCACATTTTTCAGAGGGGTAGGTATACCACCAACCAGCTGGTTATTTCACATAGCTTAAGGGTCCATTGATGATTCATGATGATTTGTTCTGAAAATGGATTATTTTCGATAGCGTTAAATGACCAGTAGAGCCTTGAACTTGGACCATAATTACATTGATTGGAGTGGAATGTCAGATTCGGGGTGGTGACATATTGATGCTTGTACATACGGATCGAGCCGGTGGTTTGTAGATGTTTGTAGATGGCTTGTGGTGGTCAACCACTTCAAGGCCTCATGAAACCCTCACTCATAGACTCATGAATCATAATAAATCCCAAATAAAGCCCGCTGGTCGTACAATGTTGTATCACCATTCTTTCTGACAAACTCCAACTAAAATCCATATATTGGTTGATTTGGTTGGTGAAATGCCCATGTTATATCAGAGTATTCTATCCCCATAGTCGTTAGATCCTCGTGATCTTCTAGGCATTCCTATCATTTCCAATCCCAGTTTTCTCACAGATGATGATGATCTCAATTGGATATGTAACCCAGTTTTGTTGAACCGCCTTCACGCCATGTGTTTTTTAATATTTTCCCCCACATCGATGAGGATATCTCCCTCCGGTCCCAGTCCAGGACTGTGTCGTGCGCCTGGGGCAATTGATTTGCCGCTGGGAGAACCCAGGGCAGTGGGATGATTGGTCGTCATTGGTCCCCCAGAAGTTGGGATACAACTGATATAATCCCAGCTATGGTCACACAATGTCACAGATCTCCACAAGGAAAAAAACATCGCTATTACCCTCTGGTAATTTGTTACATAGCTATTGAAAATGGCCCAGTTGAAATAGTTGATTTCCCGATTAAAAATGATGATTTTCCATAGTTATGTTAGTTTACCAGAGGGTAACTGGAACTACACATTTTGAAGCATTCCATCCACTGGTGAACCATTCGCTTCGCCATAACTGCGATTTGTGCCATAGTCAAAAGATGGATTCTAGACCCATTGATGATCTTCCCCCCATCATTTTTAGGGATACATATACCCATTTATCCAACTATTCCCTGATGCGATGGATAAGTAACCATATCCCAACTGTTCCACGTTTTGACCACAGCACATTTGAAGGAAATATATACTCAGTACATGCTCAGTCTCACCCTGGACGATGGACAACAAAAAACAATTCAGAGGCTGAACAGTTTCTTCTGGTTGTTTGGTCGCAATTGCAATGCTTCTGTCTGGCCACTTTTGTATACCTTCTCAATACGTCCGGATCAAACCTATTTTACCGAGCTCACTCGTTCCATATTTCCTGGTGTATTGATCGAAACAAGAAAACACTTTCGAGATGTTGGATTTTTCCTTCAAGCACGCGCCCAGTAGTTTCCCAAACCTACATAAACGAGGCGAGGTAAAACGTCACACATGCGAATTATCAGCGAGTTGACCAGCTGCGAATTATGCTAATTGGCCAGATTGAGATTGAAGGATGTTGCGGATTGTGTCTCTCCACTTGCAGTACCCTGGCGGAGATTGCCCACTTAATGTATCTTAATGTGGAATCCAAGACAATCATAAACCAACCTCAACTATCCCCAAGTATTAAATGTATCAATCATAAAACGGGGCCTTTTGAATCCTCCCAAGTAGGGGCATCCAAGTAGCTAGCAGCATGTTTGTTGTGGATCCCTGAGCAGTGGAGTTACTGGTGAAGCCATTGTGTTTTTAACCTCACGTCGCGAGGTCACTATGTAATCTATGTAATTCATGGTGAATTTTTCAGGTAGTTTCACTCTCCCTTCACTTATTCAAGGCGCATGTCAGGTGAAGGACTCTAACCCAGATGTTTTTTTCCCATTTTTCACCAATGCGATTCCCCGGATCACCGCAGGTTGGGCCATCAGCCAAGATCCCCCATATGCCATTCATATTGGTGCCTTGGATCCATGGGGCGGGCTCTATGTCTACAAACTGGAAATTCAAAAGGATGACTATGGAATACTATGGAACATGGCCTGTTTGATGATTTACCGGACTTATATATAACATTATATAACATTGATGGTTTTCCATATGTGTTTTGGATTCCCAGAGGGTATGTTTGTTTGTTGTTCAGCATGACTGAAACTATGAGGATATGAAACCTTATACTGCATATTATGTGCTGTGCTAACAATGCATTGGTAAGCAGTCAGTGGGAAAGACAATGATCATCGTAAGGAACACCAAAGAAAACCACATAAGCCAACCTTGATACTATAATATACTATAATATAATGTATAATATGTATATATATATATTTATTCTATGTGCAAGGTTGTGAACTGTTCGGGGGACAACACGTTGCAAAATTCACCATGATGGCATCTCAGGTTTTCTATGAGGACCGAGTTTGTGAGAGGAAGAATTACAGAAAACATAGTGAAATACTGAGAGCAACATGTTTGAACGGATCCCTCTGCATGTTTCCTGGGAAAAAGCCACCTTGAATGGCTACTTAGCGCGCCGTCATTTTTGCTATGTTGATGGGGCTAAACAGGGAAGAATCCAATAAATGGGGATATGCTGAGCAGCGAAAGTTCCCGTAAATGGATACATACATGGTGACAATATATATATATATAATATATATATATAATATATATATATATATATAATATATAATATATATATATATATATATATTTAATATATATATATAATATATATATATATAATATATATATAATATATAATATATATATATATTTAATATATATATATATAATATATATATATATTTAATATATATATATAATATATTTATATTTTAATATATATATATAATATAATATATATATATAATATAATATATATATAATATTATATATATATATTTATTTATTTATTTATTTACACACATAGCAAAGAAAAATAGTAACAACCCATATGAATAGCAAACCAGCGATTCTTATCAATCAAAATTCTTTGCAGGGGGGATGATGACATCGAAGGCCCTTCGCTACATGGCCAGGTGTACATAGTGGGATCCTACACAAGATGGTCTTGAGAAATGGTAGCGAGGCGCGTGCATGGTTTGGTGATGCGGCAGATGGAGGGCAGCCCGGCCAGTGCTAAAGATGGGAAATCGACCCACCAAAAAATCGGCTTTAGATGGGTTTAGGCCAACATATTTGGATCAGAAAGGACATTTGAGGATGGGGCAAAATTCAGCACCTCACGAGAGAATCATGTTGGCCCTTGGTGGTGGATTGGTTTCAACCAACAGACAGGCAAGTCAGCAATATGGTCCCTGTAGCGGATGATTCGTTTTCAACTTTATCCAACACAGCCTGCCCATAGAAACGAGCAGCATTCCCCTTACAAGCATATGATTCCGTCTTCGTGTTCCTTGGGCTTCCTCACCCCCAGAAAACCCATCTGGGTCCCCATAGTTGTGGACTCTCTGGCTTGAGTTGCCCCATTTCCACACAAAATTTCCAAGATGTCTCCAAATAGCCATTCACCCAACGTTTCAAACGTGCATCTGTTAGTTTACCCGTTTACATCCGTTTCTTCTGATTGAAATGTGTGAAAATTCCTTTTTCGCTAACATTCAGTTTGGGCTGCTTAGAATCTAACTAACTCTAAGCTTTGCTTACTGAAAACCATGGTTGGCCTGGTTCAAACCCAATTGTTGCTGAACGACATGAGCAAAACCCTTTTGCAGTTGGACCCTGAATTTTCGAGGTTGGCTGAATCCCCATCCGAATTACATATTGAAAGTATGTAATCTGTATCTGTAGATGTCCCATAATCCCGTTTTATCTCCAAAATATCCCGCAGATTCCCCTTAAATCCCTATAATATGTCCCTTTTTTGGGGATGAATCCCCATATGATACTTGGGATTACAACATCGAGTTACCAACAATGTGGTGCCCCTTCACCTATATAACGTTGGTGTATAACCCCGTTATATGTATGTATATATATATATTATAGACATATATTAAATAATATAATCATCATCAAGTCCAGACGGGCCAATCGGTGTTTTAGAGGTTTCTTCACCCACTATAACCTCTTGTAAGCAACTGTACCAATAGGGTCACCTCCCAGCAGCAATTCCGGGTGCTTCTTCAGAACGAACGAGGCCATGTCACTCACCTCTCAGGGGGTTCTTTCCAGCCCCATTGACGTTTAGAAGTTTAGATTCCTTTTAGGGGTTTTACATACCATATACCCAGCGCCAGCTACTTAGACCCCAAAAATTGTTTTGGCTGCCTACTTTTCCGGATGTTATGTATACCCACTATAGCCCCATTGGAAAATCTCTTTGTGGCAGCACTATTCAAAATTCGATATGACTAGCTAAAAGAACCCAGATTCCAAATTGTAATCCATTTTTGTTTTTGTTCCCAAAACTCTTTGGTGGTTTATTCGGGTAAATCCATCCCTCGGCCACGAACCCAATAGACCGTATTTCTGCATAGCGGGGTCTATAAATTCATGAACAATGGGGTCAGAGCGGCGAGGCGTACTACGGCGAGCCTTACGCCGAGGCGAAGCGGCTCGCGGATATGGCGCCACAAGACTTTTGCGCCTCGAACGCAGTGGTTTTGGAGTTCAAAAAGGGCATTTCAAGCAACCCCCCTGACCCCCTACAATGTGGTGCCCCCCCGGTTATGAGTTGGTTTATAACCCCATAACATCCATTGACTAGTTCGATATATATATATATATATATATGGAATTATATATATATATATATATCTATTATATATCTATATATCTATATATATCTATATATCTATATATCTATATATCTATATATCTATATATCTATATATCTATATATATATCTATATATCTATATATATCTATATCTATATATATATCTTTATATATATATATATTGATATACTTTATTTATCTATATATATCTATATATATATATATATATCTATACATCTATATATCTATATATCTATATATCTATGTATCTATATATCTATATATTTATATATCGATATATCTATATATCTATATCTATATCTATATCTATATCTATATCTATATCTATATATATCATAAGGCCTAGCTATTGGAGTTATCAACCAACTTAGCTTAGCCGAACTGGGGTACCCTGAGGCGCAACCATGGGTGGATTTTTGTCCCTGAGGTGTGCAGATTCTGAAAGCCACCAAGGTGCCAGGGTACCTTGATTGGCTGGGCAATTTTTATGTCATGGGAGATTTGGTGTGCTTAAGGTATCTAGAATGGATAGATAGATAGATAGATAGATAGATATATATATATATATACTGATGGTAATTGAATTACTGAATTTATCTGAATATATCTGAATATCTTAAATCTCTTTTTGTGAAGCTGTCCAAAGGCCTTTGATGGTTTAAAGATTAACTAAATATATTATTTTATATTCTTTTGCTGGCTTCCAATAGGAATGCTGTGGAAATGGGAAAGGGGCTGGTACTTGTAGCTGAGAGTGTAGCCAGCTATCGCAGAAGCCGCTGGGTGGACACCAAAAATGGTGTCGGTAAATGAGCCAAGCCAGCCAATAAAGTTTCTTTTTCTATAGGGATTCCAAGTGGGAGATAGTGGGAGATTATAATAACCCTGCGCCTATTCGTTTTGTCTTCCATGATCCCCCATGAGCCATTTTTAGCTTTCACTCGCAAACTCGATATATAAGAGGAACAAACATATGTGAATGATCAGTGTCCAGACTCTTGAAATCCAATGTTCTTGATCGTTCATCGTTCTTTGCAGGTGTCCAACATTTCTGTCTTTTTCGGTCATTGAAATGTGCCACACAGGAACCCTATGGAACCCTGTCCCGCCAGGATAAGTTGAACGTCTTGGAGCGATTGCCCTTCACCTGCTCCCGTGTGTTCGGAAGTCTCAGGATTTTTGGCGGGGAAGGTGAAGAGAAATCTACCCGAATGTCTGGGAGTGAAACCTGAAAAAAGTCGCGATTCTAATCCAACTTATGAAACACTTCTTCGAATTTACAAGAGTTGTGGATTAAACCTGAAAACAACGTGTTTACATTTAAGATTGTGGTTTTTACCTGGAAAACAGGGGTTGACCCTGAATAGATTGAAAATATCACGTATTAAGAATTGTGATTCTCCACCTCTACGGACGATCTGCTGGTGAAGAATTTGCTGTGCAAAATTCACCAACTTCTGGTGAGCAGTCAGAACCAAACCACTGGGAGGATAAAGGAACAGATGCAAGAGAGCTTCCTTCCATCGAGAGACTCAATAAAATCACAGCCGCAGCTTGTTTTGAGTGTGATGAACTCGCATGAATTCGCAATTCTCTGCTTTTGCAATCAGCATTATCATTGGTGACAGCTTATTGTTTTTTTCTCAAAACCACATTGTTTTGCCGGTGAAAACTTGTATGTTGTTGGTCAAAACTCTATGTTTGCTTCCTTAAATTCCGATCTACGTTGGTTCAACCAGCATGTTCACTACTGTACTATAACCACCATGTATTTGCTCTTTAAATGCTAATGCAACCTTTAGCTTGTGAAATCCGAATTGTGTAGCATCAACCACCATTCTGTGGCTGCTGAAATCCATTTTTAAGTGAATAGATGGTTTTTTGATGTTTCAACAAATGTTGAAATCGCAGCAAACATGGATTCAACCTATTTTAATGGTCATGCTAGTCAAATAATCCTTTCCTTGTATTAAACATCACATAGGGAACGTGTGAATCTATTTGTCATTTGAGGGGATATTTTTTGAGTGATCGGGGGATGAGATTAGTAAACAAAATAAGCATAAGATCCAAATGGAAGCAGTGGCATTAACATCCCTACTAGTAGCAGAAGAACACAGCAAATATATCCCACACATATGATCAGTTGATTCCCATAATATATATCCATTCTGAACCATTGTAGCCCCAATATATCCATCAACAAAAAGACATGCTTTTCTGCAGGGAGTTTTGGTTGATATAACCAAGTATACTCTTGGATATAATATACTGACCAAAATGATTATTATCCAATAGGGGCAATCCCATTACTACTGGTTTTGGTTATAATATCACCAATTATACTATTGGAACATATTGACCAGCGACATTGGTACCATGAAAACAACATTCCATGGGGATGGGTCAACACCTATTACAATCTTTATTACCAAACTGGTGGAAGAACCATCCATGAACCTATACATTAACCAGCTATGTTTTAAACCATCCGGCTACGTTCTTTGGAAGAAGTTGTTTCATATATAAATATGGGCAAGGTCCTCGCTTTGGAACGCGCCTTAACGCATCGCATTGGAACGCGCCTCATCATCGTGATCATCATCACCATCAAAAACCACATATATATATGACATCATCATCATCATCATCATCATCATCATGATCATCATCATCATCATGAACTACCGGGAAGGTGGGGGGAGTTCAGGCTTTTGCTGTCCTGCCTTGGGGTTGGCTTGATTCTCTCCTTTGTCCGTTGTCTTGTCTTGCCGTGCTGCTTGCCCGGGTTTCCTTCCTCCCTCTCAATTGTGCTGGGGCCTCGTTTGCTGTCCTTTTCTGTTCTTGACAGTGGAAGTGATGATGTAAGTAGAATGCTCCCCCCAATTAAACCCTAAATGGCTGGTTGTGAACCCCCCCTCCCGCCCCAAATAAAGCCTAAATGGCAAGGTAGTTGAGCATAGTAAATTCCAAGGTCAGAGAGTAGTAAGAGCCATGACAGTGGAAGTGATGATGTAAGGACTAAATCTCTCATTGGCATCGTTTTTTGGTAGAGGCATCGCTTTGGAACGCGTGAGTCTTCCAAAGTGCTGCGCCTGTCAGCAAATCTGATGTTTTGTTTGTTGGCTGTGGTCTGAAGTGATGTAGCATTTTGTGTTCTAAAGCTATCCAAAAATGGCTGTGTTCCAAAGTGATCCTTTTACCGACCGTATACATACATATATATATAATTATATATATATATATAGATATTATACATATATATATAGATAGATTACATTAACCAGGTTATTCACAACCATTAACCAGCTATGAAGAATCAGAAGTTCTTGGATCCCAGGCACGACTGCTACTACTTGGAGCCCTCCGCCGAGTTGCCCGAGGAAGCGCCCGTGAGCGCCGCGTACGAGGCGAGCTCGGCACTGAGCTCAAGGTTTTTCCTGGGTCCTTGGTTAGATACTTTAGTTATTGAACATGTACATAATATTGTATGATTATAATGTAGTGGCTATAGATACTTTAGTACTTTAATCTTTTGCTGTCAATCGTAAAATGTACATTCACCAGCAACATTCACCAGCAAAAAAAGGATTCACCATGTTTTCGGAGCGTGACAAATGAGGAAAACTGGGGATAGAACCTAAGCTTTCCGGTAGTTTTACTAGTTACTAATGGCGTTTGAAACGAGAACACTTGCCAGTTTTAGAATAGATTTGACCCAACAAAAAATATGCTCGACGATCCTCGACGTAGCAAAACGGGTATATAGACCTCAAAACCTGTTAAACACTGGGATTCCAGCGAGGAAGATGAGGTCTGATCAAGCGGGGTAATTACCCACATGGGTTAACATATTGGTGGTTTTTGTGCTGGATTTATTTACGGACCATGTATGGCCTAATGACTTTCAAAATCCAACTATTGAAGCAGGCCCTCTGACAGATTCCTCAGACTGATTCCCTCGACTGATTCATCTGCCGTTTTCTTGTGTACATACCGTATATGAATTTTCCCAACAGCTCTTCCATAGCATAATGGGACAATGGATCTATATTTTTTTAATCTAATTTTGGATTGAAAACATGTTAAGTAGTGTGCAATATTATTCAATTAACATACCAGCGTCTAGCCTTGAAATACCTGAAATACACAATATTGCCGGGAAACAACTTGTAATAAGCCAGCAAATGGGTAGACTTGGGGGACATGCACGAATCGATATTTTATGGTTTTGTCTTTGCTTGACGACCCCCGGTCCAGCAGATGATCAATCTTGGTGGAAATTGAATTTTGACCCATACCATACATACCATACCCTCTTAGGGTAAAATTGGACACCAATGTTGTTAACGTGTTGCCCTTGCCTTCGTAGGTCCGAGATTAAATCATCACCTCTTGGTAGGTACAGAATAGCCACAAGTTGCAGAACTGGGTATATTTGGGGTCTTGGGAGCAACTCTGATACAAGTAATGTGTTTGGATGGATTTTAATGACCTCAGTCACTGGAATGATTAGCCAGGGGAATCATCCCCGATGGCACTATTTAACTATTTTAGCATATATTTAATCTACACTAGTTTCAGCTCAGTGAATCAAATTATGATGTTAGTGCAGAATACACAAGCTGCCCCCGTTTCAATGTTTCAATATCATGACTAACCCTGGTCTCCGCTGCCAGTCCTTCTCTCCTGCGAGCAGTGAAACTCGCTGTACAAATGAGTTTAGGCTGGGGCGGTGGGGGTGACTCGCCTAACTTTTTTTGACGACCGACTCCGACCCCCGAGGAAAAAACAACAGGCCGGTACAAAGCATGCTCAGTTTTCGGTTTCGGCCGGGATTTTGCGAGCATCTTTGAACACAACGATATATGAGATAAAGGAATAGTGAAAAACAAGAAGCAAAGTGGTCTTGTGGAGCTCTAGGGTAAGCATAGCTGCAACCAACCAACTGCGCATCGTGAAACACGAGAGAATCCTGCGGATTGCTTCCTCTTTTCACGGCAGGCAGATGCTGGTGGATCACGGCATTGCACCTTGACGTCATGAAAAACCAGATCCACATGGCTTTGATACGTGTTAAAGGGGCAAACCCACCAATTCATACCAATTCCAATTCCGATTTGAACATCATCAGTTTTTCTTTCCCATGACACTTGTCATTTCTGGGGGAGATCCCTCATTTTTTGCACATCTTTGGGGAGGCTGGTAGAAGATCCAAAAGATCTATGGGGTTTTTTGGCATTATCATCTCGATACCAAATGGGCTGGGGATGATGCTTGATCTCTCACGCGGGACATGGAAGGCCCTTCCAGCTGGGAGATGTTTTTTCTTTAAAACTACGATCATCCCAAAGGGTAAAAACTATAGCCAACAAGGAGTTTTTCCCGAATGCGTAGCGAAGGGTTCCCGTTTATAGTCTGGGGGTCTGGGGGCTGGACCCTTGTTCGCCTCGAGTGTCTCGTCGGGTCGTCGACGGGTCGGCGTCGCGTCGTCGTCAGGTCGTTAATTCCGTGTCTATGGGGGAAGCTGCAAAACCTGTCCTTTTGGAATGTTTCCAAGCAGGTTGTCATGTCGTTTTGCGTGGCAGGCGTGGCACTTTGTGACATTCCAACCTGTTTGATCACGTGTCGAAAGTGTCAAAATTGGAGGATGTCTCGCACGAAATGCTCGTTTTGCTGCGCCCACGTGTCTCCTCTCGAGTCTATGGTTTTCCTGTGGCGTCGCCGTGTCTTTGGGGGAAGCTGCAAAACCTCTCCTTTTCGAAGGTTTCCAAGCAGGTTGTCATGTCGTTTTGCGTGGCAGGCGTGGCACTTTGTGACATTCCAACCTGTTTGATGACCTGTCGAAAGTGTCAAAATTGGAGGATGTCTCGCACGAAATGCTCGTTTTGCTGCGCCCACGTGTCTCGTCTCGAGTCTATGGTTTTCCTGTGGCGTCGCTGTGTCTTTGGGGGAAGCTGCAAGACCTCTCCTTTTTGAAGGCTTCCAAGCAGGTTGTCATGTCGTTTTGCGTGGCAAGCGTGGCACTTTGTGACATTCCAACCTGTTTGATAACGTGCCGAAATTTCTTTTGTGTGGCTGGCGCAACAATGCACTCCACATTTTACACTCTACACTTTAAACTCCACACTCGACACTCCACATTCTACACCCCACACTCCACACTCTACACTCCACACTCCACACTCCACCACACTTTACACACTCCACACTCCTCACTCCACACTTTACACTCCACACTCTACACTTTACACTTTACACTCCACACTCCACACTCTACACTTTACACTCTACACTTGACACTCTACACTCAACATTTTACATTTTACACTCCGCACTTTACACTTTACACTTTACACTTTACACTCCTCACTCCACACACCACACTCCGCACTCCACACTTTACACTCCACACTCCACACTCCACACTCTACACTCCACACTCCACACTCTACACCACACTCCACACTCCACACTCTACACTTTACACTCCACACTGCGCACTTTACACTCCACACTCCACACTCTACACTTCTACACTTTACACTCTGCACTTTACACTCTACACTCCGCACTCCACACTCTACACTCTACACTTTACACTCTACACTTTACACTCCACACTTTACACTTTACACTCCTCACTCCACACTCTACACTCTACACTCCACACTCCACACTCTACACCACACTCCACACTCCACACTCTACACTTTACACTGCACACTTTACACTCCACACTCCACACTCTACACTTCTACACTTGACACTCTACACTCAACATTTTACATTTTACACTCCGCACTTTACACTTTACACTTTACACTCCTCACTCCACACTCCACACTCCGCACTCCACACTTTACACTCCACACTCCACACTCCACACTCTACACTCCACACTCCACACTCTACACCACACTCCACACTCCACACTCTACACTTTACACTCCACAGTGCGCACTTTACACTCCACACTCCACACTCTACACTTCTACGCTTTACACTCTGCACTTTACACTCTACACTCCGCACTCCACACTCTACACTCTACACTTGACACGCTACACTCTACATTTACAATCCACACGTACACGTGTGACACTCCTCACTCCACACTCGACACTCCACACTCTACACACACTCACACGCTGACACTGACACTCCACACTTTACCACTTTACATTTACACTCCACACTTTAACTTTGGCACTTTACACTCCTCAATCTCTCTCACACTTTGCACTTTACAATCCCTCACTCCACACTCCACACTTCACACTCTACACTACACTTTACACTCTACACTCCACACTTTACACGTTCCACTTTACACTTTACACTCCACGCTTTCCACTTTACACTCCTCACTCCACACTTTACACTTTACACTCCGCACTCCACACTCCACACTCTACACTTTACACTCCACACTCTACACTCTACACTCCACACTTTACCCACTGCACACTCCACACTCCACACTTTACACTCCACACTCCTTACTTTCCACTCCACACTCCACACTCTACACTTTCCACTCCACACTCCAGACTCTACGCTTTACACTCCACACTCCACACTCTACACTTTACATTTTTCACTCCTCACTCCTCGCTCCACACTTTACATTTTACACTCCTCACTCCACACTTTGCACTCCACACTCCACACTCCACACTGCCCACTTTACACTCCACACTCTACACTCTACACTTTACACTCTACACTTTACACTCCACACTTTACACTCTACACTCTACACTCCACACTTTACATTTTACACTGTACACTCCTCACTCCACACTTTACACTCCACACTCCACACTCTACACTCCACACTCCACACTCTACACTCCACACTCCACACTTTACACTCCACACTTTACACTCCACGCTCCACACTCTACACTCCACACTCCTTACTTTACACTCTACGCTCCGCACTCCACACTCCACACTCCACACTCTACACTTTACACTCCACACTGCGCACTTTACACTCCGCACTCCACACTCTACACTTCTACACTTTACACTCTGCACTTTACACTCTACACTCCGCACTCCTTACTTTACACTCTACACTTTACACTCTACACTCCGCACTCCACACTCTACACTTTACACACTCTACACTCCCCACTCCACACTTTACACTCCACACTCCGTACTTTACAGTCCACACTCCACACTCTACACTTTCCACTCCACACTGCAGACCTGGTAACAGGGGAAATATGAACAAGACTGTTCAAATAAACTATTGCAGAAAAGTTTTCTGCGTGACTGCATATCCATGTGTTTCGACATCTGTACCATTAACATACCTGTGAGCATTCGGGTTCGTGGGCTGCATCTTGTTTTTTTTCAGAAGTTCCTGTTTCTTTCAAAATATTTATTGTTTGCATATTTCAGCACTCAGCCCTCACAATATATTGAGAATTTTTGAAATATATTGAGAATGGCAGGGAAGTCTGAATCGGCCTCTCACATGCTGGACTTAGGATATCTCCAAGTTCGGCAAGGGACAGGCGATGGGACGGATATCGAACTTAGTAATGTTTCAACTTCTCCATAGATATTTGGCAAGTCATCCTAGAGTGGATCTGATGATTTGATATGAAGAAAAAATCATCATCAATAATCCACACCTGGGAATGTGTTTGAACATGTCACAGTCTATCTTACTTGAGGCCGATGATATCTACTTATAATATGATAATATTAATATGTATCATGTTTTTTTCTCAAGACATGATGTATTTTTTGTCCATTGCCATGTTTGATTGCAGGCGGGTAGAAGGAACAAGTTATACCTGGATACGGCATCGGGTGATCTTGTAAGAAAATACAAGTGTCACGTGACTTTTCCGAAAAAACAAAAGTGACTAAACACCTCACTGTAGGAACACAGATGATTGTGATTTGATGGCCTTGAAGAGATGAAACTTTGCTGTGTCTCTCAACTGTCTGGAATTCTGATGTGTTTCCATGCATGTCCTTTGTGTGACTCTGAACTGTGAAGAGTGTTGAAACTATGAGGAATTGGGTTTTGGAATCCCAGTTACAGGGGATGAACCCTCTGGAGTCATGGAGTAACTGGATTCAAACTGTGGATGGTACATGGTACATTATTGTAATGTGTTTTATTCGTTTGGGCCATTTTGATGGAGGACTTTGATCCATTTTGATCCAATCTCCCGAACTATAACCTTTCACGCATGCTGGTGGAATGGTATTTGCGTGTTGCTTGTTTAGTTATAAGTTGGTTCACAAATCCGTCAAACTGTAGATATACCCACCACAAATCCATCCATCAGCATAGTTGTAATATGTTAGAAAGTAATTTGCTAATCCGTTGGGGGGCCGTCACATTTCGCCATTCTGTGGTATTTTTTCAGGCGAAGACCCTTGACGAGTTGTACAGAAATGTTGCTGTCCCGATCTCGGCAGGGACTCTGACCGGAATTGGCCAAAGTTCGTCATCCCACCGTGAAAAAAAATAAACACCCCAGTTGTTGTATAGTGCTGGTCACAAAGATGTGTTCAAATTCCCAGTGATTACCAGATCATACTGGGGGTTGTTGAATATCTTAGGGGGACTGGATCCAATCAGCTACATATTACCCCGCCCATACCGTGATTTTTTCGAGATGGACAATCCGAAGATCATCCCTTTGGGGAGGGGGTGGACGTTCTGGGAATTTGCTGCCTCTAAATCCATTGGTTAATCATGATCCCTATGTTGATGGCTATTTGAGGGGTATAGCATGTATAGCCCATTTTCAGACACAGCCATATTGAAAGATTGTAAATGCGGGTGGATCACCGAGCTTGTTCATCAGAACTCTGTGGAAGAGATTGAACATTGGTACTTTGCTGAATCCGTACCCCATCCAATGTCAATCACAATCAACCACCGCCATATGTTTTTCTCTCAATGTCGAAGATCAGGGTTTATCTGAAAAAAAAGTATTTATCCCAAAATTCATTGGTAAATTGGTAAATCATCGGTTGCCTTATTAATATAGCCATTTTGGGGGTTAAGTTCCCCATTTCATGTTCAGACACAGCCCGATAGTTATGGTGAGTTATATATAATATATCCATTACAGTATATCCCGCTGAAATTCCCATTAACTTGATGCTTAAATCCACCATTGAATCCCCTAACAATTTTAGTTTTTACAAACCCAACAATTACCCTCTGGTAATTTAACATAGCTATGGAAAATCACCATTTTCAATAGGTAAATCAACTATAAATGATCATTTTTCAATAGTTATGTAACAAATTACCAGAGGGTATCATTGGTTGATTTGTATACTATTCTATCCATTAAGTCCCACCAACGAAGTTGTTGCTTTCCAATCCCCCCTTTGCGTTATATATCCCCTGAGATCGAAAAGAAGTCCTACTTTGTGGACAGCAACAACACCCTCGAGAGACGGATGGAGTTGGTCCGGCACCCCAGACAGTTGGATAGCGAACTGGAACAGCACCATTTGTTCAAGAGGTGATGTGGAAATAAGCCATATTCCATATTCATCCATATTCCATATATGTTCATTTAGTTCCATGATTTTCTGAATACCTCCAGCTGGAGGATTTCCCAGCCCGAAAAAGATTGCCAGTGGGTCAGTGGGTATTGTGTTTTTTTGTTTCAAGTCGTCTTGGTTATGTTTATATAATATTACAACATATTATAACTTCTACAAAGCCCATGCAGTTTTTGGGGTACCCATATAACTTTTCACATGTTTTCACCCATTCGAATCCCCCAAATCTGTAATTTGAGCTGATGCCGACATATAAAGATAGTATACAAACCAACAGCACTTTCATGGATCCACCAACTTGATTACCAAGAAAAACGACATGTCGTCGTGATGAGGAGTCATGCTTTGTAGATACGTCGAGGTGAAGTGAGGTCCCACATCTCAATCTCAAAGTCTGATGACGCCTTACGTTGAAACCAGAAAAAAAAAACATGTCGGACACGACACGACTTCAAAAAACATATTTTTAGGGTGGAAGAAACATGCGAAACGCTGAGGTGAACATTTGCCTCACTGTCACCAGTCGGGAGAGCCTGGTTGAGCTGTTGGGGGTAGGATCCGCCATGGTGATGAAATGCTTCAGCACCGGGATAGATTGGGATGTAAGCCAGATACGAACAAAAATCCGCAGAAGTTGGGGCTTCCATCCCAACAATTGGTCTAAAACCCTGATCTAAAACCCTACTGATCTAGGGCTGGTCTTCGCCATCCTGACTGTGAAAGATCTCGGTTCCCAAAAATCTTTGGAATCCGCCGTAGAAGCCACGGGGTCGAAAACGCTGGGTGTTCCAGTGGTCTACTGGAGTCCAGTTCCTGGAGCTGTCGTATCCGAGCACCAATATATTCTGGCAAAATGGGGAGCTCTACTGTCAGTCACTGAGTTTTCAAACCGCATTGTAGAAAAATATATCGAATCATATATAGAATATAATAATATATATATATATACATACATATATTTATCCTAATCATATAGAATATCTTGCCTTTTTTGGTCTTTTTGCAGCTATGGGCCATATGGGTTTGGGGTTTCAAAAAAGTCATAGGGGATCCATCCATCCGCCATTCGGATCCAACAGGTTTTCCACGTCGTCAGGTCTTGAGGGGAAAGAGATGGAACTGAGACTCAACTGCGAAGTGCTGAAGGCGGATGGGATGGGATTGGATGGGATTGGAGTGTCTAAGGTTGAAGAAGAAATAAGAATTGAATAAGATAGAATTGGTCCTATGATATTATGGAAATATATGGAAATCAGATGAAGTAAGTTTGTATGTAGGGTAGAATCAGGTAGAATAAGACTCTAGAGATCATGTTTTGAAGAAATCAATTCGACGCATAAACAGGTAGATCAACTTATCATCCACCAATACCGTGGCTGCTTGGTCACATTACCATTCCTCCAGGACTGAACATCTACATATAGGTCGCAAATCGTGAACTTTAGTGAATTAGTGAATCCTGAAATATAAATATATATATATATATATTACAATAAATATGTGTTTGATGCTAAGTTTGGGGTTGAACATTTTGAAGATGGACCCAGATCCAGTTTTGACAAACCCGCGGATGTTTGCCTCACGTTCCGCGAGGACGGCACGTTGGTCAGGAGAGCGGTGAGGGAAACAGAGGCGATGAGCAAACAAAACGGGAAATTCAACCGACTTAAAACGGAAGGTACAAAAGCAGGTCACCATGAAGTGACTTATTGTGATTTGGCATGATTTAGTCGGGATGTTCCCGGTTTGGTTAATTCATGGATTTGACAGACACGAGAACAAAACAGGAAAGAGTGAACAAAACAGGAAGACCACCAACTGAAACAGTTGATAACATATAGTTGACCAAAATTGAGCAACACACATGTGGTTGTTGAAGCAAAGACACATTCATATCTCATATGATCTATCTAACGAAGGAACATTGTAACATGTGGATCTTCAACCAAAAAATATGTGGATATTGAACCAAAGGAAATTTGCGGTGGCGACCTGCATTCATCATGAGCAGGTTACTTGGCCCAGTTATGTGTATTGAATTAGATAGCCCATGAATACCCTAATTATCCCCATAAACCCAAACGTGAATCCAACTTATGTGCGTCAAGTTAGGCAACACAAATCAACTATAAATCCATAAATCAATCCGATTAAAACACTATGTTTCTGTGTTAAAACCCATTTTTCATATATGTCTTCGTAAACAGCGCCTTGCCTTGTATTTACCCTACTTACAAGTAGCTGTTCAAGCTACTGTGGTTGGCCTTGGAAAAGATATCCTTATTTGCCCGGGGGTGCACATGATGGCAGAGAGGTTCTCATGTTCACTCATTCTCAGTCTATGTTCACGGTCTTAGTGAAGTTGGATGCCAAAACATGGTTTATCATCCGCCTTCAGTTGTTGGCTCGATTTTGCAGAACTACAGTGATAGGACGTTAAATGATGATAGCTGGTACCAACCTTTACAACAATCCGCACGCAACCCAGAACCGTCAAGTAGCCAAAGTACATCAAAGTACCCACGACCGACATTCGGTGTCCTAACCTACTTGTTGGGTATGTCATTCCGAACTAGATTGCAATGCATTGCAATGGTGGTAAATCCAATATAATCCAATCACAAACCATTCCCAAATACTACCAGAAATGGATTGTATAAACCCTCCCATGTTGATCCATGTTGGAGGTTTATGGCATTGGGATTGCCTTTTTTCCCCACCTGCCAGGTGAGGGTTGTTAGATTTTATCAGAGCTGTTCTCCTCCTCCTCCGCCTCCGTGGGCACTGCCGGACCTCAACCGCGAGCTCCAGATCCCAGTGGGCACTGCCGGACCTCAACCGCGACTTCCAGATCGCAGTGGGCACTGCCGGACCTCAACTGCGACTTCCAGATCGCAGTGGGCACTGCCGGACCTCAACGGGAAGAAAAGATGTCAGATAGAATGTCAGAAGATATGCCAGATAGAATGCCAGAAAGAATGTCAGAAAGAATGTCAGAAGATATGCCAAACAGAATGTCAGAAGATATGCCAGATAGAATGTCAGAAGATATGTCAGATAGAATGTCAGAAGATATGCCAGATAGAATGCCAGAAAAAATGTCAGAAGATATGCCAGATAGAATGTCAGATAGAATGCCAGAAGATATGCCAGATAGAATGCCAGAAGATTTGCCAGATAGAATGCCAGAAGATATGCCAGAACATATGCCAGATAGAATGCCAGAAGATATGTCAGATAGAATGCCAGAAGATTTGCCAGTAAGAAAATGTATAAATGTCATGGTGGGGATCATTGGAAGTGAAGTATTTTTTGTTTCCATATGATTCCACCATGTTTCGCCAGTTTTCCATACGTATTTATATCATAATATATTTCAATATATGTTTGCATCATGTTTGTATTAATATGTATTAGTAAAAATTCCCGAACTAAATGGGCACTTCAACGGGAAATTCATCTATACATGAGAATACTGTAGCAATGGAACATCCACCATTAATATAGTTTCATGATTTCCGCGAACGAAACCTTCATGAAATAAACTTTCTTCGGGGATTTTCGAGCCAGCTACGTTTGATGACACCAGAGGGTAACCATCGACATCGATTCCTTGACTTGGTTGGAGAAATTGGTCAACCAGAATCCCTCGGAAGATATCACAAGATTGAGGGGCTATGATTTCCAGTACTAAAATTCCCATGAATCAGCAGTTAAATAAATCCCATTCCTGAATCTGAAATATTTGCACCAACAGGCACCCCCATACATCGAGAGAGCGAATGGACACTGCGAGGAGAAATCAGAAGCCCTCCTCCTTTATTGAGGAGGGCTGTGGATGGCCATTTGCCGTCGTTGGAATCCCCAAGGATGGAAGCACACCAGGGAATCGTCGACGGTGATGAATTTTTATTAAGTTTACTACATCTTATCACGTCTTACCACATCCTATTCTGGTTGCACAATTGGTGGTTAGTGGTTTGGAACATTTTTTTTTCCGTATATTGGGAATAATCATCCCAACTGACTATTTTTCAGAGGGATTGAAACCACCAACCAGATGGGTATGTAACCCTGATATTACTTCCCGGGATTCTTGGCCTCTATAATGATGGCCCGTGTACGAAAAAAAACCGTGGAATTCGTTTCAGAGCTTCATGGACGTTCGTATGTCTCAACATGTCTCAACCTCACTAGTAAATCTCGACCATAAATGGTGATATCATCAAATAAATATAAAATACTGTGGATGGAAGAAATCCTGCACCACCTTGGATGGTTGAAACATGTTGAAACCCTATAAATAATGGGATGGTTACCATCTATCAACTGGTGCAGAATTTCGCAACCACAGTATGTCATCTCATTTAAGGTTTAAGGGAAGTACAATTTGCCCGAATAATTCGATGCGGTGGTGAATTTTACATTGCTGTCTGGAATTTGTCACCCCTGCAAACCACAGGAGCAACTACTGTAACAACACTGGTGGGTTAATCCATCTTAATCCCAGAAGATTCCCAGAAATGGAGGTGCACCTTTCCCTGATTTGCTTGTTTTGATATGTTTTAATCTTTTGATGAAAGGTTGCTGATTTCAGATTATTCAACGCTGTTTATCCGTGAAAAGGGTGCTGTGAACTAACTACACATGATGTATCCACCATGTTGGGCCCAGATCTGGCAATCCCTTTGATGCGTAGATTCAGACTCAAATAGCCTCCTGTGTCATCAACGACTGCAAAACCCACCAGCATTTAGTGAAAATGATTTTCCCAGCGAACTAAACCTCCATATATAGATATTATTTAAATATTATATAGATACTATTGAGACATTATTTAGATATTATATAGATATTATATAGATATTATATAGATATTACTGTATATAGATATTACTGTATATAGATATTACTGTATATAGAAATTACTGTATATAGATATTACTGTATATAGATATTATATAGATATTATATAGATATTATATAGGTATCATTGATATCATATAGATATTATATAGATATTATAATATAGATACTATATATATATATATTATAGATACTATATAGATATTATCTAGATATTATTTAGATATTATATATATATATATTATAGATATTATATAGATATTATATAGATATTATATAGGTATCATTGATATCATATAGATATTATATAGATATTATATAGATATTGTATAGATATTATATATATTATAGATGATAATATATAGATATTATATAGATATTATTTAGATATTATTTAGATATTATATAGATATTATATATATATTATATATATATATGATATAGATATTATATAGATATTATATAGATATTATATAGATATTATATAGATATTATATATATAATATAGAGATTGTATAGATATTATATAGATATTTTATAGATATTATATAGATATTATATAGATATTATATAGATATGTATAGGGGATTCCCAATTGCCATGTTTGAGTACCAGATGGTACTTTGCCATGATTCATGATGGGGATTTGCATGGATTTGCACTATAACCAGCTACAACATCACTTTATATTTTAATTCATGAATATGACATAATATGAACAACCATCCAATTTATCTTCATACACATCTGACTTTTTCATGGCAGAAAAACAAAAAAAAAAACAACAAGTTGCAGCTCAGCTCGCGGTCCGCAGAGGTCACCCTTCCCAAAGAATCTTGTGGAAACCTCCATGACTGTGTGCGGAAGTGAAAAGAGGATCTTTAACATGAACCCTATTTTTGGGTAGGTTTATGATTTATATATATATGGGGATTATTAATGGTGAATACTGGTGAATCATGGTTTAACTATGGTAGATATGGTAGATATATGAACTATATCTTTAGTGATATAGAACCATAACATGTTATAGTGATATGAACTATCTATATATTTTTCTGGGTAAATTACAATAGTTCACTAACATGAATTAAGGCCATTTGGGGATGATGTCCCTTAACCATATGATATTTACCCAGATATTTCACTACTCTGAAGCCTCACAATCAAAGATCATCCACTAATTATATGTCTTTGATGTGACTTGTATCGGTATTTCACATGATTACATAAGTCAATTTCGCGGTTGCTCAGCTGTGTTTGCCAAAAACACACCGCGACTGAGGATGCTTTCTTCGACCGACGGCTGAAGTTGCCGACAGAGATTCGCAAAGAGTTGTTCTGCGGCTGCAATGGTGACGCCACAAGCTCACCATCAATGAGGGTTAGCAAAGCACTCCAAAATTACCTTATTCATCCTTATTCCAGGTTAGCCTCTGGTAATTAAAAAGTTTGCGAACTGGAAGCCATGACCCATTCAGCTCAATGATGGACCTGTTTGACCTTTAAGAAAAAGACATAGCTACCTTAATTAATTACCAGAGGGTTCGCGTGAATCATTTGAAATTCAGGGGTATGACAGTGCACAGAGCGCTCAAATGATGGTTTTCCCCACACAACTGACTACGAAATATGGCTATAGGATATTCCCTGTTAATCCAGACACTTTCTGAGAAAGATTGAGAACGTACTTAACCCAACTTAACCCCCTAGTTTATCCCCATATACTTTCTTAGAAGGTACGGCTGTATAACCAACAGGGATTGGAGATGCAACTAACCAAAACCAGAACAGCCGCAACTGCAACAAGATGCCTCGGTCTCCGCTCTAAGGGATGCTGTGGGACTGCGATGAACATCCATTCAGGTCACCCAACACAAGGGATTTTGGAGAGTTTGTTCAATATGGAGGAATTGGTTACACACCATTTCTGAACTTCGGATATGGGCCTTGTCCTAGAATGGTGTTCAGTAAATCCATAATCAATATTTGATCATGTCATATTCCACACATTAGACGGTGCCTTTAGTTATCTGTCCTTCAATTCCACTGGTCAATGATGATATTCCCTGTGAACAAAACAATGTGTTGCACCATTTTCTTTCAGACACACCCACCTCAACCTCAAAATTTCAGCAGAGACGGCGCAAGTTGTTGCACTGAGGCTCGCTCAAAAAAACACGGTCACGGACAAGGTGCAGCAAGTCATGTCGACCATCTTTCTGAATGCAGTTCTGGGTGATTTTTTTTAAGGGTAGACAAATAGATTGTGATGTGAATAGTGGGGGAATGCCATAGGAAGTCTAACAGAGATAGTTCGCTCAGTTTGGTGGGTAGACTTTGGTAGATAGGCACTTTTGTAGTGATGATAGTGAATGGGTTTCTTGTGTTTCCCACGTTAAGAAATGCGGTATGCAGGGTTACATAACCACATATGTATAATTATGTATATATAAATTATAATATATAGCCATTCTTTGTCGGCAATGTCTGCTGTACCGGATACGTGGAGTTTCTTTGACGGGTGGTATCTCTGAGTCTGGTGTGAATGGGCTACAACTTTGCAGCACAAGTTCCTGTGCGTGCGTCGAACGCCACGTGGTAGAGCCACTCTAACGAATAATGTATGTGTTCATTTGTAGATTATGTGTTTGTGTATATGGATTTGTCTGAAACTGGGGTACCCCAAACGTTGATGATTTATCATCATGTTCCCTCATTAAATTGCTATTGAAATGGCATACCACATTTTCAGACAAACCCATATGAAATCCATCAATGGCTATTTAAATGGTATACGGTATACCACAGTTTTAGACAAACCACATAAATATAAATAAATATATATATATATATTCTGTGTAAATTATAACGACCTCACTGCGACCTCACTGGAATCATGGTAAAAAAAAGGGAAACCATCCCAAAATTTTGCCGAACTATTCAGGTTAGTGAATTATTATACTTTGCCCATATATATAATGTAAATATTTATATATATATATATTATATATATATATATATTATATATATACATATATTCCTAAACCTACTGAACTTCGCAAGGAAGCAGAACCGTGTTGCGGTACCGGAATCCCGGTGTTGTCCGGCCTTGAGGTGGAACGCATCAAATCCATGTTCTTCCCTGGAGTTGAAACAATGCCACGGCCTCAAGGATGATGATCAGTAGATGTCAGTAGTATCACGTGACACAAAATGATGATCAATGTGGTTAAAACAATGTCATAAACCACCACATGTTTGATGGTTTATACCACCCATTTATGGTGATTTTGGGGATGGTTTATTTACTCACATTATCACTAGTACATAGTCACTATTCTGATGATGTTTTTTACATCATTTATAATGTGACTAGTACCTAATGATTGCTAAACTATTCCTAGTATTAAAACATGTGTTAATAATGCCTATCAAAATTACAATGACGACTACAATGTAGCATTCATATGATTCATCATTAAGTGTTGATTATGTACATGATGTTTACATTATTATATGGTGGTTGTTATAATGATTCATGATTTTGCAATATTATCAGTATCAGTATCATTGATTCATTTTTGGAGGACCTTAGACCTTACCATCCCTGGAACATCTAGCCATAATGTGATGGATAAAGATAGGTCGACGATGAGTAGATTATGCACTCTGTTAATGGGATAAGATATATATATATATGTATACTGTATATATATATGTATACTGTATATATATATGTAGTATATTTGATTATGTGTATATATATACACACCTGTTGAGTGTCTCGGTATTATGATTGATGTCCAATATGATTCATTTTCATGTCCGAGTTGGTTTTCATATCGAAATAATCACCAATTTTCAAATGTTGTGTGTACATGTTTGTACATGTGTGTACGTCATGAATAGTTCACAAAAGTAACACACACACACACAACGTACATTCTGGTATACTAACATAGCTATGGAAAATCACAATTTTTAATGGAACAACTCACTAGAAAGGGGCCATTTTTAATATTAGGTGGTTTCCCAATATGGGTACCTGTTTTTGTCCTAATATGTTTGTTGAGATTGAACACACAAAAACCATGGTTTTCCCAAGATGGTTTCATCCCTTAGCCATTGATTCCATGCTTAGCATCTCCACGTCTCCTCCAGTAAACAATGTTTAAATATCGCATCAAATGAAACAATGTTCAAGACAGACTTGGTCAGTCAATTTTCAACTGGCAAACTGGCTCCCAATTTGCTGTTTTTCTTCTGGGTACCCTCTGGTAAACTAACACAACTATGGAACATCACCATTTTTTATGGATAAATCAACTATAAATGATCATTTTTCAATAGTTATGTAACAAATTACCAGAGGGTATCATTGGTTGATAAATCAACTATAATATTGTTATAACAATATTCAATAGTTTTTTGTATGTTTACCAGAGGCTGCCATGGTTTTTTGATTCACCACGGCAGGTATACTACATATGAGGTGAACATCCACATCCCTGATCCAAAGCGATCAGAATTACAGGCCGAGACGACACCGTGGACACGTGTCGTTGTTCATAAGAAACAGTGGTTGAGTTCAGTGGAAACAGTGGTTTATCATGGTTTAATAAGAAAGATATCAAAATCTAATTTGAGAATTATTAGATGCAGATAGATACAGTGATGAAAACATAAGAATATATAACTATTGTTTAATTGAATATTATTGGGTAATTATTACATATGTTTTAATCATTGGACAGTTGTGGCCACATGGGGAACTGTTGGGCGAAAATAATCATGGCCATCTTGTTTCTAAGATGATATTTCCAATGAGGAGTTCTTGAGGGAAACCAATGGTTTGTGGCTGCGGGGCAATTGTCTGGATGTTGTAGCAGAATCATGCAGAATCCTTATTGGTTATTCATATCCATTGTATCCACAGTAGATTCCAATGCTTCAATCCGTCATTCCCCACTTCTGAGTCTTTCAGATTTGATGGATTGATGCAGGTCGATGATGGTCAGTATGTGAGTTCCAAGGGGTTTGTGCATCAAGTTTGACCACCAATGATTCTTTGGACACGATGTCCTTTTTCATGTTGGTTTTGGGATGAATTCTCCACAGATGCTATGGATGTTGATTCCCACAAATGGTTCCATTAGGTTATATTAGAATACACACTGGCATGTATCCCAACTGCAATATGATTTACTATCCGACAGAAATACACCTCGTGCAGAAGCTCTGCTTGCGGAGCCAGGCATTTCCTACAGTCCACTGGGTCAAGTGAATGGGGTATACGGGATACCAGCAAACGGCCAGTGTAATAAAGAGAACAATGATTAGTTTGTGGATATTAAATCGGCTTTTCTTCGACATCTTCAGACAAACGCATATAAGCATTGTCGGTGATGTATCTCATCATACTTGTACCCTGCAAGTACTGCTTAATCCCATTATCTCCATATTCTCCCAATTCTCCCCATTCTCCCTATTATCCCTATCAGCAAATCCCATATCGATGATGGTTGTTTATCCCGTAATTAAACATATATAAAACATTTTAAAACTTCAACTTTTGGACAATAAATATATAACAACATTGTCACATCTCTCCTGCAATTTACCAATTTGTCCCTCGAAAACAATCCCTGGATCTGCTGAAGATTCCTTTTCTCAGTGCTTAATCCACCATTTGAGAAAAACTGCCTTTTATCTATCACATATATCATATATCATATATATCATATATCATATATATGGTACCTTTAAGCAAACCCCAAAAAAAGGTATCGAAAGAGTCGTGTTTTGCCAGACGCCAGGTGATTGGTTTGCCCGAGATGAGCGGCTTCGACACTGAAGCAATCCCATCAGTGCTGTGGCTGATTTCGCTGACAAGGTGTTGATAGTACCCTGCAAACAGATAGAACATGTTAAATTTACCACCATTGTTGAAAGGACTTTATATGACTATAACACTTTACGAATGTCTATCTTTGGGGGTTACTATAGATGAGTGGAGTTCACTTTCAATAGTAGATAGGAATCAACATATAAGACCTGTATATTTCAACATCAAAGAGTCAACCATGATTTGTATGCAACAAAAGTGGATCAAGGCATGACACACTCATGAAACATGCAACTCAGCCTGCAAAAAAAATGGGTGTTTGAATGAGAAAGCTGCCGAACTTGCCAGCATCATTCATGACTTTAATATGACTATCCAACTATTTGATCAAGCTTCATGATTGGATTTGTTGCTCTTGACGTTTTTTTTTTGTCTTCTTTTGTGATAGTCGAAGTGATCAGATCTGGCCTCAAACATCGTTACAATATTAGTTCAGCAGCTCTTAAACTGATCAGATGTTGTGTATCCATGTGGTTACGGTTCAAAATCACAACGTTCTCAAGTTCACACTTCTAACATGACAGAAGATTGGTGGACGACTTTGTGAACCTTCCACCATCAACGTAGCTAAGAAATGGCACCCCTCTTGCAGAGTGGGGTGACAAAGACACCCATGTGGGGGTTTCTTCATTGGACACCAGAACCACTAGCTTCCCATGGGTTTTCCAATAATTAAAACAACACCAATGAATCGGATTGGCTCATTTTGTAGGTCCTTCCACTTTTGAAACCAACATTAAAACCCCCAGCAACTTTGATTATTAGACGACGATTAATGCATATTAATGATAATGTTTTGAAATATGGCTGGGTTCACAACTACTTGCTATAATCTATACGCGAAATAATACAATAGTGAATCATCATTTCAGACACACACCAACGAATAACAACAAATATTTGATGGGATACGTAATCATACGTTATCCGATTCTACTAGATGGTGTCTTCCTATATTAAGTACCCTCCAATTTTGTTACCCAACAAACATTGGAAGAGCCATGGGGAAACCTGTTCGAACATGATCTACAAATGATGGGTTTTCCACATTTTATCTAGGTTGGCAGCAGGGTATCCCGGTATACCATGTGGTAATCAAACATGACTTGCTGGAAAATCATCCAGCCATAGTTCCATGATATTCCCAGCTCCATCAGCGAGTCGAGGCCAATCTTCCGCATGCTACCTGGTCCTGGTTTTTTGGCTTACCAGGGGATGGGATGGTGACTGAGCCATTGAAAATAGCCATGGTTGGTGGGTTATATAGATGGGAAACAAAGACAAAGAAATATGGGTTTGAACCGATAAACATATGGGTGTTTCCTTCCTAAAGGATGATAAAGGCTAATTAGCGGCTAATTGATTGATGGTTGATTGGTTAGGAACTAGGGAGTTATACTACCTGTGTTATTGGAGATTAGGAACTAACCCGTAGGACGGAAACCTATCAACCAAATAATGAGATGGGATAGGTGTATTTTTCATGGCTCATTCAATCATGCCTCAATTGGGGTATGCAAGAGTTCCTGGCTTACTATATTAAATATTCAGAAACCATATTCAGCGTTTTTGTTTTTGGGACCTTTGGTTGAATTGTTTTTGTGTTGCCATGTTGGACAATCACGGGAGGTTTACTGGTGAATCTCATACCAAGAATGAGTTTCGAATTGTGAAGGCTACTTGATTCTGACAAAAATGAAGCTGATTCAGCAGCAATTAAGCAATTCTCATGGGGATTTGAACCAGCAGTGGAGAATGTACCGGCAACGGGTCAACTGGTTTGGGTTTTCACCTTGGTGAAAGCAAGGAACGGAAACACCACCAGCCATGACCTCCAGTAATTGTCGTAGATGCCATGAGTCCGGGGTTTTATGAAGAGTACTGCAAATGGACTATTTTCTGGGTCACACTGGATTGCGGTATCTCAGATTGCCCGTAAATCACAACTGGTGAAGCTGGCTTAAGCTGTCCTCAAAGGCCGGTGTCTGATGTGTCAGGGATTGGAACCATTCCAAAGTGACCAGAAAGAAAACTCGCTTTGAAGTTGGATGAATAATGATATAGTATGATATAGTAGCCACCAAAAAGATGTAAAAAGCATCGATCCCTATGTTGATACAGTTTTACTGTTCTATCAATCTGCTTTGGGGATTGCTCTAGAGGAACAAATATATACCATCAAGCCAGGAAAAGGCTAGATTCTGGGGCTTAATTTTTTAGCTTGGGAGATCAGCCGATGTATCACAACCGCCAGAATTGGAACTAGACGACGGATGGCCCGAGAGCGTAGAGGAGCAGAGTCTTCTTCTGCTGTTAGTATGGCGACACTATATTACAAGACAATATATTAAAGATGTATTACAGGCAGACGAGAAGAGTAGTATCAAGACAATATTATATGGCATCGTATCTTTTCCATCGTATCTTTCAAAAAGCTTTTCACGCACAGAAAATTTACAGACAGACGCTTTTGCACACAGACGCTTTTACACACAGAAGCTTTTACACACAGACGCTTTTACACACACACAAACACTTTTACACACATTAACTTTTACACACAGACGCTTTTACACACAGACGTTTTTACACACAGACGCTTTTACACACAGAGGCTTTTACACACAGACGCTTTTCCACACAGAGACTTTTACACACAGACGCTTTTACACACAGAGGGTTTTACACACAGACGCTTTTACACACAGACCCTTTTACACACAAACCACTTTTACACACAGAGACTTTTACACACAGACGCTTTTACACACAGAAGCTTTTACACACAGACGCTTTTACACACAGACGCTTTTACACACAGACGCTTTTACACACAAACACTTTTACACGCAAACACTTTTACACACAGAGACGTTTACACCCAGAAGCTTTTACACACAGACGTTTTTACACACAAACACTTTTGCACACAGAGACTTTTACACACAGACATACACAGACGCTTTTACACACAGACGCTTTTACACACAGAGGGTTTTACACACAGAGACTTTTACACACAGAGACTTTTACACACAAACACTTTTACACACAGAAGCTTTTACACACAGACGCTATTACACACAGACGCTTTTACACACAAAAGTTTACACACAAACAGTTTTACACACAAACACTTTTACACAGAGACGCTTTTACAGACAGAAGCTTTTACACACAGACGCTATTACACACAGACGCTTTTACACACAGACGCTTTTACACACAGACGCTTTTACACACATCGCAATTTTACTTCAGTTTTTGGCGATCCAACCTCATTTCGTGCGAAAGGGACGTGCGCAACGAAGACTGTACGCTTAAAGTTATAAGACTTTACAGACTTAGCCTAGATATACAGAAGTTAAAGGATTTATGTTGGAAGTTAACATGACTTATCAAAAAGATAAAAGGAAGTTATGTTAACTTTAATAACTTATTTGTAAGTTTTGTCTTAACTTTTTATAACTTCTGCTAACTTTTTATAACTTCTGCTAACTTTTTATAACTTTTCATAACTTTTTGTAACTTTTTTGTATATTTTTATACTTTTGAAAGTCTTTGCCTTGGTTTCCGACCACGTGGATTTTATAACTGTCTTGTTTCTGAAAGAACTTTCAGATATGATATCCTTTTTTTGAATCGACGAAGTGATGTGAAAGCGTTTCAGTTATGTATGTTTCAGGAATCATGACACCTGAGGCGATATGTTTTTTTTAGTGATATCTCTGTCTGTATTTTTGGATCGGGAAACAAGTTGAGTTACAACTGTTCCCGTTCGGGATCCGTTATTTTGTTAAAACGATCCCGTTCGGACTTGGTTGTTTCAACCTCTCCCTTTCGGGATCTGGTAACTATTTTTATCTCCAGGTAACTATTTTTATCTGAACTATAGCCATTTTTTATCTGAACTATAGCCATTTTTTATCTGAACTATAGCCATTTTTATCTGAACTATAGCTATTTTTGTCTGAACTCTAGCTATTTTTGTCTGAACTATAGCTAGTTTTGTCTGAACTCTAGCTATTTTTGTCTGAACTATAGCTAGTTTTGTCTGAACTATAGCGACTTTTATTCTGAACTATAGCTAGTTTTGTCTGAACTATAGCCATTTTTTTCTGAAAGACCAATATTTTTGTCTGAACTATAGCCATTTTTTTTTTGAACTATAGCTATTTTTGTTTGAACTATAGCCATTTTTTTTTCTGAACTATAGCCATTTTTATCTGAACTATTGCTATTTTTGTCTGAACTATAGCTATTTTTCTTTGAACTATAGCTATTTTTGTCTGAACTATAGCTGAACTATAGCTGAACTATAGCTGAACTATAGCTGAACTATAGCTGAACTATAGCTGAACTATAGCTGAACTATAGCTGAACTATAGCTGAACTATAGCTGAACTATAGCTGAACTATAGCTGAACTATAGCTGCACTATAGCTGAACTATAGCTGAATAGCTCTATCTAGGGACATTTATATGGGAAAGGTTGAAAATCGAAGAATTAATCCTTTTCAGAAACTGTCTTCTCAGACCGGATCCTTCTCAGGAATTGTCATTTCAGACTCTTTCCTTTGCAGGAACTGTCTTCTCAGACCGGATCCTTCTCAGGAACTGTCTTCTCAGACCGGATCCTTCTCAGGAACTGTCATTCCAGACTATTTCCCTTTCAGGAACTATCACTTCAGACTCTGTCCTTTTCAGGAAGTATCTTTGCAGACCATATCCCTTGCAGGAAGTACTTGTATATGATACTTAGTTTAATCTAAAATGATCAAACCAAAGAACTCAGGCAGCACACGCAATATGCCTTTTTTTCACCCTGTATAAATGTTGACAAGCTTTGTCACAAACTTAATGAAACTCTCGAAAAATGTAAAATAAAGAAACATTTTCATTGCCCTCTTGTAAACATATTTTAAACTTTATATAACTTTATATAACTTTATACTAACTTTTTGTAACTTTTTATAACTTTTTATAACTTTTGTTAACTTTCAGATAACTTATGATAACTTTTCCTAGATACTTATGTTAAGTCTGTTAACATAGTTATAAAAAGAAAACTTGCAGTTAAGATACTTACGATAAGTTCATTAACCATTTATATTTTACCTAAACATTTACAACTTCTCGTAGCCGGCTAGCTAAACTTACAAATTACTTATCAAATGTTATGACACTTTACATACTTGCAAGCAGGTTATAGACATGTTATAGAAGGGTTATATACATGTTGTAACTCGTCTAATTCTGTAAACTGATATAACTTCCAGCGTACAGTCTTCGAAGGGTCGCGCGGGACAAGTTGAAATCGCAATTTTACCTCAGTTTTTGCCGATCGAACCTCATTTCGTGCGAAAGGGTTGCGCCGGACGACTTGAAATCGCAATTTTACCTCAGGTTTTGACGATCGAACCTCATTTCGTGCGAAAGGGTTGCGCCGGACAAGTTGAAATCGCAATTTTACCTCAGTTTTTGGCGATCGAACCTCATTTCGTGCGAAAAGGTTGCGCCGGACAAGTTGAAATCACAATTTTACCTCAGTTTTTGACGATCGAACCTCATTTCGTGCGAAAGCGTTGCGCGGGACAAGTTGAAATCGCAATTTTACCTCAGTTTTTGACGATCGAACCTCATTTCGTGCGAAAGGGTTGCGCGGGACAAGTTGAAATCGCAATTTTACCTCAGTTTTTGACGATCGAACCTCATTTCGTGCGAAAGGGTTGCGCCGGACAAGTTGAAATCGCAATTTTACCTCAGTTTTTGACGATCGAACCTCATTTCGTGCGAAAGGGTTGCGCCGGACAAGTTGAAATCGCAATTTTACCTCAGTTTTTGACGATCGAACCTCATTTCGTGCGAAAGGGTTGCGTTTCGTGCCGTCTCGTTGGCACTGCCCCTGCACCCGCCTTCAAGGGAGAAATAGAAAAGAAGGAGAGGGCAAGAGGGCAAGAGGAGAAGGTGTGAGATGAGATGTAAAGATGAGAAGATGTGAGAAGATGTGAGAAGATGTGAGAAGATGTGAGAAGATGTGAGAAGATGAGAAGATGTGAGAAGATGTGAGAAGATGTGAGAAGATGTGAGAAGATGTGAGAAGATGTGAGAAGATGTGAGAAGATGTGAGAAGATGTGAGAAGATGTGAGAAGATGTGAGAAAATGTGAGAAGATGTGAGAAGATGTGAGAAGATGTGAGAAGATGTGAGAAGATGAGAAGATGTGAGAAGATGTGAGAAGATGTGAGAAGATGTGAGAAGATGTGAGAAGATGTGAGAAGATGTGAGAAGATGTGAGAAGATGTGAGAAGATGTGAGAAGATGAGAAGATGTGAGAAGATGTGAAGATGAGAAGATGTGAAGATGAGAAGATGTGAAGATGAGAAGATGTGAAGATGAGAAGATGAGGAGATGAGAAGATGTGAAGATGAGAAGATGAGGAGAAGATGTGAGGATGAGAAGATGTGAAGATGAGAAGATGAGGGATGAGGAAAAGATGTGAAGATGAGAAGGTGTGAAGATGAGAAGATGTGAAGATGAGAAGATGTGAAGATGAGAAGATGTGAAGATGAGAAGATGTGAAGATGAGAGGATGTGAAGATGAGAAGATGTTTTACAGACCCCCACTATTGGAAGAACCCTGCGCTCAGACGCTCTTGGGAAAAAACAAAAACGTCATTATTGAATGGAAATGGAGATACCATCTGAGACCATCCTGGATATTGTTATTTTCATTATTTGGACCCCCATAGGCGGACATAACAATGAGATAGCAAAAACAATAACTGCAAAATGAAACGTAGCTCATTTCACATTTCATATTCCGCTTAATGTTGTTTTTGGGTTAGCGGCAATTTCCGAAAGCCAGTGAATGAGAATTGGGATGAAGGTTAGCCGTTAGTGCCTCCATGAAATGGGAGAATCCATCGATTGTCCCAGACCTCTGTGGATTTGAAGATCTCACTTTTGATCCATACCCGGATAGATTAGAGACACAATTACTTTACTTCGTGTGATCCCCACCATGACATTTATACATTTTGTTACTGGCAAATCTTCTGGCATTCTATCTGACATATTTTCTGGCATTCGATCTGGCATTCTACCTGGCATATCTTCTGGCAGATGTTCTGGCATATCTTCTGGCAGATGTTCTGGCATATCTTCTGGCATATCTTCTGGCATATGTTCTGGCATATCTTCTGGCATTCCATCTGGCATTCTATCTGGCATATCTTCTGGCATATTATCTGGCAAATCTTCTGGCATTCCATCTGGCATTCTATCTAGCATATCTTCTGGCATATTATCTGGCAAATCTGCTGGCATTCTATCGGGCAAACATTCTGGCACTTTATCTGGCATATCTTCTGGCATTCTAGCTGACATTCTATCTGGCATTCTATCTGGCATACCTTTTGGCATTCTATCTGGCATATCTTCTAACATTCTATCTGGCATATCTTCTGGCACTCTATGTGGCATATCTTTTGGCGTGGATACTCGCGGTTGAGGTCCGGCAGGGAACACTGGGCGCGGATGGTCGCGGTTGAGGTCCGGCAGGGAACACTGGGCGCGGATGGTCGTGGTTGAGGTCCGGCAGGGAACACTGGGCGCGGATGGTCGTGGGTGAGGTCCGGCAGGGAACACTGGGCGTGGATGGTCGTGGTTGAGGTCCGGCAGGGAACACTGGGCGTGGATGGTCGTGGTTGAGGTCCGACAGCGAACACTGTGGATCGCGAGTCGCAGTTGAGCAGGAGGACGAGGAGGACAACGAGAGGAGGAGGACAACGAGAGGAGGAGGACAACGAGAGGAGGAGGACAACGAGAGGAGGAGGAGAGGAGGAGGAGGACCAGGCAACTTAGATAAAATCTAACAACCCTCACCTGGCAGGTGGGGAAAAATAGAATAAAATAGTTTCAATAGATACTTCCGAATTTAGTACTTCTTCACATCCCAACTCCTTTTACTCTGTTCGAAGAAATGATGGAAGTGATGATTCATCTTTTTTATTTTCCAGAGCAGTACTTTTTTTTTTCAGGCCGGCGACCGTTCCCAATGAATGTTGATCTCCCAAGGCGTCAAACCGGAGAGGAGTTGAGTAACGAAGAGGCCCTCGAGCGACTGCTACAGGAGCCATTTGGAAGGAATCCCAGGAAGATCCCCTTGGAATCAGCTGTGGTCATCCTGCGGATATGTCGCCAGGAAGATCCTCACTTAAAATATGGCCAACAATATGGTACTAAGTAATTAAGTACCTCCATGAAAAAAAAAGGATCCTGAAATGTCCATTGAATATGGTTGCAAATCTGGTTTTGCTGACTTAAACTTAACAGACCCCAATTTCCCGATTGCTTATCAATATTCATTACAATCAGGTGTAGAAAGTGTGAGTCTACTAAAATAATCTAAAATACATCAGTCGGTGGGATTAAAAAAAATATCGCAGGTCTGCAAATTGCCGAATGATGGCAGGGTGAGGACATATGGTTAGTTTTTTGAAAAGGGTTCAACTTCTATCAGCTCAAGGTCTTACTTATTTTCCAAAAAAGGGTTCAACTCCCATCAGCTCAAGGTCTTATTTATTTTCCAGAAAGGGGAACTCATTTGGGTCAATTGCCATTTTGACCCCTTCATGTCCCAGTTATACCATTCCTCTTGGAGTGACTTATACACGTGGTAAAACCTGGTAAACATATGATAGATAACATCAACCCGCTCCCTCTGCAAGTTGGCCAGGAGCAAGGCATTGACACCAATGACTATCCACCGGGAGCCATCTCCGAGTTGTGTGATGAGTTGTACGAGGCGTGGACGCAGACTGGCCAACGTGCAGTCGTGACGGGGGAAGGTGGCTTAATAGTTGGTGAAAAGGTAGGTGCATGGTAGATGAAGCGGGTATTTAAGGGTGTTCACATGTGTTTTGTTCTCCTAATGAATGAAAGTGCTCATATGCAGCTAAGATACATATTGGACATACCTTTTTGGCATGTTTGTTTGGAGGTAAACCAGGGTGGGTTAAATACAAAAACACCGATGTTTGCCCAAGATAGGCCACCTCTAGAACTTATCAACCGCTGGTATAGGTGCAATGCCTCAAACAGTTCGTGGATGTTGATATTCTGGCTGGGGAGTTTTAAATCTGGTTGGTGGTTTGGAAAATGAATTTTATTTTTCCAGATGGGAATGTACTCATCCCAACTGACGAACTCCATCATTTTTCAGAGGGGTGGGTCAACCACCAACCAGAAATAGACAATGAGCCTGTTGGATGGACACCACCAAGCAGCGTTGGACGTTTTTCTGGGGGCTTTCTTCGAGGGCACCAATGCCTCAGTGATGGACGGTGTGTGGCGTAGAAACAAGTTGGGATGAAACAAAATGCAGAAATTGATGGCAATTGATGGAAAAAAAGAGGAAAGTGATGTAAGTTGGTTGACACGTCTGATTCTTGTGCCTGAGAAAGTGAAACATGATGAAACATGTCATTTTCAGAGATTGAAGTATGGCTTTTTTCACCTGACACGTAACTGGTTACTTTTGTATATAATTACTTTTGCCAATATTACATACTCTTGCCAATATTATATAGTATGTCTCAAAACAATTGACCCGAATGAATGGAAGCTTTACTATATTTTGCGTGATCAATTCTGTGCACTGGTAGGTTTTGAGCCATAGAGAATATGGAATGAGTGACACTCGCCATCACCAAGGTCGACAATCGATCCATAGATGACCCGTCCCATAGCTCTGTCAATCCGCTGAGAAATCCTCATGATTCTACTCAATATATCACCGTAAATTTCCTGAACGGCTTGCAATGATTGTAATGTACGACTGAAGCCGCGTTTGACAATGCATAAATTGGCATAAATCCATTAAGATTTGTTTGTGTTGTTTTTGCTCACGCCGCCTCTAACGACCCCAGGCGGTTTGCGTGTTTTGATGTGCCATGTGCGTGTTGTGTTTTCTTTTGGGGGGGTGGGGGGGGTGGGTGGGGTGGGGTGGGATGTTAACGTTCCTTGCACTTCGTACATTACATGTTGCTACGCTGTAGAGATCTCTGGGATCGTTGCTACGTCACATGTTGTTACGTTGCTGATGGTGTGGGGGGGGTGGGTGGGGTGGGGTGGGATGTTAACGTTCCTTGCACTTCGTACATTACATGTTGCTACGCTGTAGAGATCTTTGGGATCGTTGCTACGTCACATGTTGTTACGTTGCTGATGGTGTGGGGGGGGTGGGTGGGGTGGGATGTTGTACGTTCCTTGCACTTCGTACATTTCATGTTGCTACGCTGTAGAGATCTCTGGGATCGTTGCTACGTCACATGTTGTTACGTTGCTGATGGTGTGGGGTGGGTGGGGTGGGGTGGGGTGGGATGTTTACGTTCCTTGCACTTCGTACATTACATGTTGCTACGCTGTAGAGATCTCTGGGATCGTTGCTACGTCACATGTTGTTACGTTGCTGATGGTGTGGGGTGGTGGGTGGGGTGGGGTGGGATGTTTACGTTCCTTGCACTTCGTACATTTCATGTTGCTACGCTGTAGAGATCTCTGGGATCGTTGCTACGTCACATGTTGTTACGTTGCTGATGGTGTGGGGGGGTGGGTGGGGTGGGTTCCTTGCATGGGACTCTGGGATCGTTGCACGTCACATGTTGCCTTGCACGAGCACTTCGTACATTTCATGTTGCTACGCTGTAGAGATCTCTGGGATCGTTGCTACGTCACATGTTGTTACGTTGCTGATGGTGTGGGGTGGGGGGGGTGGGGTGGGGGGGGATGTTTACGTTCCTTGCACTTCGTACATTTCATGTTGCTACGCTGTAGAGATCTCTGGGATCGTTGCTACGTCACATGTTGTTACGTTGCTGATGGTGTGGGGTGGGGTGGGGTGGGGTGGGGTGGGATGTTTACGTTCCTTGCACTTCGTACATTTCATGTTGCTACGCTGTAGAGATCTCTGGGATCGTTGCTACGTCACATGTTGTTACGTTGCTGATGGTGTGGGGTGGTGTGGGGTGGGGTGGGGGGGGATGTTTACGTTCCTTGCACTTCGTACATTTCATGTTGCTACGCTGTAGAGATCTCTGGGATCGTTGCTACGTCACATGTTGTTACGTTGCTGATGGTGTGGGGTGGTGTGGGGTGGGGTGGGGTGGGATGTTTACGTTCCTTGCACTTCGTACATTTCATGTTGCTACGCTGTAGAGATCTCTGGGATCGTTGCTACGTCACATGTTGTTACGTTGCTGATGGTGTGGGGTGGTGTGGGGTGGGGTGGGGTGGGATGTTTACGTTCCTTGCACTTCGTACATTTCATGTTGCTACGCTGTAGAGATCTCTGGGATCGTTGCTACGTCACATGTTGTTACGTTGCTGATGGTGTGGGGATTGAAAGACTTGCAAGATTGAAAGAACTTGGCACGTTGGCAAAGACTTGCAAGTGAAAAATATAAAAACTTCGTTTTTTTTTGTATGGGGACAAAAATTGAATGCTTCGACCACTGTAAATTCATGAAAACGACTACAAAGTCATGCAAATACCAATGGAAATGCAAGTCATGTCAAAATGCGAATGTCACAAAACCCTGGAAGGGTTGCAAAACTGAAGACTGAGCTGCTGGAAAAAAGGTGAAATTGCGCGGGGTCATTGCGGGCGGCGTGTCCTTGTTTTTTTCCACTTCGTTGTTGGTCAAATCCACATACTACCGGAATCAAGGCTCTAGAGACGCCCCATTTTTTTATGGCAAACAACCCCATCCATGACCGATGACCAGTCTCGCTATGCCACCTTGTCACTTCGAGTGGGGGAGCTTGGTCGGAGAATGTCAGGATTCGGATGGAGAAGGAGCCAGGGAAGAGATATTGTGAGATATGAAAATGATGCGAAAATGCGGGCACCCTCAGTTATAAGTTGCTTTGTATAAACCCATCTAACATCATATCATCTAACTATCGTTTTTTAACTGCCACAATTAGTCAGCTGGAGTTATGGGTCCCCACCTAGCGGTCCGGGGGGTTTGCACCTTGTAGGTACGGGTTTCAACCGATCAACAAACTGGAATTCGTTCGGCTCAACCACTGTAATGAGTGTCCATTATTGGGTATGAACACCATAAACCAAAGTCTCCATGGAAGGTACGGCATTTTTTTTCAAAGGATTGGCAATACTTTATGCGCGGAGAGTGTGGGCATGTATGGGATCTACGGGATATCAATACGTGATGTGCGTCATCCAAGCCTCTCATTTTCTACTGCTTGGACTTCTGGATACAGCACCCTTTTGTTGGCAAAACATCCCAGCAGTCATCAGCCAAAGGGGCTGCAATAAAAGGCATTTGAAGCTTGGGCTACTCAAATGTGGGTCCAGACCGGCAGTACACCACACTTTCGTTGGATGAACATCAAACTTCCATCCCATTTTGTATCCCCCAAAATGGTCACCGGGGTCCCAGGCTACCCATAGCACCGTGGAACATCCCATGAGTCACGTCACGGGACCTTCCGCCCTGGCCGTGTCAGACTGGGCATTTGGTTCGCAACATTCAGATCATCAAGGCTGGGCGAAATTTGGCAAAGAGGGTGATGGCTGGGCATCGAAATTTGGCACTATGAATTGATGATTTGAGATGATTTACCCACTAAAAATGGTAATTTTACCATAGTTATGTGAGTTTACCAGAGGGTATCTGGTTGGTTGGTGGTGACTGGGACCATGGAATCTTATGACTCTCCATTCAGTTGGGAATGTCATCATCCCAACTGACGAACTCATATCAGAGGGGTAGGTATACCACCAACCAGTGATGATTTGAAGTGATTCAAGCAAACCATTGGAGAAGTAGCTGGCATTATCCAGCCACCTATGTGATTTTAAGATATTTTAGGCAGGAAGATGGACATGTTGCTGGGCAAAGCCACGGCATATCCCTGACCTGACCATGGTTTCTGGGGGGTCTTCAAAATTAGGATGGGATTCGATCTAAATGGATAAAGCGACGCAAGATTTGCCCAAACTAGGTGACTTGCAGGTGCTACATCATCGTGAGACAACAAGGGATCAGTCAACTAATGTTCCCGATTCGCCCTGGGCTTTGATGTACTCCATTTCCATTTGGGGTTTGACTGAAAATGTGGTAGCCAAACATGTACAAAAAGGTGATGTTTAATCACCATTGTCCCTACTTCCATTGCCATTTCGGGGTATATAATAATCTACCTTCAGACACACCTATTCTTAGTACAGACCAACAGACCCAGTCCGCACCTCAGGTCCAAAGATCTTGTACCATTTGGATTGGATTGATATGCTGATTCAAGTCATCGGTTTAGCATCATTTAGTTTCATCTTCTGATTGACGAATATCTTAAAATCGGCCATTTAGCATATTTAGCTTATTCTCGTTCTGATTGACTGTATGGAAGCTTAATCTTCTGAAAATCATCGTCAAAAGCAGGTGTGGCTGTGCGCCACCATTCTCAGCGTGGACTATGCCGGAATCTTAGGACTGGGCATGGAACTGAATCTTTTCCCATGGGAGGATTCCCAGCCATTGATGAAAGCTGTTGGAAAGGGATTTGTGCTTGTTAACTCCCCATGACTTCAAAGTGGGCTCAGGGGGTGAACAAGGTTGGAAAGTGCCCATGATTGGTTGAACATTATGTTATATCATGATTATATCAGAATGTGTTTTAAACAATTGACTAAAAGATATAATAAACTATGCATATGTCCAGTGTATATATATATATATACACATAACATCAATATGATTATATGTACTAAAACAAACTACATATATATATATATAGATATCATATATGGATAACACACACATATATATATATAACATATATATATATAGATAACATATATATATATATTATATTATACACCACTATACATATAGATCACACTGTGCATCCTTTCGGGAGCCCCTCGTTGTCGACGAAACCCAGTTCATTGGCCATGGCTTGAGGTCTTGCGGTCGAAGGGCAAGATGCAATTCGGCAAGCGGGAAAGGAACCACAAAGAAGGCACCTCTTGCAGCTGCAATGGAAAAAATACCACAATTTATCGCAGGATAAATTTTTGTTGTGGGAAAATCCTGGGAAAATATGATGAAGCGTGAGATTTGAAAAGGGAAGCCTGATTTTCAGACAAACGATTTTGCATCAAAAGTGTCTTTTTACTCAAAAGTATATATATATACTCTATAAGATTTCTGTTGTTAGGAAACTCCAGGACGCGATGGATGAAATGACAATCAATTTTGTAAATAATAAGCCTGCATTGTTTTTTTTTCCTACCCATGACTGGGTAACCTTGGTTGTGTAGTTTAATACTGAACTTGTAATTATGATGGAACCATTGTGTATTATATATCATAGATATGAACATACCAGCCAAAGATCAAGGTCTTTTGTGGGGTATCTTAGACTGGCGACGATAAACCTGCCCAATTCGTAGTTAGTGTTTATTTGATCAGACACATTTTTTTGGTGTCAACGCCAGTGAGAGGCCAGGCGCGTGTTGATATTTTGGCGTCTTGATATTTTGGGGGTGGGGGGGGTGAGGTTTGGTAATAACGTTCTGTTCCACTTCTACTCCATAGTACGTGTTCTTGCACTCCCACACATACGTCACGCTACGCTGCTGGATGTTCTCTTGCATTTCTACACATACGTCATGCTACGCTGCTGGATGTTCTCTTACACTTCCAAAAAAAGGAACTTTTCGGCGAACAAAACTGCAGTTTCGGATTCGTGCTTGTAAAACACTAGATTTTCCACTTTTGAGGCCACCTTTCCAAGGGATTTGCACCAGAAATTTATTCCAGAAAAATAAAATGTGCAATTTTTTTACAGCTTCGGACATTTCCATTATCGTCCTGGGACTGTGTGATGTCATCACCGACACGGCCTCTTACAGACGTTGCCTATGTTTTCCAATATTTTTGGATGTTCAAGGTGAAACCACCAACAATCTCTTGGCGAAAAAACATGAAAAAACTAAAAAGCAAATACAAGGTGAGGTCCCCCAGTTGTAATTTTTGGTTTAGATTCAACCATGACTGCCTCATTTCCCCCTAATCAACCCAAGCTACTTCACCTAAAGTGAGCTGTCAACTTCGCCAGGTCCAGTCACCATGCGGATGCGTTCCGATCAGGCGCGATGGGACAGTACTCAATCGATTTCGTTTACGTTTGGATATGCTCCACAATTTTCCAAAGGTCAACGGTCAACATTATCAGGTCAGGTCAAGATGTTCCAAAGATTTTCCAGATATGTTCCACATATGTATAATTATTATTAATTATTATAGTTTTTATATACACATATATTGTTTGCAACATGACCAGATCGGGGTCCAATGATTCCAATGCAAAGTTATCTCAGGATTGGAAGACTGCGGCCTTTTCGTGCCTCTATGGTTCCCTGGCTCGGCTGTTGGGTTGCTGGTGGACATATTTGGACATACCCTCTGGTAAACTAACATAGCTATTGAAAATGGCCATTTATAGTGGATTTTCCCATTAAAAATGAGGTGATTTTCCATAGTTATGTTAAATTACCAGAGGGTATCTAGAATTTCCGGGCTATACCTAGCTAGGTGGGGTATCGCCGCATATAGTCTCTGGTAAGCTGTTAAAGAGCGAACTGGAAAATCACAATCTTTAAGTTCTGTAAATCAACAAACTAAATGGTCCATTATCAATAGCAAACTGTTAAATTAGCAGAGGCTAATGGTGAAACTAGATGTGGTTGTATGAACAGTGCTGACAACGTACGAAAACTCTGTTGCTTATAATTCAACAGTTGGACTTGTGGTGATATATCTATAGATGGGCTTGGAAACCGATTCATAACCGGGGGTCACCATTGTAACATGTAACATGTTACTGTATACTGTTTTACACTATACTGTATATTAACATATATTAACTATATAGAAGTGGGATAAGTCCACTTAAGGGCAAGGGATTTGAAAGAAACCGGTTGATTATTTCACCCCACTTAATCTGTCTAGCCAACATGATTCAATCCTAAAAGTCATTGGTTTCGCCATGTTTGGGGACTTCTTCAGCAGCGATCGGACTTTCCCGTATACCATGTTTGGGATGGCCATCGTCAATTTCCCATGACCCCACAAGACTCCAAGGCAAGCTTGGAATGGATGAGGCCCGACCTGTGGATGCTCCGAAGGGGATGACCATGACAGTTGCTGTTGGGGATAGCGGCTAGCTATACCCTCTGGTAATTTAACGTAGCTATTGAAAATGACCATAGAAATAGTGAATTTTCCAATTAAAAATGGTGATTTTCAATGGCTATGTTAAATTACCAAAGGGTAAATATTAAGATTATTAAGCAAATGCCTGAAATATGTTTAGATCAGGGTCAAAATCAGCTGGGTACTGCTATATGATGGGCTGGTTGATTCACTTGTCGGAAGTCAGTTTCGGGGACCTTCGGGGACCCGTAGCACGGCCTGACCGGATTTACCATCCGATCATCCCAGATCAAAAGGAGAGATAAACCTTCCCCTCTTCCACTCATAGTGATTAATAGTGATTAATAGTGATTAATAATCAACATTCCACAACTGGCTTTGTCTGAAACTTGTCATTCTCCAAAATCCCGGAAAAAAACAACTTAATTTTCCCCTTATGTTTATAGATAGAGAAAGCCGAAACTTGCGGGGTAACTCCCCCATTTCTGGACCGAGCCCATTTCCCCAGAATTACTGTAGATGCAACTGGTAAGGGAAGATTTCCACTAACACCCGACAAATTGGTGGGTTTTTGGAAAACACCATGGAGATCCGCGGCGTTGCAGTGGGTTTGACCGAAAGTAGGGTACCCCGAAATCCACTGCAGAGTTAATCATCCTATTCCCCAATTAAATAATGAATAGATTTAAATCGCATAGAAGAACAATTTCGGGATATTTTTCGGGATATATACCCCAGTTTCAGGCAAGCACATATCAATCAATGGAGGAATGACGTTGGTCGGCCATGGTCGCCCGGGTCTCGAGCACCGAGCGATTTTCCAGGCCCTGGTGAAATCCCATTTGGTGATCGTGGATTCATCGTACCGCTTGGATGAAGAGGTCGGGCTGCAAGGGCACCAGCATATGGAGATATATGGAGTATGTTTTGCACTGTTGAACATTAATTATATATATTATATTATATCTTATATATTATATAACATATATTGTATATTATATATGATATATTATATAAGATATATATATATTACATAATATTATTTATTTTATATATTATATATTTTTATAATATATAATATATATTGTATATTATATATTATAATATATAATGTTTATATTATTTATTATTTAATATTTTTGTATATTATATATTATATAATGTATATATATATATATATTAATATATAATATATATATATGTATTTTAATATATAATAAATATATATATATATATTATTTATTATATATTATATATTGTATTAAATTATATTATATTATATTAGATTATATTGTGTATATATATATTTATGTATTAATATAAATTATATATATATGTCCGGATAAACCTTAAATGATTACGTTATTAATTTATTACAACTCTTTTTGTCCGTCATTTCGATGGGATATGTGTAGACCCAAGCAGCTGAACATCCATTTTGTCGTAGAGAAGCAGCAGATTGTTCCAGGTCGATCCATCATCGTGATCATAACTATGGAAAATCACCATTTATAGTGGATTTCCCCATGAAAAATGGTGATTTTCCATAGTTATGTTTGTTTACCAGAGGGTATAAGATTCCTATCATCGATTCATCATCCATTCATCATCCACCACCATACATCGTGTCTCATGGCCATGGAAAATAACCTGTCGCGTCCCTCGTACCGGGAGAGCCAGGTGGAGTATTCGCGGTCATATCCCGGGCTCAAAACGGTCTACAACATCCACACGGTGAAGTGCCGAGTGAAGGCCCGGCCGGTTTTTTTGAGCCTAGTTTGCTCAGGTGAAGATGGGTCTTTGTTTCAAGATGTTTCAATCATCATTCGAAACTGATGATTGTGACAAAAAAATCTGATTATGACATTATGACCATGTGTGACATGCCAGTGCTTTCAATCCATATAACTTACACCATGCAGCGGATATGGAAGACTGGCTGAAGGTGGATCATCCAGGATACATCCCAGGCACATGTGCTGTGACTTCAAGCATCATATTCCCAGAGATCTCATTTCTGTCCCTGAACTTCCCTTGTTGTATGTATAATCAATTCACATATATAGACTAGATACATACATATATATATATAGTTTCTTCGAGTTTCAAGCATTTTACTAAAATTATCGCCCGCACCGTAGGATAGCAACTCTGTTCCGATAGACTCGGAGTTTTTTTTCTCTACCCATTGGGATTGGGTTGCCATACACTTTGATTTTCATTTTCGGGGGGACTTGATTGGTTTACCATTTATCACACCTTAGCAGTTGTCAATTACGCAGTGGCTCAACAAGGCACCCTCCTGCAATTCCTGAGTCCCAAAATCCAAGCTAGACTTCAAAAACACCTGTTGAACACTGTGATGAATTAATGGTTAAAACTAAAATGTAAAAACAATGGATCAACACCATTCTCAGTAAATGTTGAATGGTCAAAATCATGGTTCATCCATGGCTCATGCATGCTTCATCCATCATTTGTTTCTACATATTTTTCCCATCATGGTTGGAATTTATCATTTTTCATTTTTGTTTTAATGTGTTTTTTGTTTTCCCAAGACCAAGTGGCCAAGCCCCATTTTTCTGGGTCAAAGCTCTACAGGATGTGGACCATCCAGAGATGTCCTTCATTGGCCTGCCGGAAGGCGACGACGCGTAACCGTCGGACATCGTTTGATGCGACGGCAGTAGAAAGGATACGCTAAAATATGCTGAACTGTTTTAAAACATACTCACGGTATATTGTATAGCTAGTGTATAAGATAATTATGGTGTGTAATTACATATAATTAATACCAATGTTAACAAGCACAATATGTTATTGATGGCATATTTTATAATTGGTATATATGTGTATACAGTGTATATGAATAATAGCAGTAATAGGAATTATAATCCTGGTTGGTGGTTTGGAACATTGTATATTTTTCCACATATTGCATATTGGGAAGAATAATCCCAACTGACGAACTCGTTTTTTTTTTTTTCAGAGGGTTAGGTCAACCACCAAGCAGATAAACATATTTACTGTGGTAAACCCAATGCCACAACTAGTTCCCATTTGGGGATGAACATTTGCCACCCATAAACATGGCAAGTCATGGGGGATGGTGTGTAATTTGGTTTACCACCATTAAACGGTAGATTAGATTATATTATATTATATATATAGATATGCATCTGGTATATCTGAAAATATAGTTATGGTGTATATATATATAATAACATACATGTATATTATATTATTATATATTTATTTTGGTGTAAATTTGCATGTTGTATGTTATATTGCATTGTGTTACTTTTTGAGAATCAACACGGCAAGCTCATACATCCTCGAATGAAGGTTTATAGCCGGGAAACCAATCAAACTATATAGGTATTATTACTGTAACCATATACACCATGGGGAATGCAAACTTGGGTAACTGTATTATGAAGTATGGGCTTGGTGAATTCTGATAATTTTTCCAGATGAATGACAATTGTGCCATGGTCAAGGGTTTTTTTAACCATAGAAAGGGATGGTTATCCACCCATGGATAGGGTTTAATATAGCCATTATAATGATTCCCACTATAGGATGCATGACCATAACCCATATACCATATTTTGACCATGTTTCGAAGAATGCCCTGCTGGTTCTCCGCCTGTTCTGCACAGGGTGTGGTTGGATGTGGGATGTTTTTGTTCTGCCATGTTGGAGCAGTTTGTTGTATCTGTCAAGGTGGAATGCCTGCGCCTCAAAGGGTTACTAAGTATGACCACGGAAGCTCAAATGAGCGGTTTTGAAAAAACCAGTTGATGATTATCCTTGGTATTGGGGACTATCACAATCCATGAGCTGGAACTCTCCAGCAGAAGCAAGCAGTAAAACTTGGGGATTTCCCACTAAGTCACTAGGCCTCCAATTATTTGTTATATAATATAAATATATAATGTGTATATATATATATATATGTAACCAATACTTGGAGGATATGATATATATATATATATGTATATATATATGTGTATATATATATTAATATATATATATATGTATGCATGTATGTATGTATTATTTCTTTGAATCTTTCACTCAAATCACATTGTATCCCCATGATTCTCCCATGATCTCCCTTTATGCTCGCGCTTCATAGAGCTATCACCGAGAGGATGCTCGTGGCTGACAAAGGGCAGCACACCAGTGCTGTGCATCCCATGGCTTAAATGGCTTAGTAAATGTTAATAACCAAATATATCAGTTATCCTCCGGTAGATGGCTTAGATTTTCAGGGATGAAAATATAGGCTCTGGTGGTTTGGAACCATGGAATTTTATGACTTTCCATATATTGGGAATGTCATCATCCCAACTGACGAACTCATATTTTTTCAGAGGGGTAGGTCAACCACCAACCAGAGGTATAATCCCCCCGGATCCGATGTTCCGCCAGGCAACGACTTCGCGGTCACCCGGGTCCGTGTGGTTCTCAAACAGAGAGAGCAAGGTTCGGTAGCGGAAAATGTGATCGATCATAGACTGGTTCATGGTTTGGAACATTTTTTATTTTCCACAATAGTTGGGATGATGATCCAATCTGACTAATATTTTTCAGGGGGTTGAAACCACCAATTAGTAGAGACTTTGTTTCATTCATACATTATGAAACTATGAGAAACTTAAAAAGCTGATAAGGATGATTATGGGTTTAAGATGATTTAAGTGTCATCCAGAAATGCAGACATATGACACTAGAGATAAACCGTTGTGGGGATAAATGTAGTCCTCCAGTAATTCAACAGGAGAATGCAATGTAGGCACTGGATGAATGAGTTTCAAGTATGGGGCTGTTCTATTATTGCCAGGCCCCACTGGGTTTGCGGAGTGGTGATATGTTGTTTTCTGCATGGTACTAATTTCTGTCACAATTCGTTGAGTCCCCCAAATGTCAAAAGGCTGTTCAGTTTTAAATGTCAGCCCCACAAGATGACGGAACTGTCCAAACATCTGGACCCTGAGTGAGAGAATACAACACTGAATGATGTAGTAAGCAGGATAGAACCCTTGAATATTCTGGAAAAGTCATTGCGTTCTCATGGCAGATCAAACCCATTTGCAACGTTGAGAAACTATGGAGCCTGGCCTTGACTGTCCTGAATATTCCCCCCCAAACAGGCTGATTCAACCCCAAAAAAGAACTGTGCCGCTGGTTGTTAAGGTCTTTTTGTTTGTTCATTAAAACAACATATATGTGCTGCACAGAAACCGGTTGGGCGCACAGAAAACAAACATGGTCCATCTCTTCATGTTCTTTGCTGATTTTGAAGATGTTTGTGCTTTCCATCCATTTAAAACTCAATAGAAAGGCGAACATGGATGAACATGGTCCCAATTGACTTGCAGGAGGTTGAGGTGGTAAACCACCAATCCACATGTATTGTTTAGGTACAGTGAATTACGATTAATGCCGTTTCAGCCTGCATTTTTTGTGGCTCAACTCCCGACTTTGAATTCTGGCTTTGCTCATAAGATATCATAAGATAGCAATGCTTGCCATGGTAGAACCCTGCATTGTCACAGCCCAAATCCCCATGATATCCAGCTGGGGATACACCGATACACAAGTGCCAGGGATACATTCAATTTCATGTTCACCTCCAAAAAGGGAATGGTAAAAACTCTAGTTCTTAGTTATTCCATAATTATCCAAATTCGAATATATCCAGTTATATTATATATCCATATTATTTACTGTAGTTATCCCATAATTCTCTCATTACACCTGTTATATCCAGTTTTTTGGTTTCTATTCGGCCTAAAAAACGGACGGGTCGTTAAACAGTGACGACCGAAACGGCCGCCGTTAGTCCGAGGTCAAAACTTCCGTCCCAGCAAGGCGAGCGCGGCGAGCGAGGGTGTCACCTCCACACTGTGGTTCTGGAAGCCAAGGAGCCGCGAGAAAAGAACGGGAGAATTTAGGAAACAATAACAGCAATAATGATGATATAATAGTAATAGTAATAGTAATAATACCAATCATAATGATGATGATCATTATGTTTATATATTATATTATTATCATGTATTATTATTATTATTACTATTATTATTATATAATGGGATAATGATTTTGCAGAGAACATCCCCAATAGAGCTTTACGAACTTGGGTATAAGCCGTTTGCAATGTGATTTTTTTTGTCCCTGGGTTTTACCATAGCCAGCTGACCATGAACTTTTTCGCTGACCAAACAAGGATTGAAAGTGGGTCTGTAGGATCTTGATAGTTACTCAATTGTTAAAAACCATTTAGCGTATTCACTGTAGGGAGATGAATATATTGTATTGCATTGTGATTATGTGTTTAATAGTGAGTTTGAACCATCAACAAATGTGGTGACTTATCCAATAGTAATGTGGAGGAACATTGAGTAGCTGGCCCACAGAGATTGATCTTCCAATCAACAACCAAGAGTTTAACGTCCAACAGCGCAACAGTAGCCGCAAAACCTGGGTGATTGAAATGGTAGAACCAACAGGCGGGCAGAACAGGTGAGGAGTCCTCTGGTTACGTTTGCTTCAAACAATGAGATCCTAAGATATCCTAAGCAGGAAATCCTGGCCAACGTTACCTATACGACATGATGTTTGTTAAGGGAACGTACCTTAAAATGACCATGTATATAATAGGATTATATAGTATATATATAGATTACATAAGATGAGATAGGACAGGACACCATTTTGGAGTATAACTATAGGCAGTCAGACAGATATAAGATTAGTCGCACAAGGGCCTCAAAGAGAGACTGAGACGTATGCTATGTAGGTGAGTAGAACTTTTAATCTCAACTCACTTCGCATACAACCCAGTGTTCAAATGTTTGGACCCCAGGAAACACGACTTCGGATCGTCATGGCTGGTAGCCATTGTAGCCACTATACTATACCTAGACAATCTTAGGACTGAGGAGAATTGGATTTAAATTTGAGGTTAACCATTTGGGTCTGGGTTAAAACTTGTGAAGGCCCGATCCTTTTCCATGTTTTTTGCGCCTTAAAAGGTGGCCCCTTCTCTCGAAGGAGTCAGCTCACTGAAACGGGCGACTTGCTCTACTTCCAGCGGCGGCTCCCAGTTCCAGTTGTGCTGGTTGTGGGGTGTGCGGATGGGCTGGGAATGATTTCTGTTGAAGTGAACTTCCTGTTTTTTTCCCCGAACTCAATGGAGGTTTTAGTATGTTTTAGTCAGAAAATCAGCACTGGCGGATTCTCCATTGCCAACAACATGGATAATCGGATAATCATATAATATCATCCCCCCCATCGGTGACCCCCAAATCATGGATCTAATGCTAAACAGGGTTCGTTTAAATGGTCTTTGATATTAGGGGGAAGAAATGAGTCACTATGAGCCTATGATGTTCGAGGACGGATGGTGGATTTTCCATGGTGTCATGGCCTCTTTTCACCACTGTACTTTGTGATGGGGATCTAACTACTGGGTAGCCAGCAAGAAATGGGATTTGAATATGAAATCACCAAGAAAGCGGCCATCATGCTGGGTGAACCAACTATGAATGTAGCTCAGTGACTTACTTGTTGCCTCAAAATGGAAACACATAGGTCCTTCCAAAAAAAACAAATGCAAGGTATCCACATTGAAAGGGCAGATGCCCTTCCAAGCTCAGCAATCGAACTTCGAGGGCTATATGGAACACACAAAAACTTGCCCCGTGCAGCAAGGGATGGAGATCTTGTCTGCATTATACCCCCCACCAGTGATGTTTTGGGATGGTACTGAGAATAGTACTGTAAAAAGAATCTTCTTGAAGCTGATGTTCTTCAGGGAAGCACATTCTAGGTAAGAACATTCTGCCTTGCCTCCTCTTATTGAATCATGGGAAGAACCCTCATGAGAACTTTTTGTGAATCCCAAAGGGCACCATCCTTTGCTATGGCTTTAATTTATCTAGCACAATCTTTCAGCAAACGTTCAGGTTTCCCAAAAGCATCGATTCCTTTGACATGGCAAGTGTTTTCTGGGGATGATAGTGACGCCACGGCTTGTCGGCCTTCAACATTAGGCTTATGTTTATTTCTTATGATTATTTCATGTGTATTATGATTATTTCATGTGTATATACATACACTTATATATATACATATGTATATCTAGGTGCATGAGCATATCTGTACATATCTGATGTTTTATTTTGGGCAATTCAATACCATAAACCGTAACCATTTGGGTTTACCACGTGTGTACCACCCATAGCCATGGTGTGAAGTTTGTAGGCTTCCCCGCTGGAAATGGAGGTTCATAGCTGAGACAATAATCTATAGAAATATACCAAGGAGTATGCCATTTGGTAACTTGACATGACAACAATGACTATGGACAATCATATTTCTGAAAAATTGGTATATCATCATACATCACCTTTTTGAAGGGGCCATGTTCCATTTGCGTTAGATAGCCAGATGGTATGTATTTCTCTCTCTCTATATATATATACATACACATGGCATTTTAGACACCTTTGATGGTTTATAATTTATAATATATATATATATATATAACAAACAACATATTTTTTGGCCATGTTCATATTGGAATATAAACCCAACCAGCTCCAACCAGCAAGAGTGACACTGCAACTGCGCCGCTGCGCCGTGCAAGGAAGAGCTTCACAGATCGGGAGTCCAACGACATCGAGGACGACTTGCTTTTGTCATTGGAAAATCATGGGGATAGACTAGGAGATATTCTCTTGGCAGTGCAAGATAGCTGTACAAAATCGATAAATCATCTATAAATCGGCCCATGTTCCATAGACATACAGCATTACATGCATTGTCAGAGGGTAATAGGGATATCTTAGGGATATCATCAGATATACAAGTACTATGTTTTTAGATTTTTTAGTCTGTCCAACAATGGTGTAGTATAACTAGCGAAATTGCCTTGTTTAATGGGGAAGGCACGATGTTCTCAAGCATCCAATTTGAGGGTAGCTTATTTTCATACAAAGCCATTTGGTTATGATATCTTATTCCCTTGCTATCGAGGCTAGTCAGGCTTGTCTCCAACCTGCGGAGAAAACACAAATCCCAGCAACATGGGAAGATGATAACGCCCTTGGGGCAGTTGAGCGGACAACAAGACTGTCAACTGTCAACACCACGAAACACCAGCCGTAAACCCGGAAGAACGTCTTACGCTGGGAATCGGCAATCCAGCCACTAAATATCCCCGGGCCCAAATGAAGAGATCATTCTAGAGAATGGTTTCCAGGGGGTTCATTTAATGCAAGGGGGGATGGATGGGTAGTTTCTTGTTCAAAATGTTGCTATAAATAATAGGAATATCTATATAATAACCAGCCAGCTAGCAATTTAGTTGCAGGATATCTAAGATTGGCAATTAATTACATCCTGTCGCTCAGTTGATCGCCATGCAATCTGCTCCCGGGCCGCTGGTGGAACATAATCCACTTCTACATGCTCTTGGCAGAATCCATCACTACATCGAAGCGGAATGGGTGAAGCCTGGTTCCAGAAAATGGATGATTTAGGGTACTATGGACGGTTTATACTGGAAAATCCTATTACAGTAAAATGGATGATTTAGGGTGCTATAGATGGTTTATACTGGAAAATCCTATTACAGTAAAATGGATGATTTAGGGTACTATAGATGGTTTATAATAGAACATCCTATTACAGTAAAATGGATGATTTAGGGTACTATGGATGGTTTATACTGGAAAATCCTATTACAGTAAAATGGATGATTTAGGGTACTATGGATGGTTTATACTGGAAAATCCTATTACAGTAAAATGGATGATTTAGGGTACTATAGATGGTTTATACTGGAAAATCCTATTAGATTAAAATGGATGATTTAGGGTACTATAGATGGTTTATAATGGAAAATCCTATTACAGTAAAATGGATGATTTAGGGTACTATGGATGGTTTATACTGGAAAATCCTATTACAGTAAAATGGATGATTTAGGGTACTATAGATGGTTTATAATGGAAAATCCTATTACAGGAAAATTGGTGATTTAGGGTACTATGTACGGTTTATACTGGAAAATCCTATTACAGGAAAATGGGTGATTTAGGGTACTTTGTACGGTTTATACTGGAAAATCCTATTGCAGTAAAATGGATGTTTTAGGGTACTATGGATGGTTTATACTGGAAAATCCTATTACAGGAAAATGGGTGATTTAGGGTACTATGTACGGTTTATACTGGAAAATCCTATTACAGGAAAATGGGTGATTTAGGGTACTATGGATGGTTTATACTGGAAAATCCTATTACAGGAAAATGGGTGATCTAGGGTACTATGTACGGTTTATACTGGAAAATCCTATTACAGGAAAATTGGTGATTTAGGGTACTATGGATGGTTTATACTGGAAAATCCTATTACAGGAAAATGGGTGATTTAGGGTACTATGGATGGTTTATACTGGAAAATCCTATTACAGTAAAATGGATGATTTAGGGTACTATAGATGGTTTATACTGGAAAATCCTATTAGATTAAAATGGATGATTTAGGGTACTATAGATGGTTTATAATGGAAAATCCTATTACAGTAAAATGGATGATTTAGGGTACTATGGATGGTTTATAATGGAAAATACAGGAAAATGGATGTTTTAGGGTACTATGGATGGTTTATAATGGAAAATCCTATTAAGATGGATGATTTAGTGTACTATGGATGGTTTATAATGGAAAATCCTATTAAGATGGATGATTTAGTGTACTATGGATGGTTTATATGGAAAATCCTATTAAGATTGATGATTTAGGGTACTATGGATGGTTTATAATGGAAAATCCTATTAAGATGGATGATTTAGTGTACTATGGATGGTTTATAATGGAAAATCCTATTAAGATGGATGATTTAGTGTACTATGGATGGTTTATAATGATTTATAATGAAAATCCTATTAAGATGGATGATTTAGTGTACTATGGATGGTTTATAATGGAAAATCCTATTAAATGGATGATTTAGTGTACTATGGATGGTTTATAATGGAAAATCCTATTAATATTAAGATGGATGATTTAGTGTACTATGGATGGTTTATAATGGAAAATCCTATTAAGATGGATGATTTAGTGTACTATGGATGGTTTATAATGGAAAATCCTATTAAGATGGATGATTTAGTGTACTATGGATGGTTTATAATGGAAAATCCTATTAAGATGGATGATTTAGTGTACTATGGATGGTTTATAATGGAAAATCCTATTAAGATTGATGATTTAGGGTACTATGGATGGTTTATAATGGAAAATCCTATTAAGATGGATGATTTAGTGTACTATGGATGGTTTATAATGGAAAATCCTATTAAAATGGATGATTTAGTGTACTATGGATGGTTTATAATGGGAAAATCCTATTAATATTAAGATGGATGATTTAGTGTACTATGGATGGTTTATAATGGAAAATCCTATTAAGATGGATGATTTAGTGTACTATGGATGGTTTATAATGGAAAATCCTATTAAGATGGATGATTTAGTGTACTATGGATGGTTTATAATGGAAAATCCTATTAAGATGGATGATTTAGTGTACTATGGATGGTTTATAATGGAAAATCCTATTAAGATGGATGATTTAGTGTACTATGGATGGTTTATAATGGAAAATCCTATTAAGATGGATGATTTAGTGTACTATGGATGGTTTATACTGGAAAATCCTATTACAGGAAAATTGATTTAGGGTACTATGGATGGTTTATACTGGAAAATCCTATTAAGGAAAATGGATGATTTAGTGTACTATGGATGGTTTATAATGGAAAATCCTATTAAGATGGATGATTTAGTGTACTATGGATGGTTTATAATGGAAAATCCTATTAAGATGGATGATTTAGTGTACTATGGATGGTTTATAATGGAAAATCCTATTAAGATTGATGATTTAGGGTACCCTTATTTTAGGAAACCACCATTTGCTCCTCGTCTTTCGTGACGATTTGTCCCAGGAGTTTGCGCCTGTGCCAAAGCGACAGCTGGAACCGTCCCTTGAGTCCCCGAAAAGGGCCGTGCTGGAGATCGGGGGATCAATGCATGGGGAAAAACCATAGGGCCATCATGGGCCATAGCCCCCCCCAAAAAAAGTAGAAAAGTATAATTTGCCACTATAGTTTGGTGGAATTTTACTGTTCTATCTTCTTGAGCTTCGCTATAATTATATGAAAAAACATCCAAAACATCCGATGTGCTCCATGTTTCTTGAATATTTACCAACAGGTTTCTTGTCATTTTTTGGATTACATAAATGTTGGTAGATATTGCATACATGGAGCATATGGGAATGTGATGCTCGCTTGGTGATTTGGCAAAAATCTGAGGCTCGTCCTTCCCCGGGATTACAAATTTCGTCAGCAACTGGGTTGTACGGCCCCTCAAAACTGTGATCATATTCAGAATATGATAGTATGTATATATGTATCAAGATACCAGTAGTATCCAGTAGTATATAGATGTAGCTGCTGAACTTAAATATGCACATATAGATACAAGTTTTGTATCTATATATATATAACTCGTAGCATGTCCCATGACGTGATATTACGCAATATGACTATGCATAATATACTTGACTTATTGGGATATGATATTATTATATATACAATACATATTGTATGTATATATATATATTGGTGTTTACTCCATTTAAAATTTACTCGCCATCGACTGATGTTGCATTGAAGTGGTTGGTGGTTGCATTTTATTTGATCTCAACAAATAAGATGGTGATGTAAACCAACTCTCAAAATGTCTCGACTCTGGCGTTCAAATTCCCATCGAACCAGAGGTAAACAGTTAACATCTATGATGGGTTTTGCTCTATCGGTGTTTGACATTTAGTCACTAATCTATAGTCTTAACTACACTACGAAATGCCGCCCCCTCAAGAATTTGCATTTGTCTGGAGTTTGGATAGATGCACAGCCACACATTGTTCGCCACTTTTTTCTGCACATGGCATAAACCTGGGATTTCAATCCCGGGCTGTGCCCGGTGAGGAAAAAGTAAGCTTACTGTAAGCGATTAACCAACCTCTATTGGGGGTCATTGTACATGAACCCGGTATAGTGATATGCCCAAGTTCATAGAAGCCTATTGGGGATTATTTGACTATATATAATTATCCCATGTTGTCCCACTATATATCCCATTCTTATCCAATATTTTATCTTAATGTTCCTTTTAAGCTCGGGTTTACCACATTACAGGAAATTTTCAGGAATTTGCAGGGTATGGGATTTATATTGGTTCAGTTATGTCAAATCCCACTTTTCGGTGCTTAAGTACAGTAAGTTGATGTTCCGCTTTGTGTTGATGTCCCATAAATCTGGCTAAATTATAGCGACCTCACTGCGACATCACTGGAATCATGGTTAGGATTGGGGTAACCATCCCAAAGTATCCTTATTTCAGATTAGTGAGTCAGTATGATTTATTCAAACATATGTTTGTTTTTTTTGCGAGAACATATGCATGGTTTTATGAGGACATGTCCGGGAAAGCGCACATGTTTTACGCGCGCGTTCAACCCATCCTTTCCTGCCCCACCTTTCCCAGGCCAACTGTTCTCCAGTCCAGGGCTTAGTTGCATGGGTTCCAGGTGTTTTCGTTGTAGGGCGGGTCGCCTTTAATGTATGAATTTCTTTGAAGAATATGTTTCTAATATGGGGAAGGAGGGAAAAAAGGGCGACAAAAAAAACCTTCAGGTCGTTCAGGTCGATGAGTTGCGAAGCAACATCTTCAACATTGAGACAAAATAAACTGGTTGGTGGTGACTGGAACCATGGAATTTTATGACTTTCCATTCAGTTGGGAATGTCATCATCCCAACCGACGAACTCCATCCCACCAACCAGTAAAGATCTTGCTAAACTTGACTTGTAAGTTGCAAAATCCTGCTGTTCCTCTTCAGTGGATATATTATGATATATTTGGAGATATATATATTTGGTGGAATATGGTGAGCTTATTCCTGATGCTGACCAACCATCCAAACCACTGGTTGTTTTTCCCTCAGAGGCTCCTGTAGTTGTTTTGCAGCAAAGGTAGTTACAATCCAGCGGTTATAGCTCATTATGTTCTAATCACTTATTTAAAAAAAACAAGACAACAACATCTTTAAGTTAGTTTGATTGAGTTCCCCATAATTATTTAGTTGGTGGTTTGGAACATTTTATATGTTTTCCATATATTGGGAATAATCATCCCAACTGACTTTCATATTTTTCAGAGGGGTAGGTCAACCACCAACCAGTGTTTTTTTTGATTTATTTGTTGGTTCAACATGGTAAAACCACTTTGTTTTCCAGCCACATCAGAATTTGCTGCAGGGTATCAGTAGCTTGGCCGTACCTGGGACCTGTCGCTCAGGATGGAGGAACAGGATGAGGAGAACATCTTATCCTCGCAACTTGGACTGCGATCTCCCGAAAATCTCCCGAAAAACTGCTCAGATTGAATCAGTAGATCGATCCTTTAAGATGTACCATGATATCCTCATCACCCATTTCTGAGAACCATTGAACTCCCACTTCCCACCATAGACATCCATATCCCATTATATTCACATGATTCTGTAATCGATATATGGCACACTCATTATATCCTCCCAATCTTTTGTTTAGACATATGTGCAAGGTGAGGCCTCCCAGTTATGATTGCTGGTTATAAACCCATGAACACTATACTTAGATCCCTCAGAAGCCCGCACGTCAACCAAGTTATTTGCGTCACTTTGGCTATCACACATCAGCTTAAAATCCGGAAAACAAAAAAAAACTGGTTGGTGGTTTTAACCATCTTGAAAAATATTAGTCAATGGGAAGGATTATCCCATATATTATGGCAAATAAAAAATGTTTGGAACCACCAACCAGGACACATTTTTTGTTGGTTCCATCGCAATCTGATGGTTTTCTGGTTCGCTTCGGCACTCCAGGCTGGTGGTGGAGGAGTTGATGAAGGGAAGGAGACTATCCGTGATGTTGGTCCAACATCTGATTCCAACTTGCAGGGCTGCAAGGTGAAAGGATCATCCATTTTTTTCAGATACTATAATTTAACCACGTTGAAAGGGGATTGATTCAACATTTTATAACACACATTCCATAATTCCGTTGAAAACATGGACTGAACAAAACAAACATCAACAACAATTGGCAGTTTGAATCGACCGAATAGCGTTTGTATCTTGGTAAGCCAATTAGAGGATGGATGAATGGCTGACAAGGAACTGTCGGAGTGAGTTATTAGACTTGGTCGCAATGCTGTACTTAAAACGACATCACGGAATAACGTCTCCAGAAATGATGCTTTATACAACAGGGATATTAATATATATATATACCAAAATTGCTTGATTTCAGGCTGGTGAAGTGTTGTAATTTCCTGACATACTTCACTTTGTTCAACCCTGCAATCTTCAACAAAAAATCCATTGCTTCCCAGCGAAATGTCAGGGGTGTGTGCTTGGCTTTTGACATTCAAATCTGGCTGGTTTCAAACATACTTCACCCCCATTCTGGAAATATGATCCTTTACCGATCAAGATTTTCTGAGGTGGGTTTGAATTACTGTACATAATCGTACATAATCCACACTTTGGGTTGGGTTAGCTTTTATGAACTCACCAATCGCCACTCCCTCGTTCTCTCGTTCCCTCGTTCCCTCGTTGCAGCTGACCCCAGCAGGACCACCAATTGGCCTCGAGCGAAACGCGCTGCCAAGAGGAACTGGGTTGATGACTTTCATAGCTCAATGGTAAACCATCTCCAAGTTTACCATACCGCTCCATGTATGGTATATTTACCTACATTTGGGTGATTTTTAGGGCAAATGTTGGTAAATATTCCATACATGGAGCATATGGGATAGGTTGATGATATAAACCATAAATTGGTGGTTTACTATTTCTTTACTAACGCTATCCATCACTCATGACTTTTTTTTGGGGGTGCATGGGTGTGTGTGTGTATGCGCGTGTGTGTGGCACTGTGTAACTCTGACCTGCAGCCATCTTCGGATGTTTGGCCACGTGATACAGAACAACTGGGAAAAACCTGTTCAATAGCAAGGTGGGTATTTCCCATTGCAACTGGTCGGGTCCCTATTTCATTTGTTCATTTATGTAATTAGCGAAGATGCGAATGCGAAGACCAGCTTTCACTACTAGCTTCAATAGTGATCATGTTGGACAACTGCGGTGACCACTATTTGTACCTCCAAGAAACAACCTCGAAGAATTATGTGGTGCCTTGTTTTTTTTGTTTTTTTTTTGGGGGGGAAGCAGACCAGTTCCACGAGTTCTATGAAGAAATATGGTGAAGCATGTGTACTACTGGTTGGTGGTTTGGAACATTTTTTTCCATATATTGGGAATGTCATCATCCCAACTGACGAACTCACTCCATCATTTTTCAGAGGGGTAGGTCAACCACCAACCAGACCATCATGTTCCAAAAATTTGGGTTTTTTAACCATCCACAGTTCCAGCACCCCGATGGATTCGCCAGGATTTTAGATCCAACCTACAACCTCAAGTGTCACTGGCGCCCAGATGTTCGAGAGGTATGTTGAGGTCAGGCCAGGCCACTTCAACGCAGAAAGGTTTCATGAAAATAAATCATGTTACATGGCATTAGTAATGTGGTATTTAATGAATATACATATATATATATTATATTATATGTATTGTTGATAGAAGTTCAATTTTCTCCATGAATGTCCCAAATCTCTCAACAAATGAAGGACTTATATGAAAATAGTTTTAACATATTTGATTGTAGGAAATAAGACAAACTATTTGTGTACTTGTTTAAAAACCAAAGAACCAAAGTCTATTTAGCACGATAATTGTTATTTTCTTTGGTCCCACTAATTCCCCACCTGCCAGGTGAGGGTTGTTAGATTTTATGTCAGTTGCCTCCTCCTCCTCCTCCTCCTTCTCCTCCTCCTTCTCCTCCTCCTCCGCCTCCTCCTGCCTCGTCCTCCTCTCCTCCTCCTCCTCGTCCTCCTCGTCGTCCTCGTCGTCCTCGTCGTCCTTGCTCAACTGCGACCCGCGATCCACAGTGTTCTCTGCCGGACCTCCACCACGACCATCCACGCCCAGTGTTCCCTGCCGGACCTCAACCACGACCATCCACGCCCAATGTTCCCTGCCGGACCTCAACCACGACCATCCTCGCCCAGTGTTCCCTGCCGGACCTCAACCACGACCATCCACGCCCAGTGTTCCCTGCCGGACCTCAACCGCGAGTATCCACGCCAAGTGTTCCCTGCCGGACCTCATGTAGGAAGATATGGGACAAAGAATGTGCAGAAGGAAGTTAGAAAGAATGTCAGAAAGAATGTCAGAAGATATGCCAGAAGATATGCCAGAAGATATGCCAGATAGAATGCCAGATAATATGCCAGAAGATATGCCAGATAGAATGACAGATAGAATGCCAGAAGATTTGCCAGATAGAATGCCAGAAAATATGCCAGAAGATATGCCAGATAGATATGCCAGAAGATATGCCAGATAGATATGCCAGAAGAAATGCCAGATAGAATGCCAGAAGATATGTCAGAATATATGCCAGAAGATATGCCAGATAGAATGCCAGATAGAATGCCAGAAGATATGTCAGATAGAATGCCAGAAGATATGCCAGATAGAATGCCAGAAGATTTGCCAGATAGAATGCCAGAAGATATGCCAGAAGATATGCCAGATCATATGCCAGAAGATATGCCAGATAGAATGCCAGATCGAATGCCAGAAAATATGTCAGATAGAATGCCAGAAGATTTGCCAGTAAGAAAATGTATAAATGTCATGGTGGGGATCACACGAAGTAAAGTAATCACTTATGTTTTTGGTGTGGGTTAGTTCACCCCAGTTATAACTGCACTGAACGATTCCTGGGATGGACAAACCCAATTATTCACCTTCAATCACATTCAATGCCATTAAATACTATATCATGTGGTGCCCCCCAATAAGTTGCTTTATAGCTCCATTAACTAGTTCGATATATCGTTATATATACCGTAAGTATCCACAAGTCCTAGCTATTGGAGTTATAAACTACTTAAGCTATCAAACGAGGGCACCACCTTGTATGTTCCATTCTATTTCCAGCAAAATCTATATATTCCCATTATATGTCCATTATATGTCCATTATATATGTCCATTGTATATGTCCATTATATATGTCCATTATATATGTCCATTATATATGTCCATTATATGTCCATAATTATGTTGCCATGAAACCACTGCAATCCCCATTTTCACAGCATCACTGCCATCACTGGGATGAACCAACAGGAACCAACAACAACATTCACCCACACTGCGTCACCCAGGCTTCCACGATGATTGCGTCGCGGCCTTCCCTGAGCTGCTACTCTACACGGCGGGCGGAGGGCGAGGGGTAAACAGCCATGGCACCAGCAAACATGTTGATATTGCTTGCGAACAATGATTGAGTAGTGGGAGATAACTGTAATCACTGTAGTCAATATAGTCTTTAATTATGAGTCTAAATCAACATTCACATCACTGGGGGGCCTCACTTTGTAGCAAACAATGATTCTTTAATGTTTCACATGGTGATTTAGCCAGCAACAATGATTCTCTGACCAGTAAAAGTTGTGATTTACCCAGTCAAACTTGTGGCCCAGCCAAAATTGGATGGTTAACCACCAAAAATGGAGATTTACTCAGCCATTTTTTGGTGATTGAGCCATAGGGATATGGCAAAGTTTTCTGAGTCTACGAACCAGATGGCTACTTTGATCATTTTGATGAGGATACAATAGCCTGACCATCAAAAAGACACATCTCTGTTTGTGGGGTGTTTGACATGAACCATGTTTTGGTCTTGCGAATATAGAGTTTTAATTTGGATACAGTAGAAAATGATAGAAAATGGTGAGATATGGTGGGGTACGGTTTCATTGGGGTATCTGAGAAATGGAATGTGAGGATATAATGGCACATGTTTGATCATCAAGATCTATGAAATTAGATAAGAAAGGGAACAGAACGGACAATAAGAACCCCCGCTATAAAAGAAATTCATCTACCATTTGAATATCCTCTATCATGGATGTCGTCCATGTTACCGCCGTCAGCTTTGTTGAGTATGTCAAACTTCAAACAGGGCACCTCCGAATGTATTGAAACCCATGGGATTGGGGTGTTACCCAATTTTAGGGAAATACACGGATAATAATGCTTGTTACTGCACTGTACCATCTTACATATTTAGAAGGATTACTTACGGTTTGGTGGTATGGTCTGTATTCCTGGTGAGCAAATCTACCCAGCGCAGGGACTTGCAAAGCATGAGGACCAAGTGCTTCCCTCCTTTTGCTGGCTCTGTCACAAGATTCATTCTAAAAAATATGTTTTTTGGGTTACTGTACCATACCCATGTTGTTTGTTCGTAAATATCTCCCGGTCTGTCATTTCTGTAGTTGCATAAACCTCATTGTTTTTGCTGTTCAATATCCTATTCTTGGTTAGTGTCGCATTCATTTTGGTCAATATTAAATCCATCCCCTGCTTCCCTGTTTCTTGTTATTACTCAAAATACTTATATAATCTTATATATATATACTTAAATGTTCTTAATTAATCCTTAGACAGCCTTCCGAAAATCATCTTAAAGACCATTTGTTCTTTGCCAAACCCTCATGTTTGTTCTTTGAATCCTAAATTTGTAGGTTAACATCATTATTGATTGTCGTTCTTTTTATATGGATAGATCCATTTTATCTCAGTATCTTTCCCATGTTTGTTGTCCCTATCCCTCTCAACAGGTAGACGATGGCAGTTTGGCCAGTAGCGGTCGAAGTATGATGGATGAATACCAGCGCACGGCCGGGCGACTAATGGGGGTGAGTAAGATGGGGGTGTCTGAAAATGGGGTATACCCACCAAATGGCTACTAACCATCAAACTTGGGGAGACAAAGGCAGACAATCCCTATATAACATCCCCCAAAATGTGATAAGCTGGGTCAAGCTAGGTTCAACTGAATGAATTGTTTTTTCCTTGGTGGTCCATTTTGGTGGATTTATGAGAATTCTGTATATACGAACCGCCGCAAACATATGACACATATGCCGTTGGTATAGAAGATTTTCCATGGCAATTCATTATGATTTCACCAGCAAGCTGCTCATGGATATGTGATGAGCAAAAATTGTTCACACACCCACATATATATATACATACATACATACATGCATGCATACATGCATGCATGCATGCATACATACATACATACATGCGAATAGAGTGTAGGCTACGGATCAAGTATAATATCACAACTAAACACTCTGTGATCCAGCACCAAAGGGGCAATCCGAACTGGCCTCTTTGGCTCAAGACCCACTGCAGCACTGGAGAAAAGATCAGCAATGCGGAAGCAGCTGCCCGTGTGACGTCGTCGAACTGGAACATTTATCCTCAACATCAACCATTGGAACATAATCGGGTAGGCAATCCCCGATTCGCAGGTTATCAGCCGTAGGACTCCTACGGAGCCTACGAGCGGGGAGCCGCGGGCCTTACAGATGACTGAACAGGATAGCAGCGATAATGCATTTTCTTTCTCTGGACATGCCGTTGCACCAGCTGCCGGCACGCAGTCAAATTCTTCACAGAGTATCGACACTGGTGGAAGCGATGCCTCAGAACTGAGAACAAGCCAACCCAGGCGACATCTGGTTGCTCCTAGAGGGAGACAAATTTCGACAATGCAAGCAATTGAAGATAGGGACAGCACACCTGGAAAGAGAAGATCATCTGCACGACAATTGTCGCCTCCGATGACTCCAAGGACTAAGGCAAAGACTACGTCGTCGAATCCGCCTTCACCGATTCAGGACGCTACTCCATCAGGGACAGGATCTTATCAGCAAGTGAACGCCCCGTCAAGTGGTAGCGACATCTTCACTGCCTATCAGAGTGAATTAGCTGAATACAAAACATCACTGGAAAGGGCCACTGAAGAAGAATCTGTACTTCAGGCAAGATTGAGTGAGACGACAGCATATGCCTATCAACAATTTAATTTCCTGGAAAGCACCACTCATCAAGAGATGATGTCGATGACCGAACAACTCCAGATGCTGAACTTCGAGTTACAGGCTGCACAACAGGAAGATGAAGGTGCGACCTACAGGATCGAAGAGTTGGAAAGGTATCAGACTATGTCGAATGAAGCTGCATCTCATTTGGAATTCAAATATTCACGACTACGTTCGGAATTCGATGAACAAATGGGACAAGCAAACGCAATTATGGTACATGTGGGAACTGACGCGAATGCTCACATCAATCAACTCAGACTGGAACTGGAAAACGCAGAGATGAATGCCAAGCAAGAAGCTCTAGCAGTCGGCTATGCTAATGACCAAACATGTGCTTTGCAGATCGAGATGCTCGAGGTTGCCAATCAGAACCAGACGATGAAGCACACCATGGCCATGAATGTCAGGCGACTGGAAACTGAGTTAGATGCTGCTGACATGAAGAGGGACGAGATCATGAAGGAGTTCCGTAGTAACATAAGATCTGAACATGACCGTTATGCAGAATGTGAACATCACTTAGCTTTGGAAGAATCACAGCTTCGATTACAGGTGATCCACAGTGAGAACTTACAATCTCGACTAGCGATTTCTGAGAACAGGGTTTCTGAAGAATCTCTAGCTGAATCAGGTGGCATGCGGGACATGAGGATAATGGGACTACGTTCTGAACTACACATGAAACAAAGTCTTTTAGATCGAATGCAACAGCAACTGACTGAATCGAAGAATCAGTATCATGAACTTTCCTGTCAACAAGCCAGAAGATCTTCACCAAGCAGATCACCGCATGGAGGACCTCTATACGAGATGTACATGCAAGCCGTGCGTGAACGTGACAGCTTGAAAGAATCCAAGGCCGAAGTTGACAAGTTGTACTTGCAGAATAGATCTGAACTCATTGACACTGAGGACCTGCTCAAAGTCTTCCAGCGAAACTTTGATGAAACTGGTAAGAAATATCAAGATGCTCTGAACAAGATCGATCACATGAGCAACAATCCGAATGTGACGAGTACCTTGTTTGACAGTTTGCACAATGAACTCAATGACAGGGATACAGCTATTGCTCGCCTTCATACTGAACTTGAAGCCCAAAAGGACTCTCTTGAGCGTGCTCACAGGGATGCAGGTAAGTCCATCAAGATGTTGAACGACAGAAGACTCGTGATCAAAGGTGCGACTGACTATTCCATTCCTGAAAGCCATTTGACCGAGATGCATCAATTGGCCAATGAGCGTTACGCTGAGGTAGAAGAAATGTCGAGCACCATTGCTGCCCTGAAGTTGGAAAACCAAGCTCATTCTTCTTCATCAATGAATAGACCGACTACATTACATGGGTACCCCAGTAATGCCATGCCTCGGAATGAATGTGAAGAGAAGTGTGCCAAACTGAAAGCAGAGTTGGACGAGATGAAGCAAGAGAGGAACGCTGAAGTTCGAAATCTTCAAGATGAGTTGAAGAAGATGGAAGATCGTAAAGATTACTATAAGAACAATTTCTCTCAAGCTGAAGATCGTGCCAATGATGAAGAGCAGGAATACCGAGCAGAAGCTGAAGCCTTCGAGAAGCTCAGGAACGAGTACAACACAAATGTCAAGGAGTTGGAGAACCTTGAAAGGGATAGATCCAAGTCATCTGTATCTCTAAGAGAAGCCGAAAAGATCAGCCTCCAACCCTGGCCTAAGACCACTGAACTTTCATCCTGGAAGGGAAGTGTCGTTCATGAAGTTTGCGTTGCAAGTGGAGATCGAAACTATGAAGATTGGAAGGCGTGGTTAGCTCCGTGTCTTGCAGATCAACCTGACTTGGAGGCGCTGGCCAAAGCTCCTGATGTGAGATTCCAATCCATTGATGCCAAGCTCTCCAATGCCTTGAGGAAAGTCATTGACAATGCTGGGGACAAGTCCATGCAAGTGAAGTATGACATGTCCATGAAGAACCAATTGTATGGGAGAAGTGGGGACTTCATCAAGGGACGAGAACTATTTGCAATGATATTGATTAGCTTCAAGTCACCTGACCACACTGAAGTTCTCTACAATGCCCATCATTTGTATATGTTCAACTACTATGGAGATGACCAACTTGAGGCCTTCTACAACAAGTGGCTTGACATCGTATACAATATGAAACATGATGATCTGCCTTCCAACAATTCCCTGCGTGACACATTGTTCCGGAAGATTGAACATTCAAAACTTATGGCCTTCGATATCAACCGATACAAAACCTTTGATGAAGGGCATCATGAGAAGACCTATGCTTACCTAACTGGTATGATCAAGGGATACATAGCACGAGGGAAGCAAGAACGACTGTTGAAAGATAGAGAACGTGCAGTGAAACTGTCATTGTCCTCTAACAAGACGACACCTGCCTTAGAAGATGCAGACAAGCCTGCCGCTCCCGTCAAGACCAAGAAGGAGAATGAAGCGGCTGCATCGTCTACAGGTGATCCTCCCAAACGTCCTAAGGCGAAAGCGAAGAGTGAAGCTGCATCGGTACTTCCTACACCTTCTCCGAAATCCCATGCCGACAAGAACAACAAGAAAGGCAAAGGTGGGAAGGGAAGATCATCTTCACCCGTTGACAAGAAGAAGATTTTCTGTAACTACTTCTTCAATAAAGGAGGATGCAACAAAGGTGACAAATGTCTTTACAGTCATTCTCAGAAGGTCTATGATGCCAAGATGAAAGGTAAGAAAGGCAGAAGCGGAAGTCGAGATTCATCAAGAGGGAAAGGTAGAGGAAGTTCATCTTCAGCTGGACCCAAAAAGAAGGTATGTTGGAATTGGCAAGAAGGTACCTGCAAGTTCGGAAACAAATGTAAATTCCTACATGCAGATAAATCGCCTTCAGCATCCTCAGAGAGAACCAGCAAGAAGACACCAAAGAAGAAGGCGACTCCCATTACCATTGATTCCTTCTTTGATAGCGACAATGAAGATTCCATGGATTATACCTCACCGAGGATAGCCAGTGCAAAGAAGTCTTCTGATGATCGCAGGATCTCATTTGATCTGGAACCTGAGGTGCACGAGATCGCCATTGAGGACTACCAGGAGGGACTACCCAAACGTATGTATCGTGACCCCAACAAGCAATATGTTTTCTGGAAAGTCGATGATTTGACCGACGATCAGTCCAAGTCCGACAACACCCTCGGTTCAGTCCGAGCACGGGCCAAGGCTATCATCATGGACAGATGTGGACTCCATCGTTTTGTTGATGAAGTTAGAATCATTATTGGCCCCAAGTTCGACATGTTGATCAAACTGGACAATGATCGTGATGACTTGACTTTTATTGAAGAGCTTGTTGAACACGAAGTTGGAAACTCCCTCATGAAGTCCAAGAACATAATGTGCATTTCACTACCAGTGCAAGCCAAAGATCGTAGATTCATCCTGGATTCTGGCAGCGGGCATGATCTGATTTCTGCAAGGAAAGCCGAAAGGATGAACTTGAAGCAGCGAACTTGTGATCCTATCATGTTCCACACAGCCAACGGTTCAACTGCTACTCAGACAGAAGCAGAGATTGACCTGGGAACCTTTGATGTGACCTCTCATGCCTATGTACTGGACGACACTCCGTCCGTGATGTCTCTTGGGAAACGATGCATGGAAGAAGGATATTCCTTTGTATGGCCATCTGGTCAAATGCCTTTCATGATTACGAAGAATGGAGAACGCATCGATTTGACAATCCATGACAACATCCCCTACGTTGATCTTGGAACTTACGAATGCACTCCTCATGAATGTCATCATGCATCAAAGATCCATGACCTATTGATACATCCTCAAATCGGAGTCAATGATTTCAACGACATTGATGATGTTGGTCAACCCTCACGAAGAGTACATCTCGATGGAGAAAGTGGTCTTGAGACATCAACTGAGGATCACAACTGTTCCCGATATGTCAAGAAGCTCAAGGTGAAGAAGAAGAAAAGAGCAATGAACCGGCAGAAACATTCAGCAACCCCAGGAGAAGAAGAAGAAGAACCACCTGAGGGCGGCGAGTACGAACCAGGAACTCCGATTGACGAGCCTCCTGGAGACGAGACTGACTTTGAAGATGATGGTCATGGTGCTCCTGAAGATGCCGCTGAAGGTGATGAAGATGACATCGAGATCGATGTTGTTGAAGGTGAATCTAGGGTTGCCAAAAGAGGAACACTCAAGAGAGAAGCTAATAGCCTGAATCACAAGTTGACCCACAGATACAAGAATCCATATTGCGACTCATGCATTCGAGCAAAGATGAAGCATTTCAAGACTCGTCGTGGTGCATACAAGAGGGAACTCAAGAAGTTTGGCGACCTCATTACCTTTGATGCGGTGGACACATCCAAAGTCCATGATGACGTGTTGGTCCTCGAGAAGGAAGTGTTGGTTGTCAGAGACTGTTATACAGGAATCATTGGTGCTTATCCATCTGATCGAATGACCAAAGACGATGTAGTTAGAGCAGTGAAACAGTTCATCGGTGCCAAGAAGGTTAGACAGGCCTACTCTGATCATGCTCCTCAGTTCATTGAAGCTATGAATGAGATGAAGATACCAATTGATCATTCGTTACCTGGAAGACCTCAAACCAATTCAATTGCCGAAAGAACGAACCAATTTATTCTCACAGCTACTTCTACATGTCTTTTGGAAGCTGGATTACCACCTTGTTTCTGGAGAACAGCAATCCTTTGTGTATGTCATCTACTCAATGTGGAACCCAACGATGATGAATTGAGCGCTTGGTGCAAACTCCATGGATCTGAATTTGCTGGCAAACTCATTCCCTATGGTGCTCGTGTGAACTACAAGCCTCCGAAGACCAGAGAAGCGGGACAACTTCACAAGTTTGGGCCTGATTCTATTCCAGGAGTGTTTGCAGGGTATCACATTGGTCCAGGGATGCATTGGTCAAGACAATACAAAGTATGGCCTCTGAGTGAATTCGTACATCAAAATCTTGGTGATGATGCTAGCAAACCTGAACACCGTCTTCTCAAACCTCATTTGACTGAAAAGGTCGAGATGGTCACTCCATTGACATTTCCATGCAAGCAGGAATATGAGAGGGTGAACACCACATTGGAAGGGATGAAAGAAAGAGAAATCCTCGATGGCGATCCCTCCAAAGTGCCTCATGGAGATGACGAAGAACATGACCATGATGAAGATGATGATGAGCTTGATGACGGAGACGACGGTGGACCTGGACCAAGTGGTGGAAAAGTCTCAAAGAAGCCTCTTGATGACCCTGAGGATATCTTCGACAAAGACAAAGATCCAGAAGAGATGACCCTCCAGGAATTGATCGACGCCCAACCAGACCATTGGAAGAAGGGCAAAGCTGGAGATGGGAAGGTATACCTCAATGACGATGGTGAGAAGGTCAAGTTGAACGTCAAGGGTTACCCATACAAGATTGGAGATGATGGTAGACGAATGTTCAGGACGTCATTGCGTCCCAAAGGAACCTATTCTCCTGAAGAATGGCGCAAACTCTCTCAATCTGACCGGAATACCATCCTCAAAGCCGAGAAGAAGAAGTTGGAGAAGAAAGAGGCCGATGACAAAGCCAAAAGATTGGTCGAAGAAAAGAAGAAGAAGGCAACGAAGAAGGAGAAGAAAGATTCAAAGAAAGACAAGGACGAGCCAAAGTCCAAGGACGATGAAGGTGGTGATGAAAGTAAGAAGGATGACTCTCATTCAAAGTCAAAGAAATCCGATGCAGGTGTTGGTGAAGTTGTGAAGAACAAAATTACCTTACCTATCACATGTACAAGTACTTATCTTGATTTATACGACATAGTCGATGATGACGATGTACATGGAAGACGATATATTGATTGTCGAAAAGTGAAGAGGAATGCTGATGCTAGTCCATGTTCCGATGCTTCTACTGACGTCCCGGACGACGAGGAATATCTCACTGAATGGGATGAATGGTCGGAGGTCGAGAAAGGACGTGGCCCAAAAGCATCGTGGAGTGGTGAAGTTTGGAGCACATTGTCAGGTGAGATTTCGAGGTTTTCCATGGCTACGCCAGGAGAGTCGACAATGATCAAAAATGGCAAATGTGTGAACGTCAAGAACGTGAAGAACATAGCCACTGATGATGATGAATACATTCCATTCCCAACTATGCCGTGTACTTCTGCATCAAATCAAAGTCACCGAACCAAGATATCATCAGAAGGTCTTGGAAGCAAACTTTTCAATGCAATGGTTTCACGACCTGTGGGCAGAGCCGAGATTGAGTCTAACCCAAAGGCCAAAGAGGCAATGCTCAAGGAGTGGAAAGGCCTTCGTGATCAAGAGGTATTTGACTTTACAATGGTTCGTGAATACGACGATGTTGTTGCAGAGGCCAAGAAGAACAATAAGGAAGTACACATGGCCAGGGTCCATGGCATATGCGTGGAGAAGAACTACCAGCTGTCAGAAGACAATCCTGGACGAAAATTCAAGGGAAGAGGCGTTCTGCTAGGAAATCAGGTGAAGAATCAGCATTGGGAGGCAGCATTCTTCCAAGACTTGGGAAATTCCCCTGCTTCCTTTGAAGCCTCACGATGGGCAGATTTTTACGGTTGTCTTCCTGGGCACTCCGTCAAGTTGGCAGATGCGATTCAGGCTTACATCCAGGCTAAGTTGAAGGGACCTTTGTGTTGGGTGGAGTTACCCACTGATGCATGGCCGCCGGAGATACAGTATTGGAAGTTCCGTCGCCCTGTCGTAAGACTCGACAAAGCCCTGTACGGACACCCTGATTCAGGCACGATGTGGGAACAACATTGTGACAAGAAAGTTCAAGAAATTGGTTTTAAGCCCATTGGTGAGGAATGGCCTTCTATGTATTTTCATGATGAGCTCAAATTGCTGTTGGTAATCTATGTGGATGACCTTAAGCTTGCTGGGCCCTCCGAAAATCTGGCCAAAGGTTGGGATATGCTGCGCACTGTTCTGCGCATTGAACCCGAAACCGATCTGGGACTTTACTTAGGATGTGTTTTATCCCAAGGTGAGACCCAATTGCATAACGGTAAGAAAGTCAAGACCATAACTTATAACATGGAAGGATTGTTAAAGTTATCGGTGGAAAAGTATCTTGACATCATTGGCAAGGACACAAAATTGAAAAAGGTATCAACGCCGAGCCTTCCAGAGGAAACGAAAAGCAGCCCGTATCGAGCTCCTTCCGATGGAAAACGCAAAGTTGAGTGTCCTTGGTGTGCACATTCCTTCGATCCAGATATGCCTGCTCTCTCTGAGACTGGCAACTCATGTCCTGGCCAAGACAGTGAGACGCTGAGCCGTGGGAATCTAGCTCCGCATGCAGCTAGTGTGCTTATGAAGCTGCTTTATGCAGCCCGCATTGCGCGGTTTGACCTGTTGAGATCCATCAATGCATTAGCACGTAATGTGACTAAATGGACGAAGGATGATGACGCCCGTCTTCATCACCTAATGTGTTATGTTAATTCCACATTGTCCCTCAAAATGATAGGATGGGTCGGAGACAAAATTGAAGATTTATCATTAGGACTATTTGCAGATGCGGATTTCGCTGGATGTGCCCAATCCTTGAGATCAACTTCAGGATCGCACTTACAAGTCCAAGGTAAGTTCACAAGATTCCCACTTGCTGGTGGAAGTAAGCGACAAGGGTGTGTTAGTCATTCTACCCCCGAAGCTGAAATTGTGGCTGCAGATACTGCACTTAGGACTCTAGGAATCCCCGCATTAAGTCTGTGGAAAGTCTTAGCCAAAGTTTTTCCTCAACTCCTGTTTCATGACGATAATCAAGGTATGATTGGTGTTGTCAGATCAGGACGGAATCCAACCATGCGTCATTTGGAGCGCACACATGGTATTTCCATTGCCTCCATGCATGAACATTTCCAAAAGGATCATTTTGTATTGATCTATGAAATTACAGCCAAAATGGCAGCCGATATCCATACTAAAGGATTCAAGAATCCCATGGCATGGAAGAAAGCTTGTATGCTAATCAACTTGTTGGAACCTCAGGACTTGCAGAGTAAAGAAGTCTTAGACATGTTGCAGCCAAGCACCGATGTCGATATGACTACTCGACAAGTTTTCCAATCCAAAACCGAGGATATCCCAAACTTCCCATACACGGAAACCCCTATTTTGCCAAAAGAAGTGTATAGGAAGGGTTTGACTAGTAAAGAGAAGCTACAATACTTGCCAGGTATGGATCCCATTTTTGTCGTCAAGCAACCGGTGTTTTATCGTCCTAGGCCGCCCGGCCTGATTGTGCCGCCAGATGTATTGAGATCCACATGGGTTCTTCTCAATGGTACCTGGACAAAGGTCGAACACCGTGCATCTCCACCCGAGCAGGCCATCAGATTTGATAAGTGGGTTGAACGAGCGTGTTTTCAGTATCATTCGCCTAACAAGCAGCCGTTGATCCCGGACACTGTTTCACAATCCGTTTCAACGACCTCAACCCACCGGGTGATGTCGTCAAAGCACGTGCATGCCCCGCCTGCCCACTCGAGATCACTACGTGACTCGTGTGCGTCAACACAACATGACCGTGTACAGCATCTGACCGATTCACCAATGCTGATGTTCTCGGTTGATGCCTTGTTTTTAGATGCACAGACATCACCGTCTCAACACCCGAAATCCATTCACCAGTGCCTTCAGCCAGCCACACGTGTGATCAATACGCTTATGCGCCTTGTTCATGGGGGGAGTGAGGGTGAAGGATGTAGTGAGGGTGAAGGAAAGGGACACCTACAGTCCACTTCAACACCTGGCCTATGTCATACGCATCCGGAATTGGACATCAATGATAACATTCCGTTTGTAAAATCCACCCGAAAATCCCAAGTGTTAGGTAAGAAAAATGAAGACCATTGGCAGTGGGATGGGAAAGAGACATTGATCCGAATTCACAAAACGCCAAGAAGGCAAAACTTTGTACCACAGGATTGCGAAGACTGTCCTTGTGACCCTAGGATCATATGTGATGAGAGGGAAACTGAACAAAAGTTCAAAACCAATACTCGAGTGATCAAAGACATATGGAGATTCAAGGGCGACAATCATGAATCAACGAACAAGTTGAATGAATTTTGGACTGGAAAATCGACATTCAAGGTGCTCGCCAATGCTGAAGTGATCGATGGAGGTAAGAACTGTAAAGTGAGTCAGGGAGTAATCACGCTATGCACCAATTGCAATGACGTGAAAACTATTCCCATCACTGATGTTTTTGTCCCCTACCAATATCACGTTGAAGTAGGCAAACATGAGGTTGACCATCCTACAGTGTCGGTAATCCTTTGGAGAGAAAAGAAAAACAGAACTTTGGAATTTCAATTTTCCAAATCACCTTGTGACATGATGACGTCAAAGTATGCGAAGTTTTCCCTTGCAATCAATTTGATCGAAGTTCCTCAAGCAGTCCCATGCTTCGTCTTGTTATGTTCGGAAGAGAGAAACTGGTTTACGTTCTTGCAGAACAAAATGAAAGACGAAATGAAGTTTCATGTCGTGCCAATCACTGAAGATGACGACATGCTCTCTCCGTACGGAATCAGTAAAGCAAGGCGATGCCTTCGGACCAAACTTGATTCAGTGTTCTTTGCAGGTCCATGTACAGGCGGTTCACCATGGAACCGAATCAACCGATGGGTGAGCGAAGCAACAACACAACTCATCGAAGCAAAGAAGCAGATCTTCTGGGCGATGTGGGAAGTGTTTGCATCAGTGCTAAGTGAACTTATCAACATGGGATCACCAGCCTTGCTTGAGTTGCCTAGAGGTTGTGACTACTGGAAGGACCGTAGAATGACAGAACTTGTGGAAGGAACCGTATCTCATGAGCACAAATTTGATGGATGCATGTATGGCTTGAAATCACAATTCCAAGAGACTCCCAAACCAATCAAGAAACCATGGAAGATTGTCTCATGGGGGGTGTCTTTTCCGAAGCTTCATAGAAGATGCGATCGCCGTCATGACCATGCAGAGTGTGCCGGTAGGGAAACTCGCATTACTCAAGTTTACACTAAATGGATAGCCAAGATAATCATGAATGGAATCAATGATCATGTAATCAGGAATAGTCCATTTGTGAACGTCAGAGTGATGAAACGTTGGAAGCCGCTTGCATGTGATGAACAACTGAAAGCTGAAATGTCTCGTGATTCCGAGAATGTCCGCAGTCACCCAATCAAGTCGGTGGCAACATCCGTTTGTGCTACTCGAGAGCTCGACGCCATTGACCATTCGTTCGAGCGATCGCTACTGCACTGGTGCTTTTCGAGATTGACATCAACTTCGGTTCTTTCATCGTGGCACTTTTCATTTTCGTGTCTACTGCTTTCTGAATTCGACTCCGACTGGTTGTTACGAGACCTACGGTTCGTACAACTATTTTCGCTGTTCGAACAGTTGTCACGAGACCTACGGTCCGTGCGACTTTATTCTGTACAAAGCGGGATGGCCGATACACAGGATCTGAACTCAGTAGGGCAATTTGCCGGAAGCCGAATCACCGTTGCATTACGGGTGCTGAAGGGATTGTCCGAAGGGTCCATTGCAGCCAAGACTCCATCACCATTCCGAGACACCCGAGGTTCGAATTTTCGACTGATCTCAGATGAGGACACAGCCAACCAGTGGATTAGGTTTGGTATGCCGCCTGCAGTTGTCTACTCAGCATACTTTGCAAACTCCAGACACACCAGTGAAGCCACTGCACAAGCCCTGGAGGTAGCCTACAAGTTGTTGCAGAGAGCGCAGGACATCGAGAAGGGGTGTTCAGGATGGGAGTTTTTGTCAAAGGGATCGAGATTCGTGAAAGTCTTTGCAAGCAGATGCCCATTCGAAGATGCGACTGTGGGACGCTTCATGGACAAGGAGATCTATGACAGACTCGATGAGCTCTGGATCGTATTGTCCAAAGGACATTTTCCCGAACCTTTTGATGATCAAGCCACTGCAGCCGAAACTGAGGCGAAGATCCGAAGCATGAAGCAAATCTATCGAGGAACACCATCATTCAACACAGATCCGAGTGCCACATCATGGTTAGCTGTGACAAGGACAGCCGAGTACTTCAAAGTCATGGACGAGTTGACCAAGGTAAATCCGAAGTCTCCATCTGACAATGACAGCTATCGAAAAGCAATGAAGCACATGATTGAAGTCCAGATGAGGCACCTAGGACATGCACTGAGGTATCACAATGAGCAGAACCCATCAGATCAGATCATCTTGCAGGATGTGATGAAGGATGTAATTGCTTTTGAAACCAATCAGCCGAAAGGGAGGAGTGCAGCCCAGAACCATTTCTTGTGTTTGTTAGCCCTCGGCACGACACTTGAGAGACACAAGACCAGCGCCCGAGGAGATGGAAACTTGCCAAGAGTAGCAGAATTGTCCGAACTACAGTTCTCGATCCTCAAGGCCTTTGACATTCCTTTGGGAATCCTGATTGGGCATGGATACAACGTCTCAATTGCCGATGAAGGGGCCAGATATACCGAGAAAGAGAAACGTCATGCTTGCCATAGTTCCCTCAAAGATTTTACAACATCATTGACCGATACTCAAGCTGGAACAGGTGGCAACATGCACAATTTCGATGACTGGGACATCCCCCTGAACTTCAAAGATGGACGAAGACCCGACGAAGTTGACTTCTGGAACAATGAGGAGCCTTCATGGGTGAATGATGACACATCAACTGGACCCAGTGCCCAGAGTACATCCGCTCCTACGGAGGGATCACAGCCAAAGGCATCACAACAATCATCAAGTTCAAGCGTACAACCGAAGAAGATGCCAAGATCATCGACTGGCGGAGCCTCGTCTTCGTCGACCCATGCAGCTTTCCGATCTGGACCCGGAGCAACATCTCAAGGTCATGCTGAACCAGAAAGAGATAAGGATTGGATTCCAACTGAAGACTGGATGAAGAGAAGGAAACCTTCAACCGTGGAAGTGCGACTCCATGCTGCCGAGGACTATGCTCGTGAGGAACAGCGAATTGCATTCCTACGCTCTGGCAAGGATTTTGTACTTTCAATCGTAGAGGGCCCTCACACCACTCACAAGTATGGATCCAACTTGATCTGGAAACAGTATTTGAGAAGATTGACATTTCATGCTGCCTTGTCATTCAACATGCTGACAGAAGGTCAACTTGATTCCCACATGATTAATGAGAATGACTACGAATGGCTTAAGCTCTACCACTACATCATCACGACCACAGAGTTTGTCAGGTGCAAGGGATATCCAGTGACGGAGGTCCTAGCCATGTTGACATTGGGCATTGAAGAGACCGTGGAGGGCGAGATTCGAGCCAAGCTCAAGAAATTGGGAAACAAGATTGGACAGTTCATCATCGGGGAGCCTTGGTTAGACAAATGGGATGAATTGGGAGGACAAGTGAGAAACAACAAAGCTCTCATCTTGACGGATTTGACTTACCAAACGAGATCTAGTTCGAGAATCGTCAATGACATCGAGGCTGGACTTGACAACATGGGTCTTTCATCCATCAAGGTGTACCAACTTCCATATGAGTCTCTGGAGAAACCCGAGGACTTCTTGAAACTGGCAACGAATGCATTGACATTCCTACGATCCAACGCAAATGCATTTTCAAGTGCCACTGTTCACATTTGGATCTCTTTTGCAGCACTTTTCAGAGGACAAACTCGCATACTGATGCCAAATGCAGACTTCGTCACCAAATTGGCGGAGATCATCACTGAGATCAGCCAAGCAGCTCATCTTCCAATTTTCGTCAACATTCTGAGAGATGCCCGGTTTCTTGGGTCACAATCTTCAATTGTATCCATGGCCGAGGAGCTTGCAAGAATCTTGAAGGAAAAGGGCATTATTCACTCCACCAATGAAAGATTCTGGAAACAGATATATGCTTGTGGACGTGAACCTTTTTATTGGAAAGAAGGTGAAGGCAAGGAAGTCATTTGGGCTATGCTTGAAAAGTCATTGATGCGACAGAAAGTCTTCTTACATTGTGCAATGGATCATGATACAGTCCATGACCTGAATGAAGAATGTGTCCATGTGAAGAACACCGGATTTGACATTGAAACCATCAAACGATGCACAGAACATCCACGAGTTATTCCCAGCATTCGTGCTGGAGAAGTCACAGATGCTCAAGCTGGATCAGCAAACATCATTGGAGGAATGAAACACATGAAGGATGCGGTCCAGAGGAGAGCATGGTCAGACATCCGACGAGGAGTATTCACCCCGGAGCCCCTGACAGATGTGGATGAGCATTGGGTCGAAGTAACCGAAGATTCCGAATTGATGTGCGATGTGTGCAAAGGATTTCACAAGAATGATTCGAGATTGAATACCTGCACTGAGAACCGCACAAGATGCCTGAATTGCGCAAGCAACTGGACAAGAGCGGCGATCTACGGTACTGATGACATTGGGATGGATGAATTTTCACAGGATGCAAGAGTAGCTGCAAGATTGCTCAACATCTACAATGAGTGCGTTGACTGGAGAGAGATGGAAGCCGAGAAGGACCTCCGTGGATTCCTGGTCACTGCGACACTTGCAATGCTTTCAGGATACAGGACTACAAGCGATGTGCTCAAGCAGGTATCACATCGAGGTGCCATCCGAATGCCTGCATACATGGTGAAAGGGAAATGCAGACGAGACCTGTTACCCCAGTTCACTGTACAACGTGAAACTCGAACAGAGGATTGCGGAGGCGGAATGCACCGAATGCGATGGTTTTACAGACTGCTTTGGGATGGTGGAAACGTCGCTTATCATGACTACATGAAGACCGTGCTGACCAAGGAGGAGATCGAATCAATGATCAATCCAACTGCAACAGCTGAGTATGTCGGCGACATTTTCGAATTCTGGCTTGGAATGCTTGATCTGGGTATTCAATTCCCTACTATGTTCGCTGGATGGGGGGCAAACCTTGACAGTTGCCTCGCAGGACTGGAAGAGTCGTTTTGGCTATTCAGCAGTTCATGTCGACCTACCGACACCATCAACACAAAGCGAAACCGATCCAGGAAAGCATACATCCCGCCGGTCGAGAATGACATGGTGATTACAATCTTGAAAGAAGCAGGAATTTTTGACCTACTCATGCAGAAGAAGATCACCAGAATGCCGGTGCTCCCAGAAGCCAACTACGATGACCACCCTGAAATGATTGAGGTCTCATCAAGCGATGAAGAGGTGGATGAAGTTGATGAACCTGATGAGGAGACCACGACGCCTACGGCGCGGGGCCCTCGAGCAGAACAAACTTCAGGAGAAACCGATGCCGGAGCTGGTGACATCGAGATTGAGGAGGAGGAAGATGGCATGGGGGGACAACCTTCAGAAGCGAAGAAGCGCCGAACCGAGGTGCGTGACATCCGTGATCGTTTTGAGAAGCTGATTTCAGATGCATTGGATGTTCAATATTGTTTCATTTGTGGTGGAAGGCATGGCATTGACGAATGTACTACACCAGATGATGAGAACATGAAGGACACCATATGGCGCATGAGGTTGATCATGGATCAGAAGTCCAAATCCCCATCATCATCCGAAAGATCCAAAGCTGCAACCAGAGGCAGAAAAGACAAGCTCCCAAAGAACGTCATGCCACGAGGAAAGCGTTGGGGAAGAACCAGATTCACTGAGAAAGAGGAAGTGACCAAGTGCTTCTACAGTCAGTCAGCCTTTATGTACGACATTGGTGATCGTGAAGAAGGAGGACAATACTTAGTGAATGGTGTCGAAGTCAACCCAATTAGCCGAGGTGTGAAGAATCGTCATGAGCTTGACTTGCTGATTGAGCGTGCGGCTGAGGAATCCCCGCCTGTTTTGCCGACCATTGAAGAGCTGAACGCTTGGAACCCCCTTGATCATGATGCTTATGTAAAATGGCTTATTGAAGAAAGAAAACAACGTGGAGACAACTGGAACTTCAAGTACATCCAACCATTTACACATGGCCACAACATTGGTACACTTCAACTTGCTCGCATTAATGGAGAAGAATATCTTGGAATGGGCTGGTGTAAAGTGCATCGATATGGCGAGAATGAGTGGATGGGCAACAAGTGGGAAAATCCGCAATGGATAGTCGAATTGTCGAAAAGATTCAATGCAGCGCTACGCCACTCCGTGGGTTGCGTCAAAGACAATCGAAATCACCGTGGACTACCATGCGACGAGGCAGGTTGGGTCAATGTTGAGTCGATCTTGAAGTACGATGCCATTTGGAAAGACCAACATACATTGGCTGGAACGACCTACGTCAATTATCCGATACTTGTTGAGAGGTGGAACAATTTCCAGAGAGTGATCTTCACTGAGTACAAGCAAACGAAGAGAATCCGAGCACAAGTGCTAGGACTCAAGGTCACGAAAGGTGAGTTGGAACACATCATGAACAACTTCAATGATGGATTGACCTCTAGACTTGATCGACAAACACTGAGGTTGGAGATCGGCACAGCAGATCGAGAGATTTGGCTTTGGCCGGTGGCAATCCGTGCCCCTATGGCGCATTCAAGAGTTCAAGGCGGTGTGCACATTGAAGACAAGAAGACTTCATATCAGATGAACCCTGGAGTAGGATACACTCTTGGAGGAGGATTTCATTGCACCACATTTGACAACATCGCTCAAATCTTCAGAGAAGGACTACGTCCAGGAGGAGGAGGCGACCGCATCAATACGTTCTTCGTGCCATTCGCACCATGGGACGTGAGAAGTCAGATGGTGCTGAGATTCAGGAAGATTGAACAGACTGATCTTGTCTACATCTACATCACGTACGATTCCATCGCCAAGTTCTCCCCTCGATTATCAGCAGACGGACACATTTTGGTCCAAGAAACAATTCCATTCGAATCATTCGATGCAGTTTGGTATTACGACTGGAGAGAAAAGGACTACTACCGTCTCATGATCACGAAGGGAAGAGATCAACTTGTTCTTTCTGTGCAAGGTGCAAAGAGGGTGGCCACCATTGAACGATTTGACAAGCTCATTGGAAACATTGTGCCTGAAGAATCATCACCCGATCTAGACGAACTTCGAAAACTTGTCGATATCAGGACCGGTCACTTCAGTCATACTCACAGATTGTTCCCTGGACATCCGGATTGGAATGATGCAATTTCATTATTGGCAGTCACTCATCACCCTAGCAAAGAGGACCATCGACTATGCCCCGCATGTCTGATGGAGACCCCTGCGCCATTATCGATTTGTGTGATGTGCAAAGGATTTTTGGTGAGTCATGGATGGAGGAAACGAATCAAGATCACCGTGGCTACAGTACCAAGTGCCGAATCGCATCATCGAGAAGAAGATCTCAAAGACCATGTCAAGAAAGCATGGGAGGAGGTGAAGATCGATTTGACAGGTGATGATGATGACGACGAGGTGATGCCAGATGATGATGATGTCACCATGAAGAGTCCAGAACAAGAAACTCAACCAGAAGAAGGAGATGATGATCAAGCCTCGAAGAAGGGCGACATCAATGATGAGAAAAGAGACTTCAGAGAACAAGATGAGGTCGACAAATTTCTCAATCAAGAAGGAAAACCGACCGATGAGAACGATGATGAAGAGATAGCGGTCGATGAAATCAACATTGAAGAGTACGAGGCTGGAGAAGCTCGTGATGCAGTGATTGAGTACCCCAAGTGGATGCAGCGGATTGAGTTTGGATCAAAGGTCCTGCCGATCGAACCTTGCACAATTGGAGATGCTCAGCCAGAATTCATCAAGATCCTCCTGTTGCAGATTGGATTACATATCGTCAGGATCTACAGACTATTCCAACGGAACTTCTGTGGAGACATCGAGACGGCATGGAAACATTTTCAACAGAACCAGAAATTCAGGATGGACCTGGACTCAAGAACACCTTACCTGGGCGAGGATGAAAATGGTGAACTCATTGAACCAACTGCACAACAGATGAAAGAGCTCTACAAAGAGATCGGCCGACCAAATCAAAAGGACGACATCGGAGAAGAGGGATTCGTCAATGCATACTATGGGGCAGTGGTACTCAAAAGACTTCTCATATATACCCTTGAATGTGGCTACACGTATGATGACTTGCAAAACATATTCTTTGATGAGGAGATGGAGAAGCTGTCGAAACGTGACACCACAATGGATGAGATGAGAAAGACCACAGCGGCCCGCGACGCCCTTGACCGACAAGACGTCATGGTCAGAAGAATCATTGCAGGTGCATATAGGGTAAATGCTGTTTATTTCTTCAGGAACGTTGACTTTCAAGACACAATCACACTGAATCCAGTTGACATTGTGTGTGCTCTTCGTCCACCACTTCGAAGAATATCACTTTTACACCTGATCCTTCAGAATGGCCGACAATTGCCGCGACCTCTACTCCAAAAGCTATATGATGCGATCGATGACTACAATCACATCAAGCAACGGGAAGATCAACGACCAAGGTGGGGCATCCACTTGTCTGAAGCTCACATACTTGCGATTGCTGATACCCCGACTCCTGCTGATCGTGAACGTGCCAATCCAGCCGCTGGCAAATCGAAAGCAGCCCCGAAAGCTGCACCAGCACTGGGAAGAGTGTCGAAAGCGAAAGCATCATCGTCAGCGACATGGAGAACAGTTGAAACCGCTCCTCCGCCAAAACAAGCTCCAGTGACCCCGCCAAAGAAGGGTGGAAAAGACCAAGGAAAAGGTGGAAAATCTTATTCACACCGTGGCGGAGACTGGAACCAACAGGGATACTATGGATGGGGATATAGATGATTAAGCGATCTGACCTCTGCATAGGTCCTGATTGAACCTGGCGATGCGAGGATGCAATCATTGCTCGAAGTTTACCTCTACTTCATTTTGAATGATTTCTGAGAGGAATCTGAGCCGGCTAATTTAGAACCACACATTTTTTTGAACATCATTGCATGAAACGCTGAGGTTCTACAGCGGTCTACGTCTCAACCGACGAAGGGACGGGAAGGTAAACTTCTAGCTCCATAGCCAACTTTGTGTTTTGATTTCTTTAATTCACATGCTTGAGTGAGATTCCATGCTGGCTACGCCACATCGGATGAACCTCAATGCTAGACACCGACTACGTCGTGTCTACATGCACGTGAACAGAACCCTAATCTTTTGGTAGAGATAGTAGCAAGCCGCCATGTAGATATGAAGTTCTGAAACGGACTTTAGCTCTCCATAATTCAACAAATGAATAGCTGCAAATATAGTGGATCAATTCGAGGGACGTTCCTTTGCGCGTAGCCAACAAAGTTGGCTATGCGTGGGGGGTGCGAATAGAGTGTAAGCTAATATACCCGGATCAAGTATATATCACACTTAACACTCTGTGATCCAACACCAAAGGGGTCCAATCCGAACTGGCCTTTTTGGGGGGCTCAAGAACCACTGCAAGACTAGAGAAAAAGACAGCATGGCGTAAGCAGCTGCCCGTGTGACGTCGTCGAACTGGAACAAATTTATCCTCAACATCAATACCATTGGAACTAATCGGGTAGGCAAATCCCGAATTCGCACATAAATATAAATATACAATTATAAAAATACATATTTAAATATACATATATAAATATACATATAGCTTATACATTTATAAATATACATGTTTTAATTTACATACATATACATATTTATGTACTGTGTATATTTATATGTGTATATGTGTGTGTACATATATATATATATATATGTGTGTGTGTGCACGTATAGCTATAGTAAGAATTAAAGCCAACCATCATTTGCCATAGGTACTCCCATAGAACTCGCCATGGGCCATGGCTTAGCTTTGTCAAATTACCAGAGGGGTCCTATGATATTTCTGCCATGTCAAGATAGCACAGGTGTTTGTGTTGCTCCATCGTCTGGGTTGAAGTTTAAACTGCTGGCCCTGTTGTCTCCTCGTGGCCGCTGCTCAGGCATTGATTTGCAACAGTGCCTTGACAATCAATTAATTGGTTTACAAGAAATATATGGTTTACGATAGAATATAATATATATATATATATATGTGTGTGTGTGTGTGGTATGTGTATGTATGTGTGGTTTATGGGGCCTACAAACCAACTCAAACCTGGACCACCTTATCATGAAGTATGATTAGTAGGGAAATCATTATACCAAAAAAACATGTTGACCTGGCAGTCAAACATGGGTTGATCGAAAATCTGAAATTAGTTTGATGATTTTCCCAGCTATAAACCATAGTTTCCTAGGTTTTTTCCTATGATTTTCCTATTCAAACCTCTTGGATCCCGTGGGTTGAAAACCTATGGGTTTCCCAGCATTTCCCACCTCCATGTCCCAGGCTGAGACCTGATGTGGTGAGTGTGGAAGTCGTTGCTTACAATGGCTGCGGAAATTTGGTTCCACCCAAGGCGGGGGGCAACGGGAAACCGGGAAACCTCACCGAGAACCATAGGAAAAGCCTAGGTTCAAACCATAGAAAAATGGTGATTTAAGCTGGGACAAAGGGTGATTGAATGGGATTTATGGCTGATTTATGATAGCTAAGTTGGTGAACTTTCTTTATAACTATATATATATATATATATGTATAGTTTTACTGAGGATTATAAACCAGCACACATATATCAGGGGGGTCTCACAATTGTGAACATTGTATCACCATC